>CAUJRU010000669.1:0-387294 GCA_963277665.1 Viscum album
AGTAATCTATATGAGAATCATAATATAAATAACAAAAAAATACTATATTTATAACAAAATATCTTTGAAGAACTATACATGAGTGTACAAGATCATGTACACTTGTGGAGGAGAATTATTTAGGAGTTGAATAAAATTTCGATGGAAAAATTTTAATATTTTAGTAGATTATTTGAGTGATCGCATACACTTCCCAAGGGGGTGGGGGTGTCCAAGGGGTGGGGGTTTCCAGGGGGTGGGGAAATGCCCTGGGGGTGGGGGGATGTCCACGAGGGTCGGGGGTGTTCAGGGGGGTGGTCGGGCTGTCCATGGGGGTGGCGGGGCTGTCAATAGGTGTGTTGGGGCTGTCTAGGGAGTAGGGGTGTCCAAGGGGGTGGGCGGGCTGTCCACAGGGGTGGGGGTGATCCAGGGTGTACGGGGTGTCCAAGGGGTGGGGGTGTCTGGGAGGATGGGGGTGTCCAGGTGGTGGGGGTGTCTAGGGGGTGGGCGGGTTGTCCACGGGGTTGGGTGTTGTCCATGGTGGGTAGGGGTGTCCAGGGGGTGGGTGGTCTATCCAAAGGGGTGGAGGGGATGTCCAGGGGTACGGGGTGTCCAGGGGGGTGGAAATGCAGTCCATGGGGGTGGCGGGGCAGTCTAGGCGGTAGGTGTGTCCAGGGGGTGGGTGGGTTGTCCACGGGGGTGGGAGGGTTGTCCATAGGGGTGGCAGGGCTATCCCGGGGGTAGGGGGTCTCCAGGGGGGTGGCTGGGCTATCCACGGGGTGGGGGGCTATCCACGGGGGGTATGGGGTGTCTAGGGGGTGGTGGTGTCCAGGGGGATGGGGGTGTCCGGGGGTGGGGTGGTGTCCAGGGGGTGGGTGGGCTATCCACGGGGTTGGGGGATGTCCAGGGGGTAGTGGGTGTCCAGGGGTGTGTGGGCTATCCACAAGGGTGGAGGGTATTTCTAGGGGTTATGGGGTGTCCAGGGGTGGGCGGGCTGTCCACAGGGGTGGCATGGCTGTCCAGGGGGGTACAGGGTGTCCAAGGGGTGGGGGTTGTCCAAGGGTGTAGGGGTTTCTAGGGGGTGGGGGTTGTCCATGGGGGGTGGGGGTGTGTCCACGAGGGTGGGGGTAAAGGGGATGGGGGTTATCCAGGGGGTTGGGGAGCTGTCCAGGGGGGGTCGGGGTTGTCTAGGGGGTGGGGGTGTCCGAGGGGATGGGAGTGTCTGGGGGTGGGGGTGTCCAAGGGGGTGGGTGGGTTGTCCACGGGGGTGGGGGCTACCTGGGGGGTACGGGTAGTCCACGAGGGTTCAGGGTTGTCCACAGGGGTGTGACTGAGAGCTATGATATTTAATTGGGTTGTCATTCATGTTATGAAAAACAAACGATGGGTGTTAAGGATTAGAGTAGTATTTTTTAGTGAAAATCCAATTTGGTAGGATTGGTGACTTGATAACATGATTGTATCAGGTTTTCAATTGGGAAAATGTTGGGGAATTGGATTCTGGTGAAAGTAATATGGGTTAGTGAATATCTATAGGTAGTTATTAGGAATGATATGATGTATGGTAATGAGTTTGTAAGGATTTTCATCATCATGGAATGATGATTAAGGGTGTTTTCCTATATGAATTTATATGTATTCATCGATAATTTTTTCATCATAACATGAATTAAATTTTGGATGTCATTAGAAGGTGAAGTCTAGATAGAATCACTATTTATTTAATACATAGAGTGGTAGGCTTATGAATATGTGATGTGCATATGGTAGTAGGTCCCTAGTCTAGGTGGATATATATGGATATTTTCCTCCACTGGTCTCTGTATGAAAGGATTACAAAAGGCTCCCACCACCTTCCAAGGATATATTATTTCTAGAAAAATATGTTATGGGAGAAGGAATTCATCCTAAATAGTTTATGTCACTTTTAGATCATATGATGCCTTACTCATCAACATTACTAGACAAGAACCAAAACCAAAGAGGCCTTAGACCTATCCAAATCTCTAGAAGTGATGAATTCCTTGTGCTTATTGGAGAACTATGGAAGTGATGACTTCCCACCTGCACAACCCTTTATCCCCACCTCACCCCCAGTAGACTCCCCCCCCCCACACTTGCATAACCCCCCTCCCCCCACCCCCACCTGCACAGTCCCCCCCCCCCACAATCGCCCTCCCATCCACCCACTGCACAACCCCCCCACCCACCCACCTACACCCCCACCCACCTGCACCCCCCCCCCACTTGCATAGCCCCTACCCCCAACCCCCACCTGTGCACCCCTCACCCCCCAAAAGACTCCCACTTATCCATCCCACCCCCCAACCTACACACCCCCACCCACTTGCACATCCCCCCCCCACCCCCACCTACATAGCCCCCCCCCACACCTGTACACCCCCCCCCCACAAACACACCACCACCACCACACGCCCAACAGAATCCCCACCCCCACAACACACCCCCACCTGCACATCCCCCTTCACCCACTACACATCCCCCCACCACCTGAACACCCCCACCTACACACACCCCCTCCCCCCCACCCACTTCACCCCCCCACCACCACCACCACCTGCACCCCCCCTTCCCACTTCAAATAAATTTGATTCACACAATCATGACAGTTGAAATGTAGAAGAAAAATGGAAAACAAATCAAATTTCAATTGTTGGGTATAGCATACCACACAAACCTCGGGTTTAGGCCAAATCAAAATAGAAAACAAACAAAAAATATATGCAAAACATTAAACCTAAGGTATGACTTACATATTTTAATTATAGAACAAGATGAGTTTCTAATTGAAGATAGATCTAGTAGAATAATTTTCCCAGCTAGAGATCTATTAGGTCTCGGCTTTACTTCTACAATCGTGCAGATAGTGGATTGGGTCTTCAAGCAATTTAGGGGAAAACTTTCCCAATGGTTTTAAAAAACTATTGTGAAAGGTAAGCTTTACCAAAGGTTTAAAAACCCATTGGGAAAGCCTTCCTAAAACTGACATATCCCAATGGTTTTATCAAACCATTCGGTAAAATTCCTATAAAACTCATATATCCCAATGGTTTTATGAAACCGTTGGGTAAAATTCATCAAAAAAAATCTATTCCAATGGTTTAGTGAAACCGTTGGGTAAGGACCTCTATAGACCCCTGTTACAACGGTTTATGAAAATTGTTGGAAAACTTCTGTTGGTATATCCTCCATTTACAGTAGTGATTGGATGAACTAGTATACAGAATGTCACTATTTTCCCCAATCAAAATGATCATAATTCATCTAGATAAATATGGTGGATGGTATAATTAGAGTATATATAAAGACCCCATTGTTAAAATTTACTTAATCTGGAGATAAGTCAATAATTTGACTTTAATTCACATAGTGGATCTTTTCAGGTTTAGAGATACATATAATTAGGTCAGAAATCATACATAACAACTTAAATATTACAAGTATACACTTCTACTAACTATCCATTTTTTTATAAAAAATAAACTTTTTAAAAATAAACATAGTTTCGTATCATAGCATAACTTTTCCTTGATCTCATCCTTGACTCTATTCTTAATTAATTTTAATGAAAAACATTTCAAAAATTGAGATAATAATAAAATTCTTAGTAAAGTATACTAAAATAAGGAAAACTATTAGTCTTCGTAAAACATATAAACCATGAATACTTTATCATAAAGTAATACTTTTCACCTTTATGAAGTAGTAAATACTCTTCACTGAATATAAGCTCATTGCTTGCCCATTTTATAACCAAAATATTACCATAAACCCATAGAAATATTCATATATCATATAAAGGTATCTTGGTACATAAACATACTAAAATGGAATAACCATACGGTTGACTTCCGCACATATCACTAAATGGAATAGTCATGCGATCGACTTCCATACCCAATGCATTGGAGGCTATAATGTAACCACTCTTCCTTGGTTTATCATGGAAACATCCATATATGGTTTATCACATAATCGCTTATCTTTGGTTTATCATGTAAATACCCATAAAATGCCCAAGTACCATTATATAATCATAACACATAAATATTGCAATTATCAACATTTCACTCTTAACATTTCATTTGAAATCACAAGATATAATTTCAAGATATTGAAATAGTAAATCCACTTTCAATACCATTTTCAATACCAAAAAATACAAAAATGAAATAAGGTTTTCCTTTTTAAAAACATTATGTCTTGTAGAGGAATCCACATATCAAATAACATTTACGGCGGCAGAGAAGTTGTTGTCACAACATACGTTAAAAAACATTCCTTTTGTCATTTAGTAAAATGCTTCACAGAAAAAGATTTCCTTCGAAAACTATTGAATGAAATAAAATTCAAAGGGGTTTAATATACACCGTATATAATATGGTGGTGTATATTATCAAAATATTCCTCAATTAAAGGAGATTGAGATAAAGTCCCTTATAAAGATCATATCATTAGATTAAGGATAAATCAATCACATAATTATGTGAGACAAATATAAATAAAATAAATATAAGTGTATATTTAGTGTAAAACAATCATAGGTCATTTACACATATTCTTGGAAAAACAAAACTAATGACATGGATATTTAACTCAAGGAATGGAAATTGAGTTAAGATTTCCCTTACCTTGAGTCTGACTCATCACGTATAATCGTTATGCTCCTAAATAATAAACTTAGGTTAATTTATACTTTCTTGAGAACTTTTTTCAATTTTATTAATCCTTTTATATTACTTATTACAATGTTTTAAAAACTACATAATTATTTATGTTCATATCGGATGTTTTGTCGATATTTGGTACTTGAGTCGAAAATGAACTTGTTTTGATGTAAACTGTCCATGTGGTCAAAAGTACATCATATCTAGAATATTATTCATGATTTTAATATCATATTTATCCAATATATATGTATTTAGAATATCTATAATATTTTGAGATAATAAATGAAATGCATCGTTCATGGAGATGGTAGGTTGTACGTATGCATGAACGCTACTTTCATTTCTTTTTCATATTAAATGAAAAATAATTAAATGATATAAATGTATTTTATAATACCAGTATTAATTTCATGTATGTGTCATAGGTTTAATAAAATCATCCTTTATTTATCCAATGTACAGTGGGAAAGATTCATATCACTTTGAGTGGGTGGTAGTCCACACTTCCTCAAATGAAATTATCATATTTACACAACCTGGAAAGCATAAAGGTATGTTTTAAATAAAAATTATGGAGTCATAGATATAATATAAATATAATATATATCATATGTAATATAGTTTCCATTATAATTTCCACCATGAGTGGTGGTATGGGAAAATTGAACAATCATCGTTTCTTGAGGCAGTAGTTCACCGTACACAGAAACAGTATATTCATTACCCGTTAAATGGAGGTGTCTGTAAGTATAGATCGAAAAAATAGAATAACAACATCATAGTATATTTAGTATGATGGTGTTGTTATTTAATCATATAATAATAAAATTTTAGGGAGTGGAGAATGGAAATGAAACTAAAAATCATGAGAGAAGGTGTTACCACTTAATCGGGTAACTTCCTTTGGCTTATACCAAAAGGCTTCCTTGGGAGGATTTCTGCCCTAAGGGAGGGTTCTAGGATGAGGGGGTGGGGGTTTTATGAATATTTTTGGGTAGTTATTGGCTGATCCAAAGGGTTCTTGAAATTAAAGTATTAGAGAATAGAGGGTAACTTTTTATAGGAGAGGGAAGGGGCACCCTTGGAAACTCTTAAATTATTAAATTAATATAAATTAATTTTTTAATTCAAAAGGATAAAACTTGAGATATGTCAAAGATAATATGAGGATAGGTCTAAATACTCTTATATTATAATTTTTATTCATGTATTAATTTTATTTTAAATCTTATCTTTTCAGTTTACCCTTAATTATTCTCTTTTAATTTTAATTGTGGTAATAAAATTTTAATTATTAAAAGGCTATTAATTTTACTTATATGGGGTAAATTTTTCATAATTGGACACTTAATGAAATTTTCAACATTATCATAATAACTTTTTTATTTTAAAATATTCTTAAGATTTTTAAATAATTTAATAAATTACTATTTTTATAAAACATCAATTATGTTAATTTTTACACTATTCATTTTATTGAATTTAAATAGAATCCAAACATAGAGATAACTTCAAAACCAAGCATTTAATAGTATTACAACATATCATATTCACCTAGAAAAATCGTGGATGACATAAATTATGTAAAATAATATTTATTTTAATATTTATACTATCATTTATTTGATTCCTTCATTAATAAAGAAATCACTACATCATCATTGTGTCATAATTAAATTTAATTATTTAAGGACTAAAAATTGTAAATAAAATACAATGATATGGGAAATATGTTTATATTTCTGATGACTATTTATTATCTAAGATATAACTTATATAAACCCATATTAAAATTGTTTTATTAATAGTATTTATGTTTATAACATATTTTCCTTTACATTAAATTAAAAGATATAAGTGTCATAATCACACCCAAGTTTCTTCCAAAGGCAAAATTTTCATCCCAAGGGTTGTCTTGGTCGGCCATATCTTATATAATAGGATTAGGACAAGTGTTAAGGTAGTTTTTTATTATTATAATATTATTTTTACCCTTATTTACTTGTTTTACCCTTTAACAGTGGTAAATAAAAATAATTACTAAAGTTATTATTCATCATGTCCAAAAATAAAAGGGACCTATTTACATAATTTGGACCTTCTGATTACAAATATGAATTCCATTTTTCTAAATTCAAAACACATAATTTGTACTAATTAATTTAAAATTAATTCTCATTTTCAAAATGAGAAAATGGTTTTTTAAAAGTAAAAACCATCAAACGATTGACATGTATTTAAATCAATTTTCAATGTGAAATTACCTCCAATGACCAAATTTAGATTAAATAATAAAAACATAATCTAAATATACTTTAAAACTAATTCGAACGATAATATATCAATACAGATAAATTAGACAAAAAGATCGTTTTGAATTAAAATGCAGTATTTTTCACTATTCATTAAAATATGAATTTTATCAAAAAAATACCAAAATTTAAACCAAAGTATATTTCAATGTCCTGATTCTAAATAAGAAGTTTATTTTGTCAAATAGAACATATAAAAGTGAAAAAAAAACTATATTTAAACAATGTTCTCCATCAAAAGGTAGTAAAACGACCTTTTAAAAATATTAGAGTATTTTATGCTTAAAATTGGATTCATTCTCATTTTGAGCCTCTAAAATTTATTTGATAAATGTAAAAACATTTAAAAAACATGTGTAAACATATTATAGTTAGTTTTTTTCATTACCACCAATACAACAGGTAGGTGTTAACTACCATTTAAAATAATAATATTAATAATGTATTATTTTTCAGTATAACTCAATTTTGTGTGCAACGTAAGATTTCAAAGAAACTCATTATTATGTGTCAGGTACGCTATCAGAAAATCATACAATTTAAACATAAAATAAATATCTTATTCATAAATATTAATATATATATAAATGTATTATTCAATAATTACTTGGCATGTTACATCCTTCCCCCCTTTTGGAAATTATATCCCCACAATTTATTCACTTATCAAATAAGTGGGGTATTTCTCCTTCATAGCATTTTAAGATTATCATGTTGCCTCTTCATCCATATGGTATTTCCACAAAACCTTAACCTAAAAAATAACCTTATTCTCAACACTTTCTCTCTGTGGTCAAGAATCTGGACTATTTGTTCTTTATAAGAAAGATTCTCTTCCAACTGAACTACTTCTAGACTCAAAACTTGAGATGGATCCAACATATAATTTCTTAACATTGAAACATGAAAAATATTGTGTACCAAGGATAAACTTGGAGGTAAATCCAATTAGTAGGAAACTGACCCAACTTTCTCCAAGATTTCATTGGGTCCAATAAATCGTGTACTCAGCATCCCTTTCTTACCAAAACACATCACACTTTTCCATGGTGAAAATTTTAGAAAGACATGATCACCTACCTCTAAAGAAAGATCTTTCCTCTAGTTATTTGCATAAATTTTCTACCTATTGTGACCTATCCTCATATGATTTTGAATCAAATTAACTTTTTCTTCCATATCTTCTAATATTCTCATCCCATAAACTTCATTTCACCAAATTCATCATAAAAATATAAAGTTCAACACAACTTTCCATGTAATGCTTCAAATGGTTCCATCTGTATAATAGAATGAAATCTATTATTATAAGAAAACTCAACAACAGAAATATGTTGATCCCAACTTCCCTGGTATTCCATTGAACAAGAACGTAGCATATCCTCCAAGGTCTGAATTGTTCGTTCTGACATCCCATCTAATTTAGGATGAAAAGATATACTGAAATTTAATTCAGTTCCCAATGACTTATTAAGGCCTTTCCAAAAGTTAGAAGTGAACCTAGAATCACGATCAGATACAATAAAGAGAGGAACTCCATGTAACTTGACTATATCTTTAAGATACAACTGAGAAAGTCTATATAGAGACAAAGTATCTCGAATAGGAAGAAAATGAGCAGATTTAGTCAATTGATCAACAATAACCCAGATTTCATTATTACTTCGAGAAGTATTTGGTAATCCCACTACAAAATCCATGGATATATTTTCTCATTTCCACTCTAGTACTAGAAAAGGATGAAGTATCCCTTTTGGTAAATAGAATTCTGCTTTAACCTGTTGACAAGTCAAACACTTCACAGTAAATTCAGCAATATCTCTTTTCATTCCATCCCACTAGTAATACTCCTAGAGATCTTTGTACATCTTAGTACTTCTAGGATGAACTGAAAATGGAGAATTGTGAGATTCACATAACAAATATCTCTTCAATTGTGAATCACAAGGCACAAATAATCACTTCCCAAACCTAAAATCATAGTATTTATCAATGATAAATTTAAGTAACTTACCCTTCTGAACTAATTCTACCTATTTCTACAACTCACTAGCTTCTTTCTGTACTTTCTTAATTATGTCTGATAGAGATTATTTCACTACAACCTAAAACTAAACATAGGAATTCCCTACACCAACAACTTCAAATCCAAAATTCATCAAATCAGTAACTAAAGGATCTTGTTCCAAATGTATCATGGTTAATGTAGCATTACTTTGTCGACTCAAAGCATCATCCAATTTATTTTCCTTTCCTGGATGGTAATGAATAATGAAATCATAATCCGTGATTAATTCCAACCATCTTCTCTATCTCATGTTCATTTCTTTTTGATTGAATATATACTTTAAACTTTTGTGATCTGTGTATATTTCATACTTTATTCCATACAAATGATGTCTACAAATTTTTAATTCAAAAACAACAAAAGCTAATTCCAAATCATGTGTAGGGTAATTTAACTCATGAGGTTTAAACGGAGGTAAAGCATAATAAATTACTTGATCATTCTACATTAGTACATAACTAAGTCCTTTCAATGAATCATCACTATATATAGATAAAAAATTAACCATTCCTAGAAGGCAGTGCCAAAACTGGAGCATTTACCAATCTTTTTTTCAGTTCCTAAAAACAATCATCACATTCTTTAGTCTATATAAACTTAACTACATTATGTTTTAACTTATATAGTGGGATAGATAACTAAGAAATGTTTTTAACAAACCTTCAGTGATAACCTACTTATCCAAGAAAACTATGAATCTCTATGATATTGTTAGGTCTTGACCACTCTTCAGCAACTTTTGTTTTAGAAGGGTCAATAGTTATGTCATCTTTAGAAACAATATGACCAAGGAAAGGAATTTGTTACAACCAAAATTTACTTACTAAAATTTCCATAAAGTTTATTTTCTTTTAAGGTTTTCAAAACAATACTTAAGTGAATTTAATGTTCCTTATGGATTTTAGAATATACAAAAATATCATATATAAACACAACCACAAACTATTCCAAAACTAATAAAAGACTCCATTCATGAGATTCATAAATACAGCAGGTGCATTAGATAACCCAAATGGAATAACTAAAAACTCATAATTCCCATATCTCATTCGGAATGTTGTATTTGGATTATCATCCTTCTTCACCTTTAGCTGATGGTACCTGAACCTCAAATCAATCTTCAAAAAATATTGAGCTCCCTAGAGTTGATCAAACAAATCATCGATATGAGGCAATAGATACTTGTTCTTAATAGTGATGTTATTTAGGGCTATGTAATCAAAACAAAGTCTCATAGAACCATCTTAATTTTTCAAAAATAAAATAGGTTCACCCCATGGTGAAGTGCTAGGTCGAATGAAACCTTTATCAAGAAATTCTTGCAACTATTTTTTCAATTACCCCAGTTCTACTTAAGCCATTAAATAAGGGGTTTTTGAAATAGGATTAGCATCATGAACTAAATCAATGGTAAATTCAAACTTCAAATTAGAAATAATATCAGTCAATTAATTAGTAAAAACATCTGTGAATTCATTCATTATTGGAATATCACTAATCAAAATTGTTCTTTTCTTTTCAAAAACTTGATCTAGATAAATTTCACTACCATATTTACTCAATATATCAACTTCTTGATATTTTATAAATCATATTAAATCATTGAACAATACTTTCTTGGATTTACAATTTATTTTAGCATGATAAACTGAAAGTCAATCCATACCCAAAATGATATCAAATTTCACTATGGTAAGTTCAACAAGTTTTACTCGAAAGACTATACCACTAATAATAATAGGAAGATTCCTATAAATATGGGTTGTTTTAATACTTATAGTTGGAGTTTTTACCAAAATTTATATATCACATTCATGAAGTGTTATTTCTAATTTACTTGCAAAACTCTTGGAAATGAAAGAATATGAAGTTCCATAGTCAAATAGAGTATTGGAATATTTTGAAAAAACCTGTAACATACCTGTCACCACATCATTTGATGGTCCCACATCAACCTTAGTAGTAGAAAATGATTTTTCAATGCCATTTATCTTTCGATCTTGCTGGTTTCTACCCTGGGTAATCAACTTTTGACACACATTGGCATTATTTCCTATCTCATGGAAACTAAAACATCTTACCATTGGTTTTTCATTACTTGCCTGATTATCTTCTTTATAGTTACATGCAATATGACCAGTCTTATCGCACTAGAAAAATTTCCCAGAACTTGAGAGATATTCTCTAGGATTATTCTTAACACACTTCTCAGGAGTTGAAAATTTAGTTTTCTTACCTCAATAATTCTTTGATGAATTCTTTCACATTACCTACCAACTGGATCTCTTCTTTTTCTTACTCTCACAGAACATGTGATCATCATAAAACTTCATTTCTACCTTCTCAACACAAAGAACAAGTTTCTCATAGATTTTTAACTCATGAGAAGCTAACTCCCTTTTATATTTCGGCTTCAATCCTGAGTAAAACTAATTTATATTACTATCAATATCCTAGATAAACTTTAGGAAGAACCTTGACAAATTGGTGAAATATTCTTTATATGCAGCCACAGAATCTTCATCCTTTTATCTCAATTCTAGGAAATTATTTTCCATCCTAAGTCGAACAGCCTTAGGAAAATATTTCTAAAGGAATATATTCTTAAATTCATCCCATTCCATGTCATCAATATCTTCACTTCCTCTGATATTTTTAATCATTTACCAACACTGATCGTCTTCACCTTTAAAATGATAAATAAAATGACTAAACTTTTGATTGTATAAACACCCCATTACATCAAAAATCTTTTCTAGTAATTTAATCCACCCATCATCTTGCACATTGTCATATGATCCTATGAATAATGGGGGTGTTTCCTCATGAAATGCTATACTACCGACATATTCCTCTGCAGTTGATCTGGTTGATCTCATTCATGGACAACACTACCTTTTATTGCCTTATTCAAATGATCCATCACAACAAAAAACTATTCTATTCTGATTCTGACCATCTTATGATGGTGATTTGGAAGGTTGTTTTCCTCTATATGTCTCCCCATCATAGCTTACTTGTTTCCTCTATGGAAAAAAATTATGAGGAGACATATCTTAGATGAGGCAACATGGTAATATTCATATTTTATATCATTAAAATTAGATCATAAAGTAAAAATAATTTATGGACATTCTATTAACAATATACAAACCCCTAAAGTTATCTAAGCCGACCTCTGATACCGACTATAAGGCCCTGACCTTAAACATTACATAATCTTGAGATAATTCAATAATTTGACTTTAATTCACATCATGGATCTTTTCAGGTTTAGATATTTAGAGAATTATGTCATAACTCATAAATAAAAACATAAATATTACAAGTATACACTTCTAATCACTATCATTTTTTTCATAAAACAAAAACCTTTTTAAAAGAAATATGGTTTCATATCATAGCATAACTTTTTATTGATCTCATCCTTGACTCTATTCTTATTTAAGTCCTATAAAAAACATTTAAATACATGGGATGGGCATAAAAAGCTCATTAATGGATATAAAAAATAAGGAAAACTATAAGTCTTGGGAAAACATGTAAACCATTAATACTTTATCATAGAGTAACAATTTTTACCATTCTGAAGTAGTAAATACTCTTCACTAAATATAAGCTCATTGCTTACCCTTTTTGTAAGCAAAAGATTACCATAAACCCATAGAAAGAAACATATATCATATAAATTTATCTTGGGACATGAACATACTTAAATGGAATAATCATACAATTGACTTCCACACATATCATTGAAAGGAATAGTCATATGGCTGAATTTCATACCCAATGCACTGGAGATTATAACGTAACCACCCATCCTTGGTTTACCCTGAAACTACCCATCTATGGTTTATCATGTAACCACCCATTTTTTATTTATCACATTACCACCCATCAAATATCCAAGTACCATTATATAATCATAACACATAAATATTGCAATTATCAATATTTCACTCTTAACATCTCATTTGTAATCACAAGAAATCATTTCAAGATATTGAAATAGTAAATCCACTTTAAAAACCATTTTTAATACCAAAACATGAAAAAATTGAATAATGTTTCCCTTTTTATAAATATTAAGGCTTATAGAGGAAGCCACATATCATATAATGGTTATAGTGGCTGAGAAGTTGTTGTCGCTACATAGGTTAAAAAATTCATTTTATCATTTAGTAAAATGATTCGTAGAAAAAGATTCCTTTCGAAAACCATTGAATGAAATTAAAATTCAAAGGGGTTGAATATGCACCATATATAATATATTGGTGTATATTATCAAAATATGCCTCAATGAAGGGAGATTGGGTTGAAGTCCCTTACAAAGATTGTATCATTAGATTAAGGATAAATCAATGACATAATTATATTGGAAATATATAAATACACCCAATATAAGTGTATATTCAAAGTAAAATAATTAGTGGTCATTCACACATATTCTTATAAAAACAAAAACAATTACATGGATATTTAACTCAATGAATTGAAATTGAGTTAAGATTTCCCTTACCTTGAGTTCAACTTGTCAAGTACATTCATTATGTTACTAAATAATAAACTAAGGTTAATTTATACTTGATTGAGAAATTTTTTTGATTTTATTATTCCTTTTATATCACTTATTACCATGTTATAAAAATTACATAATTATCTAAGTTTATATTGGATGTTTTTTTGATATTCGGTACTTGAGTCAAAAATGAAATTGTTTTGATGTAAATTGTCCACGTGGTCAAAATTACATCATATCTAAAATATTATTAATGATTAAAATATAATATATATCCAGTATATATGTATTTATAATATCCATAATATTTGGAGATAAGAAATGAAATTCACCATTCAAGGAGACTGTAGGTCGTACGTACGCATGAACACTACTTTCATTTCATTATCATATTAAAAGAATAATAATTGAATGATATAAATGTATTTTATAATACCAGTATTAATTTAATGTATGTATTATATGTTTAATAAAATCATCATTTATATGTTCCATGTATAGTGAGAATGATTCATATCGCTTTGAGGGGGCGGTGGTCCACGCTTCCTCAAATGAAATTATCATATTTACACAACATGGAAACCATAAAGGTATGTTCTGAATAAAAATTAAATAAGAATAGATACAATATAAATATAATATATATCATATGTAAAATAGTTTCCATTATAATGTCCATCATGAGAGATGGTAGGGGAAAATTGAGTAATCATCATTTTGCGAGGCAGTAGTTCACCATATATAGAAGCAGTATGTTTGTTACCCATTAAATGGAGGTCTGTGTAAGTGTAGATAAAAAACATAGCATAAAAAATACTACTATATTTAGGATATTGGTGTTGTTATGAAATAATATAATAAGAAAATTTTAGGGAGTGTATAATGGAAATGAAACTAAAAATCATGAGATAAAGTGTTACCTCTTAATCGGATAACTTCCTTTGGTTTATACCAAAAGGGTTCCTTGGGAGACTTTCTGCCCTGATGGAGGGTTCTTAAATTTGGAGTGATTCTAGGAAGATGTTTGGGTAGGGATTGGCCGAACCAAATTATTCTTGAAGTGTGAGAATTAGAGAATAGAGGGTACCTTTTATAGGAGAGAGAAGGGGCACCTTTGGAAATTATTAAATTATTAAATTAATATAAATTATTTTTTTAATTCTAAAGGCTCCAACTTTAGATATGTAGAATATAATGTGATTATAGGTCTAAATCCTCTTATCCAAAATTTTTTATACATGTATTTATTTTATTTTGAACCTTATCTTTTCGGTTTACCCATAATTATTATCTTTTAATTTTAATTTTGGTAAAAGAAATTTAATTATTAAGAGGATATTACTTTTACTTATATGGAGTAAAATTCCAATAATTAGACAATTAATTAAATTTTAGACCTTATAATAGTAACTTTGTGATTTTAAAATATTTTTATGATTTTTAAATAATATAATAAATTACTATTTTTATAAAACATCAATTATTTCAATTTTTACTCTATTCATTTTATTGAATTTAAATAAAATCTAAATAGAGAGATAAATTAGAACCCAGGTATTTAATAGTCTTTTAACATATCATATTTACCTATAAAAATTTTCTATGACATAAATTATGTCAAATAAAATTTATTTTAATATTTATACTATAATTTTTTTGATTTCTTCATTAATAAATAAATCACTACATCATCATTATGTCATAATTAAATTTAATTATTTAATGTATAAAATTTATAAATAAAATACCATGATATATGAAATATTTGTATCTTTTTAATGACTATTTATAGTCAAATATATCACTTATATAATCCCATATTAAAAAAATTTTATTAATAATATTTATGTTTATAAAATATTTTCCTTTACTTTAAATTAAAATATATAAGGGTCATAATAACACCCAAGTGGCTTCTAAAGGAGAAATTTTTATCCCAAGGGTTTTCTTGTTTGTCCATATCTCATAAAATAGGATTAGGACAAGTTTTTGGGTAGTTTAATATTATTCTTACCATTATTTACCAGATTTACTCTTTAACCGTGGTAAATAAAAATAATTACTAAAGTTACTATTAATCATGTTCAACAATAAAAGGGACCTATTTACATAATTTAGACCTTATGATTCAAAATATGGAATCCATTATTTTTAAATTCAAAGAACATAAGTTGATGTAATAAATTTAAAATTAATTCCTATTGTCAAAATGAGAAAACGAGTTTTTTAAAAGTAAAAACCATCAAAAGATTGACATGCGTTTAAATCAGATTTCAATGTGAAATTTCATCAAACGAACAAAATTGGATTAAATGATAAAAACATAATATAAATATACTTTAAAACCAATTAAAATGATAATCCATCAATACAAATAAATTAGACAAAAAAGAAATTTTGAATTAAAATGCAGTATTTTTCACTGTTCATTAAAATATGAATTTTACCAGAAAAATACCAAAGTTTCAACCAAAGTAAATTTTGATATCCAGCTTCCAAAGAAGAAGTTTATTTTTACAAAAATAATATATAAAAGTATCAAAAACTAGATTTAAAAATTATTTTCCATCAAAAGGCAGTAAAACGGCCTTTTAAAAATATTAGACTATTTTATGGTTTAAATTAGTTTCATTCTTATTTTAAGCCTCTAAAATTTATTTGATGAATATAAAAACATTTAAAAAACATGTGTATATATAGTATAGTTAGTTATATTAATTCTATTTAATACAATGGCTAGGCATTAACTACCATTTAAAATAATAATATTAATAATGTATTATTTTTTTGTATAACGCGGTTTTGTGTGCGACGTAAGATTTAGAAGAAACCCATTGTTGCATGTCGGGTATACTATCAGACAAAGCGTCCCCTTTTAACATAAAATTAATATCTTATTCATAAATATTAATAGATATGAAAATGTATTATTCTATAATTACCTAGGATGTAATAGTATATCCTTATTAAAGTATAAGACTCGTTAATGGATGTTGATATATATGAAACTACTATTAAAAGATCATTGAACATTTCTTGAAGAAAATACCCTTTTCATTTTGAAATCACTTTTGTTAAATCTAAAAATTTCCAAAATATTAGGTAAAAATTTATTTGGAAATAACCATGGAAATATGATAATGAATCTTCAAGTCAAATAATACCCATGACAATGGGAAATTTTGTTTGTGTGGTAAATGTTTAAACAAAAATTTCATTCACACCTTCAATAAAATGTGTCTCGTTTGAAAAATGAAAAGAATATTTATTTTGAAATTTTTTATTTAAATTAAAAAATGGGTAAAAATTAATTTAATAAACCATTTGATAATAGTAAAAAAATTGAAAATGTTTTAAAGAAGATATGGACATGGGAGAAACATATTTCTAACCAAATAGAAAAACAAAGTCGATTATCCTTAAAAAAATTCATTTGGTCTTTTGAGTGCCAAAGAAGGTAAAAAAAAGAACTAATACTTTAAACGTAACACCCCAAGATTTCATAGTGTGTTATTTCTTCAAAATAATTCAATAACTTGCACTACACGCAACACTGAGTTCAATCACACCATGGCTTACAAAAAAAAGCCATTTAAAAGAGTTTATGAATAGTATTATCTAAATTTTAAACTTTATATAATCCTTATAATTTTAGAATCCATATTATGAGTTTCTTAGATATAATGCAAGAACAAATTCATTTTCAGTATTGCACTTTTATCAACTTTTAATAGTGAACCCTTTTTAAATACAATATTTTAAACTTTTTGACTAAATGGGGACATCAAAAATTTAAAATGAAATATCTCAAGCTTCCACGGTATGCTTTCATTGAATAATACAGTAGCGTGTGTTGTACGCAACCTTGAGTTTTAACACACACCACAACCAATCAAACTAGCCGTTATGAATAGTAATACCTACTTTTTGAAATTATATATATTTTATATTTAAAAATGGACTTCATTTTTGGATTTGGAATATCTAATTTAGCCTGAGGTGAAATTTTGGTACATTTCGGATAACTTTCATATTTTGATGAATATTGAAAATTACTAAATTTTAATTAAAAACAACTTTTTTAATCAAAATAATTAATAATGATAAATTATGAATTTGAGTGGTTTTAAAGTATATTTAGAATATATTTTTACCATTTAATATAATTTTGGTCATTGGACATAATTTTACAATTAAACCGAACATAAACAAGTGTCAATCTTTTGATAGTTATTATCTCTTAAAAACACGCTTTTTGTTTTGACAGCGGGAATTAATTTTAAATTAATTTCTGCCACTTCTGTGTTTTGAATTTAGAAAAATGGATTCCATATTTGGAATCAGGATGTTAAAATTGTGTAAATAGGTAACTTTTATTTTTAGACATTTTGAATAATTACTGCGGTAAATATTTTATTTACCATGGTTAAGGGTAAATCCGGTAAATAAGGGTTAAAAAATAATATTATAATAATACTAAATTACCTTAAAACTTGTCCTAGACTTATTGGTTGATACATGTTCGACCATAGGAATCTTTGGGTCAATTTTGGGACCCCATGGATCCACTTGTAAGTGATAATGACACTTTATTTTAATTAAGTTAAAATGAATACAAAATGACACAAGCATATATCTTTTAGAAAAACAATTGTTACATAGGGTTATATATGTTTTATTTTAGATTATAAATATTCATTAGAAAGATAAAACGATTTCCTACATAATGATATTTTATTTATAATTTTTAGACATTAAATAATTTATTTTATTTATGACACAATGATGATGCAGTAATTACTATAATAGTGAAAAATTAAAATAATTGATATTATAAATACCCAAATAAATATAATATGAAACTTTGAATGAATTAAACTAATTTTCTAGTATAATATGATATATTAGGATTGATTTAATTGACTTTGTTCGAAGTAATCAATCTTTTATGAGTTTCACAAAAATCAACTATTGAATAGTGTCAAAATTGACATAAAAGAGTTCTTAAAACTAATATTATATTATTAATTGATATTAAATTCCTAAAAATCTAAGGTTCGGCCAAGAGACTTATATCATGATAGGTTCATCATTAATGGACCACTTGGGGGTCGCTTGGATGTATATAGTAAGTTTATTAACCATATTATATAAAAATACAAAGAGACATTGTAAAAGTGAAACTAATTAACTTAGAGTTAATACTTAAAGATAAGGTTAATTTAAGTACCCAAACCTGTCTAAATTCTATTGGATGAGTGGTTTTAGACCTATCCCCACCTTGACCGTTGAATAATCAACTTTGGAGCCATTAGAAACCGAATATGAATTTAATATAAATTAATATTTCTAGCTTTTCCAAAGGTGCCCCTCACCCCTCTTATAAAAGGGCACTCCTCCTTCTCATTTCTTCACACCTTCAAAGCCTTTTGGTTCGGCCAAACTCTCCCCAAATACTCTCCCAAATTCCCTCACTACAACCTAGGGGCATTAGTTTGATCAGAAAGCCAACCTAAGGAGCCCTTTTGATCAAATCAAAAGGAAGAACCCGAAGAAGAGGAGGTTAACCTACCCCAACCAAGGAAAAGTACAAGGTAAGGGATTTTCTTATCTCACATTCAATTCTGTGAGATTTCAATTATTCGCCACTAAATTATTGAAAGTGGTGTATTGTGTACTGTAATTTGATATATATTATCATGATTCTCTTTATATTCATGTTATTCTGTAAATCATTTGATGGTTATTAACTTTTGGCCATACGACTCAGTTGATTAACATGGTAAGGGGTGTTCATCTCACTCCTCATTCCCATGAGATTCATGCCATATTACCACCATTACCTTTTGTGTGGTGTATGTACTGCCCATAATTGTATTCTTTGTGTAATACACTTTACCTTATGTGTATTTACATTTTCATTGTATGATACCTCTTTCATGGGTTGTATGTTTCATAAGTTACCAAATTGATAAGGGTTTACTTCACAATCTCTTTAATATCCGAGGTTGTCTTTATGTAAGTATCTACAGGGACATATTTACTATCCATGTCCATATTTCATAAGAGTTTTCAAAGGGATTATTTCTAAGGGAACTTTTACTAAAACATAATTTTAAATGTTTTAAATATTTATTCTTCTAAATCATCGTCATTTATGTCCACGTTTTCAAAATGGTTTGTAAGGATTTATTTATATGAAAATTAATGTTTTAAAAGTGTTAATTCCATTAAAAAGTTTCAAAGTGGTATGGGACACTTTGATTCAAAAATGTATTTAAATGCCTTACTTTCTAAATTGTATAACATTAAAATGTTTTCATGAAAAAGGGATATTTCTCTCAATAATTTTTAAAAAAACATTTCCATCTATGTCAACATCCTTTGATGGATTTTAAGATTATTTGAAGTTGATTTATTATGATACAAAACATCCATATTGTAATGAAGTTTTGTGATATATTTGACTGTAGATGTGTCATTTATATAGCATTCATGGTTTATGAGTAAAGTATTGACATTTCGTATGCTAGTTCCAATAAGAATGTTTATGTTATATTTCAACCTTTACTTCATATGAATGTGTTGGACAAGTATGTTCCAGGTTGGGGACTGGTTAAAGTAAGCCCTCCAGGTTGGGGACTGGTAAAAGTAAGCCCTCCAGGTTAGGGACTGGTAAAAGTAAGCCCTCCGGTTTGGTCTCCGGTTATTAGAGGCACTCCGGGTTGGTGTCCGGTTATTAGAGGCACTCCGGGTTGGCGTCCGGTTATTAGAGGCACTCCGGGTTGGGTTCCGGTTACAGTTAGCCCCAAGGTCTTGGGACGAGGCCTTGAAAAGAAATTAAAGTTTAGCATTATGCATTCCAACATTATGAAAGTGGTTATTGATTTTTGCATGTGATTATTAGATTAGTAGAATATCCATGTGAATAAGTAAATGACATTATTTCATTTTATTTATGCCATACCATGTTGAAAGTTCATGTTTGAAAGGCTTTTGTTTTAGTTATACATTGCCTTAAATGTTTATTCTTATTTATGAAAGTTTCCGCTATATTGTTATCCTTACTGGGCATTTGAGCTCACCCCTTTTCTATGTTTTATTTTTCCCAGGAAATGAAGAAGTAAATTATGAATGACCTGTAGGGATATTATGTGGGGATATGAGTGTGAATTATGGAGACATTATGTTGTTGTAGTAGTTTTTCATTTAATGATGTAATGTAAAACTTATGAATATATCTAGTGTTTCCAAGGCTACTAAACCAATCGGTCTTTCGAGATTTGATCTTTCTTGTGATCATGCCAATGTTATGTAATAATGCACCGATTCTGGGTAACTAGGGTCGGGGCGTTACAGTTGGTATCAGAGGAAGTTTAGTACAAACCTTGGAAGCTAGATTTAGATAAACTCTGATTAGAGCACGTAGACCTAAGATGAACTTTGAGGATTAGTATAGAAGAAATTCCTAGAATTTTGGTATTATATAGATTTTGTGAGTTTTCCGAGCAATACATCCCTATCTGGATACGAGCAGGTAGAGGCGGCTCTGGCACAGATGTACCTAGGGGTAAAACCCGAAAACACCGCTTTGAGCTAGACTCGAACGGGAACTGGTGCACGACAACGGGCCTTGCTACACTCTTGGTTACGACACTCCCGGGGGATATGCTTAGGATAATTCTCATTTTCTTTACAAACCATTATGAAGGGTTTATGAGTATATACATCCTCAAAGGAGACATTTTTATGATTATGGATTATATCCATAAATAGTTCAATTTATGTTAAGTGTTTTATAAGTATGGGATTATGTATTTTGATTCATAAACTGATCTAGTGTATGTCATTGTTTAGAAATGGCGCCCAGTAGATGGAATGAGAACTCCAGAAATGCACATGATCCAAAGAGAAGGAAGGATCATATCTTTCATGGTCTTAAGCTAGAATTTATAAGATAAATAGTCTCCCATGTATTATCATCATATGAAGAAATAATATCATGTGTTGATAAGATAAGTAAAGAGTTTACTGAGTCCTATGTCTTTGAAGGGAAGCAAGAGAAGAAAAGGATAGAAGAGAGAAAGATGGATAAAGGGAAGAGGGAAAATAAGAATTTTCCCATATGTGGTAACTGTGGAAAGAAACACCCTGGAACTTGCCTGAAAGGAATGAGAGTTTGTTATAAGTGTGGAGGAAAAGGGCACAAAGTACGTGACTGCAAGGGTAAGAAAATGGTTTCAAATGTACAATGATTCATTTGCAAGGAGTTTGGACACTACACGAACCTATGTCCCAGTCATCAGACTATGCCGCAAATGATGCTATTGGATAATAATCAAGTTATGATACTACCACAGATGAAGAGGAATGATTAGAGTTCTTATGTTGATTATGTCAATTGAGTGTTGTATCAACAATGTACTTGTTATAATAATTATGGAGTATATAAGGATTGTACTGCAGTACTATTTCATTAAGGACTTGAGATTGTGTGGAACAAAGAAAAGTGACTCAATAGCAGGATAAATTTTTGGAAAATATATGGTTGAGAGAATGATAAACCATAATATAGTTCTGATACCGAGGTAGTGATTTGGAATAATACATGATTGTTTTGGATAAATTATATTGGATATTCTTGACTACCATGGAACTGATTAATGATTTGTATATTCCATCATTATTGGGGTTTAAAACATTTTTGGATTGATGAAGTATATCCAGCATTCTATATGGAATAAGGGAGCATGAATGTAACCAATAAGTATTATGGTAATTTAGGATGTTTCAGTGTTTTAAAAGAATACATGATGAAGGTATTCATATGCTATTACGGGGTAAAAAGGATCTACATTAAGTTTACCTTCCTTATAAATATTGGACTGTGAGTTTGGACAGAAGTATTTTGGATAAATTCTAGTTTGAGATTAATTTTTGATTACCATAAAAGGATAACCTAGAGGTCGGGCGACAACCCGTCGCGACCGGCAAGGCCGCAAGACTTGAACCTACAACCGAAGGGCGACAAGGGTGTATCACCTACCACTATCCCACGAGATGTCCTGGATTAAATAAATTAGTTTTTTAAAAGATCTGGTAGATGAATTATAAATTCGTTTATTTTGGAACCCTCTATGAATAATATAAATAGAATTTTTTTTACGAGTGAATGATGAGTTTTTGGTAGAAATTTATTAATGGATAAAACTCTAATTATAAAGTAAGTATGTCTCCTTATGATCTTATCCAATCTCATAAATAAATTCCTCATCATTAAGAAAAGGAACTTAGAACAAAAATGTTGTCCTAGATGGTACCTTAAATCATCACTAATTTATGGCTTTGGGATTGTTGGCCTTTTCATAGCCATGTTCTCTGCCACTCTCCATCAGATAATTGATGGGTTTATTTTTCTTCCATATCCATATTTTCCTACATGGAACCCTAGTATGTGTTATTTTCGGTAATCTTCATACTTTCCACTCTTTATTTAAAATAGATGCCTCATTAATTCATTTTTCGATGTGGGATTTCAACTAAGATATTTTGAAACGTCAAAAATGTGTTATCCCAATACCCTATGTTTTGTTGAACCGAAGGTATTTCAAATCATCATAGATTGATGATTTTAAGGACCTCAATTTTATACCTTTTTGTGATTGATGACCTCAATCACTACCTATAAATATTTACATTTTTCCTCCAATTATATGTCTCTAATTGCCACCAATGTTCTCCTAATAGAGATCATAATTTGGTGGTGATCCTTTCATTTCTCTTTTCCTCATATTAAGACTAAATTTTAGTAACCCAATTTCCGATGTGGGTTTTCCCACAAATATATTTTCTATTTTCAACCTTTTATTTTCGAAGAACAATTTCAAATTGCGAGGACGCAATTTAATGAAGGAGGGGAGAATGTAACACCCCAAGATTTCATAGTGTGTTATTTCTACAAAATAATTCAATAACTTGCACTACACGCAACACCGAGTTCAATCACACCATGGCTTACAAAAAAAAAGCCATTCAAAAGAGGTTATGAGTAGTATTATCTAAATTTTAAACTTTATATAATCCTTATAATTTTAGAATCCATATTATGAGTTTCTTAGATATAATGCAAGAACAAATTCATTTTCAGTATTGCACTTTTATCAACTTTTAATAGTGAACCCTTTTTAAATACAATATTTTAAACTTTTTGACTAAATGGGGACATCAAAAATTTAAAATGAAACATCCCAAGCTTCCACGGTATGCTTTCATTGAATAATACAGTAGCGTGTGTTGTACGCAACCTTGAGTTTTAACACACACCACAACCAATCAAACTAGCCGTTATGAATAGTAATACCTACTTTTTGAAATTATATATATTTTATATTTTAAAATGGAATTCATTTTTGGATTCGGAATATCGAATTTAGCCTAAGGTGAAATTTTGGTACATTTCGGATAACTTTCATATTTTGATGAATAGTGAAAATTACTAAATTTTAATTAAAAACAACTTTTTTAATCAAAATAATTAATAATGATAAATTATGAATTTGAGTGGTTTTAAAGTATATTTAGAATATATTTTTACCATTTAATATAATTTTGGTCATTGGACATAATTTTACAATTAAACCGAACATAAACAAGTGTCAATCTTTTGATAGTTATTATCTCTTAAAAACACGCTTTTTGTTTTGACAGCGGGAATTAATTTTAAATTAATTTCTGCCACTTCTGTGTTTTGAATTTAGAAAAATGGATTCCATATTTAGAATCAGGATGTTCAAATTGTGTAAATAGGTAACTTTTATTTTTAGACATTTTGAATAATTACTGCGGTAAATATTTTATTTACCATGGTTAAGGGTAAATCCGGTAAATAAGGGTTAAAAAATAATATTATAATAATACTAAATTACCCTAAAACGTGTCCTAGATTTATTGGTTGATACATGTTCAACCATAGGCATCTTTGGGTCGATTTTGGGACCCCATGGATCCACTTGTAAGTGATAATGACACTTTATTTTAATTAAGTTAAAATGAATACAAAAATGACACAAGCATATATCTTTTAGAAAAACAATTGTTACATAGGGTTATATATGTTTGATTTTAGATTATAAATATTCATTAGAAAGATAAAAAGATTTCCTACATAATGATATTTTATTTATAATTTTTAGACATTAAATAATTTATTTTATTTATGACACAATGATGATGCAGTAATTACTATAATAGTGAAAAATTAAAATAATTGATATTATAAATACACAAATAAATATAATATGAAACTTTCAATGAATTAAACTAATTTTCTAGTATAATATGATATATTAGTATTGATTTAATTGACTTTGTTTGAAGTAATCAATCTGTTATGAGTTTCACAAAAATCAACTATTGAATAGTGTCAAAATTGACATAAAAGAGTTCTTAAAACTAATATTATATTATTAATTGATATTAAATTCCTAAAAATATAAGGTTCGGCCAAGAGACTTATATCATGATAGGTTCATCATTAATGGACCACTTGGGGGTCTCTTGGATGTATATAGTAAGTTTATTAACCATATTATATAAAAATACAAAGAGACATTGTAAAAGTGAAACTAATTAACTTAGAGTTAATACTTAAAGATAAGGTTAATTTAAGTACCCAAACCTGTCTAAATTCTATTGTATGAGTGGTTTTCGACCTATCCCCACCTTGACCGTTGAATAATCAACTTTGGAGCCATTATAAACCGAATATGAATTTATTATAAATTAATATTTCTAGCTTTTCCAAAGGTGCCCCTCACCCCTCTTATAAAAGGGCACTCCTCCTTCTCATTTCTTCACACCTTCAAAGCCTTTTGGTTCGGCCAAACTCTGCCCAAATACTCTCCCAAATTACCTCACTACAACCTAGGGGAATTAGTTTTATCAGAAAGCCAACCTAAGGAGCCCTTTTAATCAAATCAAAAGGAAGAACCCGAAGAAGAGGAGGTTAACCTACCCCAACCAAGGAAAATTACAAGGTAAGGGATTTTCTTATCTCACATTCAATTACGTGAGATTTCCATTATTCGCCACTAAATTATTGAAAGTGGTGTATTTTGTACTGGAATTTGATATATATTATCATGATTCTCTTTATATTCATGTTATTCTGTAAATCATTTGATGGTTATTAACTTTTGGCCATACGACTCAGTTGATTAACATGGTAAGGGGTTTTCATCTCACTCCTTATTCCCGTGAGATTCATGCCATATTACCACCATTACCTTTTGTGTGGTGTATGTACTGCCCATAATTGTATTCTTTGTGAAATACACTTTACCTTATGTGTATTTACATTTTCATTGTATGATACCTCTTTCATGGGTTGTATGTTTCATAAGTTACCAAATTGATAAGGGTTTACTTCACAATCTCTTTAATATCCGAGGTTGTCTTTACGTAAGTATCTACAGGGACATATTTACTATCCATGTCCATATTTCATAAAAGAGTTTTCAAAGGGATTATTTCTAAGGGAACTTTTACTAAAACATCATTTTAAATGTTTTAAATATTTATTCTTCTAAATCATCCTCATTTATGTCCACGTTTTCAAAATGGTTTGTAAGGATTTATTTATATGAAAATGAATGTTTTAAAAGTGTTAATTCCATTCAAAAGTTTCAAAGTGGTATGGGACACTTTGATTCAAAAATGTATTTAAATGCCTTACTTTCTAAATTGTATAACATTAAAATGTTTTCATGAAAAAGGGATATTTCTCTCAATAATTTTTAAAAAAACATTTCCATCTATGTCAACATCCTTTGATGGATTTTAAGATTATTTGAAGTTGATTTATTATGATACAAAACATCCATATTGTAATGAAGTTTTGTGATATATTTGACTGTAGATGTGTCATTTATATAGCATTCATGGTTTATGAGTAAAGTATTGACATTTCGTATGCTAGTTCCAATAAGAATGTTTATGTTATATTTCAACCTTTACTTCATATGAATGTGTTGGACAAGTATGTTCCAGGTTGGGGACTGGTTAAAGTAATCCCTCCAGGTTGGGGACTGGTAAAAGTAAGCCCTCCAGGTTAGGGACTGGTAAAAGTAAGCCCTCTGGTTTGGTCTCCGGTTATTAGAGGCACTCCGGGTTGGTGTCCGGTTATTAGAGGCACTCCGGGTTGGTGTCCGGTTATTAGAGGCACTCCGGGTTGGGTTCTGGTTACAGTTAGCCCCAAGGTCTTGGGACGAGGCCTTGAAAAGAAATTAAAGTTTAGTATTATGCATTCCAACATTATGAAAGTGGTTATTGATTTTTGCATGTGATTATTCGATTAGTAGAATATCCATGTGAATAAGTAAATGACATTATTTCATTTTATTTATGTCATACCATGTTTAAAGTTCATGTTTGAAAGGCTTTTGTTTTAGTTATACATTGCCTTAAATGTTTATTCTTATTTATGAAAGTTTCCGCTATATTGTTATCCTTACTGGGCATTTGAGCTCACCCCTTTTCTATGTTTTATTTTTCCCAGGAAATGAAGAAGTAAATTATGAATGAACTGTAGGGATATTATGTGGGGATATGAGTGTGAATTATGGAGACATTATGTTGTTGTAGTAGTTTTTCATTTAATGATGTAATGTAAAACTTATGAATATATCTAGTGTTTCCAAGGCTACTAAACCAATCGGTCTTTCGATATTTGATCTTTCTTGTGATCATGCCAATGTTATGTAATAATGCACCGATTCTGGGTAACTAGGGTCGGGGCGTTACATTAAACCCATGTAAATAACCATTGGATAAGAAAATATAATGGTTTTAATATTGAAATATCATATAATTCTTCCAGCATAAACTTAAACATAAACAATCCTAAATAAGGATGGGATTGTGAAATAAACTCTTACATCAGGTCCAACTTGCTTTGTAAGTTATTTTAAACTCTTTTATAATAAATTTAAATTTCTTATAATTATATTAAAAAATCACATACATATGTATAATATTATATTTTATTCACTTATACCATTTTAATACTATTTTATTAATAATTATTTATTAAATTCATCATTTCTAAGTGTTTATTGCTTCATTTTTCATGTAAGTTTTTGTTCTGTAGTTTCGGTACATGCATATTTATTAGGGTTACATCATCTCTAGAATTTTAATAATGATAGAAATATCATATATATTTATTATATATAAATTTATAATTATCCTTGAGAGGCCGACATCAAAAATGAATCATATCTCTTCTTGGAGGGGGTAGTCCACACATACGGACGAGCGACATTATCATTTTTTAACGAGTTAAAGGGTAAAAAGGTAAATGATATATTATATTATCAAAATCATAATTATTTCATAAATATAATTTTATTTGTTAGTTATATATTTATAACCATCCAATTAAATTAATGATGAAAAACGAATTACATCATTTCATGGAGACAGTAAGTCATATGTACGCATGAGTGATGTATTCATTTCCCATGAGATAGAAAGGAGATGAATATGGGTTTATACACCTTTATAATAACATTTAAATATATGGTAAATATTGAAGTTATTATATAATCATTTTTATAAAAGATTTTAAGAGGTATAAGATGAAATAAAATGAAAAACATAGTAAGAAGTTATACCTCTTCTTCGGAAAACTATCTTTGGCTTACACCTTAAGCCTTATAGGTTGGTCCTTTGATGATACCATAGAATCTAGGTCATGGGGAGGAATTCTGGGAGGGAATTTGGGTAGGTATTTTTTGAATAAAGTGGCTCAATATGTGTGAATAAGATATGAGAAGTGGTGTTATTTTATAAGTGAGGGAAAGGACACAGTTGAAATTACTTAAAAGATTTTAATAATATAAATCCTTTTATTGAGAATGTGGCTCCATATTGTCAAATATTTTAAGGTGATGGTGTTAATGTAAAACCTAAAGCATCCAATGAGTTGTATATAATTTTATGTGTCATTCATATCCTTATCCCTTAGTCTAACCCCCTGGTAAACCCATTTTAATTATAACTGTGGTAATAAATTTTTACTATTTTTACTATTCATTATGAACAAAAGATAAGTTGACCTTATTACCTAATATTAATTATTATGATTACAAATATTTAATCCATTTAATAAGATTCAATTTTTATAAGTGTTATAGAATTTATTTTAATATAATTGTGTAAAACGCAATGAAAACCGTTTTTAGAAAAATGTAATTTTTAAGAAAAAATAGGTTTAAAATAAAATAATGTTGATACTAGAGAAATTAATTAGATTATGTTAAATAAAAGGACACTTATTTTTATTTAAAACCAAACTGAAACTGAAAGGAACCATGTAAATACTTGATTAGGAGAAAATAATGAAAAATAATTTTTTTTGGACAAATGTTTTTTTTAAATTTCTAAAATGTTACACATATATTTATAAGTTAAAGATTATATTTTTATAGGAATTATATTACTTATTAAATATATATTTGTTCTAGACATTTTTTTAATGATCTTTTAAGTTATTCTTATATCATTATAATGTCATAAAAGTGATATTTTTTGTAAAATCGATATTTTTCATTATTGACACAAAAGTCATCTATTTCTGAAAAAATATAAAAAATATAACCTAAGATAATTTTTATGTGATAAATTTAAAAATAAAATTCATTTCATAAAATTAAATTTATATAAATTTATAATTTATTTTTTAATCATATTCTTGAATAAAGTTATGTGTATTTTGTTATTGTTTCTTTAGAAAGAAAAGATTAATATAATTGAAACTCATGTGTTACATTGAAATATAGGGTGATAAACCCAGAGGAGTTTAGAACCAGGCCTACACTATGCATTGCCTCATCCATACATTATCTATCCATGATGAGTTTTAGGTCGGATATCAAGGTATAATAATGAACCTAGTTTTCCTATTAAATTTTTTTTGTAGGTCTAGGAATATTGAGGACCTAAACTCAAAATAAGTTAATAAGAAAGAGGGAACTAAACTTTTTATATTTATGGAAAGTCACATGATGTGAGGGAAATCCATATCTTTAAGATTATCACTACTTTTTATAGAATCACCATGCCTTATATGTTATGGACTTCTTAAATAACCCAACAACCTAATGTCAGATCTATGTGCCACATCCAACCTTCAAATGACTTAGGATTAAAATTTAAAAACATGGTATTTGGGAATATTTTCAATAATTTAAGGCTGGGATGAATATACAAAACCCTTTAGAGAATATTCTAGATGAAAACCACCCAATCCCCATGCAGGAAGAGCTAACACATAGACTTTATTAAAGGAGAAGTGAAACAAAGACATTTTGATACAAGAAAAATCCCTTTATATTGGATAGTAATGTTAGTATGCAAGGCCTATTCTCACATTTCCAAACTCAAAATCTCATTTTTAAGGATATACTTATTTCATATCATTTTACCCAGATTATCCAATTTAGGGTCATTCATTCTCAGTGTCTAAATCTTGTTAACCTTGAATTTACCTAAAGTTTAAGGTACGGATATAAATCGATCATATTCATATGAAGGATAGATATTATCCAATGCCTATTTTTTTAGTTTCTTTAAACACTATCTGGATAAACATTGGGAACAAAATAGTTTTTTTGAATTCAATATCCAACATTGGTAATTCTTGGATGAATAAGGCTTTACCTAGCCATTTTTCCTTCCCAGAACTCATATCCCCTCCCTCAATGATCAATATTTAATTTTCCATGATCTATTTTATGGAAACATTTAGGGTGCTCTAGAGAATAGAATAGGATTGTTCATGCATGGAATCCACATGATCTCTATAATTTTGTATGGAATGGAAATCCCATAACAACCTCCCTTGGATGAACTCCAATTCTAGTTTTTAATGAAGACCAGGCATGCCCCCCCCCAACTCATGAATATTAATCCCCCTACTCTATATGTTTTAAAATTATATCCTAACTAGTCTAGTGAAAACTTTTCTCCACCTAAGAATCCCATTGAAAGTTTGAAAAAATATTCTCAATGATTTTGATCACCAACTTGAGGATATTAATCAATAAAAGGATGTTCATAGACATCTAGGATGGAATTTTGTTGACAAGAACTAACCTCTCATCAAAAGACAAGAAGAGATGTTGGATTTGGTGTCGCTTGATCACCTTCGGATGTTTTTGGGCCGAATAATTCTGACCTATACTGCACACCAAGACACGACCTTCGTGGGTTGAGCTCTATGGTGAGCACATTGGAAGTTTCAAGTTGAAAAACGCCCCTACTCCAGGGTTTAGGGGTCAAAGGTCCTCGGCCAAATTTTTTGGGGTATTGTAGCATTTCTGAGAACTATAGCAGAGCTGACCGACCAGAAAAAACAGGTCACTATAGTAGGTTGGACTCTGGATTCAACAGTATTATAGCGATGTAGACTTCTAGCCACCAGCCACTATAGCACTTTATACTTGTGTGGTTGTGGAACTATTGAAACATGGACTTCCATCCACCTTTCACTGTACCGATGTAGACTTCATGTGTGGTTGGTGGAACAATGGATCGTCTTCCTCCTTTTATAGCTCATTTTTTGAGCTAGGGTTTCTGTGTTAGAAACTATGATATTCCCTATAAATTGTGCTCCTAAAACTAGTGAAATTATTAATCTTTGTGGATGTATTTATTATTCCCAAACCACATAAATCTCTTTTTTCTCATTCTATTTTTTCCCCTTTTACTCTTTTGTAAATCGTTTCTTTCTGTTGTTGTGAATCTTAAAATTTCTTTATCAATTGGTATCAAAGGTTGGGTTAGGGGTTCTCCAATGATGGATATATAAGAAGGCAAGGTGAAGATATATCACTTTGATTGAAATTACTTCATTTACTAGAGGATGCGGATTGAGGATTATCTTTATCAAAAAAAAGATGCACTTGTTGCTTCTGGGTTTGAAGCCAAGCACATGGAGCACTCAAAGTGGGAGACGCTGGATCGAAAGTTTATAGGTTTTGTGTACCTTGTGTTGGCCAAAAACATGGAATTAAACATTATATATGAGAAGAATATTATTAGATTGATGAAACCTCTCTTGAATATGTACGAGAAGCCTTCTATGGAAAACAAATTGCACCTGATGTGACGATTGTTCAACCTGAAAATTGTTGAATGGAGAATTATTGCAGATCTCATCAATGAATTCAACACTATCATAAGTCAGCTGACATTGGTGGACATTGATCTTGGTGATGTGGTTTGTGTGTTGGTTTTACTATCATCATTACCTGACATTTGGGAAGTAATTATAATAGTTGTCAGCAATTCTTTGGGAAATACTAAGTTGGTTTTGAAGGATGTATGGGACCGGATCTTCAGTGAGGATATCTAAAGAAGAGAATCAAGTAGATTCTCTAGTTCTTCTCTAATTGTTTAAGGAATAGGAAGATATGTGTAGTGAGACAATCGAAGAGGGTGATCAAAGTCAAGATGGAAAAGCTGAGAAAATACAAAGGGGGTTAGTCCTACCTGTTGGACTTGCAGGAAGAAAGGAAATGTCTAGAAGGAGTGTAGAGATAATCCGAAGGTACATAAAACCAGTGGAGAAAACATGGCGGCTAAAGGAAATAATTAAGTGTTACTGTTGAGCGTGTATATCCCTATGAAGTCTTAGATTTTAGATTCAGGGGCGTCTTTCCATTCCATATCGGAGAACGGTTTCCTGAACAATTTTGTTTCTGTAAATTTTAGAAAGCTATATCTTACTAATGATGAAACCTTATAGATCATGGGGAAAAGAGATTTGATGATCAAGACCAATAGTGGGAGTTTGTTGGTTTTAGAAAATATGAGGTATATGTCATGACCCGGCCTAGTGGGGCCCATGCTGCAACTCCCTAAGCCCACCTCCAATAGGCCAGGGGCTGGTGGCAAGCACTGCTTAGGAATATCACTAACATGGGAGGCATTGCCTAAGAACCTATACACATGCACACATCTCCAAGCCCACAATTCTGAAATGTAAAAACCACTAGGGAACAAAATTCATGCATACAACTAAACCCAACCAACAGAGTACAATGGAAAGTGAAGTGCTGAAAGTCAACTTGTCCAGAATACAAGCCCACCAAAAACAAGAGTTTGAAAACTACAAAGTCCAACCTGTAAACACTAAGAGGTACTGGGATTGCTGATCTTAGTTTTAAGAACACCTCAGCCTGTAAGGAACTCAGAAATCTCAGTCCTGTCCCGGTCCTCCCTTGACTCTGTCAAAAGGCTTCTTGTTTAGACAAGACACAATACGTGCGGAAAAATCCCGTGAAGGGGTGAGTATAACAATACTCAGTAGAGGACCCCAAAAATGAAAAATAAATACAAAAAGTAAAGGTATAATCATATCTACGCAATATATGTCTACTGAATATATAATAGGAGAACACAATCCAGATATACTCAAAACTCAGACTCATAGTCTAGAGACAAGTTGAACAACTGCATACCCCCACTTGGTATTCAGTTTAAAGGTTCCATGAATCACTCCCCTGGGATAACTCACTCCATGAGTCTAATATCTATGATGACATTCGTCCGAGAAGTACTGTCCATCGGGAAAGGTCACAAGATATAGATGCACTCATTCTGGGAGAACACACTCCTAAGTGGCGAAAAGATCATGATACACATATGAGAATCACTACCAGGGCCTTGGTGGATACTGTGACTCATCCAGATTCACCTTCTAGGTAGAGGATTGTAACCTTGTGGGAATAGTCACCTCGATACCTGAATCTACCTAGGGTGAAGAATGGATAGAGGATCTCGCTCTAGGCCTCTCGGAGGGATACCTGACTCTATCTCAGAATGTCCTGCTGAAGGGATCATACTTCTAAAAAAGGAAATGAAACCTGACCTTTAGGGGAACCAGAAAAAGGGTCACTAAAAAAATGAAACATGTCCAAGATATGATGGACAAGAAGATCAAGCCATGTATTCAAAAGTACACTGCGTGTAGAAGTGTCACACGCTGTGTCTTCTGACCCCGGGTACTGCCTGTGTACAACAACCTGTGTCACAAGTTTTGTCCTATAAAAAGAAACTACATGGAATGTAGAAAGGATCACACACCATTTCAAAGTATCTAGGGTCCACTCTGTGTACGCTGGCCATGTGTCTGTACGCTGCCTTAACCCATGTACGCCAACCCGTGAAACTGGCACATGGGGGGACCCGCGTTATTGGCCTCGCCAGGCCATGTGGTGGAGTACATGGCTGTGTACTCCACCTCTTGTTTTTGTATCCCCTGGATACATGTCGAGTCCCGCCTAGTCGTTTATGCCATGCCGCATAGGGTCTACACACCGTGTTCTGAAGCCGTGTAGTCCATCTCGTGTCTGTGTACTTCCCAGAATACATGTCGAGCTTCGGGGAAGGTCCAACACGTTGTGTGACTGGGGTCACATTCCATGTGATACCTATTTGACACTTGAAACCCTAGTCTCTACCACCGGTACCACACGACATGTTCTTTGGGATAAACGTCGTGTTCTTTGAAGATTTCTAGAAACGATCCCCATCACCGTCGCGCCCTGGTTTCTCCTCCATTATTCGATCTGGCTATATGATCACAATGAAACTGAAGGGTTGAGGTCGCCTGATCCTTATGAAGCTGATTCTGTTGGTTCTGGGCCTCCAATCGGCCCCAAAAATGTGTTTTTATCATCCATGTGAAGAAAGGTCAAAGAATGATTAAGGATTAACCTTGCCGATTCGTCCACCTCCATCATCGTCACACCTCTGCTAGGTCACCATGATGTCGGATCTCTAATTTGGGATCATTGTGTCACAAAACAGATGTGCAATGATCTGTTGTTCATCGCCCCATGAAGAACGTGAAGAACGCACGAGAAAAAGAAATGGGAAATAAATACAAAATAAAATCAAGGAACAAACCTTCATCATCGTTCATCATAGAATTGATTTGATCTCTTTAGTAGGATCAAACAGAGTATAATCAAAAACAATAATCTAATGTGGATTAATTTCCTGAGATCAACCCAATAAAAACCCTCCTGCAAAAACGTAAAAATATGCGGATCAACCTGTTCGTGGGTTGATCCGCGTTCATTGTTAAATCCAAGAACGGGGAAGAAGAATTTAAATAACAGCCCCTACATTGATTCGGCATAAAAACGATCATTGCATCACATTCGTTGGTAGGGTTCGTCAAATCCAAGAGGCGTTGATCGCTCACGTCGTCGTCATTCCCAATGGGTTCTCCTCTAAAGCTCTAATGAAAAATCCTAAATTTTGTAGGGTTTTGCTGATAACCCTACGAACTTTCCATAAGAAGGTATTTAAAGAGGGGGAAATTAGGTCACTATGAAAAAAGGAAACATTTTAAAATAAAATAAATTATTATTTTATTTTATTTCAAATAAACGTCCAAAAACTAACTCTCGCTGCTGACTCACATTGATCTATGTTAGGCCTCACCTAAGGTAAAGTCACTTCTCCAAATGCAATGGTGCCCTCAGATTTCTACTCTGGGCACTCATTTAAAAGTTAGTCCACTTTTACTAGAAAACCACTTACGCACGCTGTTTAAATTTTTAATTTATTTCAAACATTTATTCCAGGAACTTCGGGCCTCGAAATCGCATGTCGTCAAAATATCTAGTCTCAAAATAGTTCCATATAATATTAAAAAAATAATACATAGAAAATCCAAGTCATTACATTCTCCCCAACTTGGGGCTTTTCATCCCCAAAAGGCTAAAATAAATGCTACTCAAAAATATGTGGGTACTGGGCACGGATCTGAGTCTCCCGCTCCCACATGCTCTCCGAAGATTCTCGTACTGCCACCGAACGCACACAAAGGGAATCGAACACCCACAAAGGATCTTCTCCTACCGATTCTTGATCTCCATTGGGTACTCTGCAAAGGTCGCTCCATCCTCGATGTCCAACTCGCCCCAGTTGATGACGTGCGATGGGTCATGCACATACCTCCTCAAATGCGACACGTGGAAGGCATCATGTACCCAGTGCAATTGTGGCGGTAGAGCGAGGCGATACGCCACCTTGCCAACTCTGTGAAGTATCTGAAAAGGTCCGATGAACCTTGGAGATAGCTTTCCCCATCAGCCAAATCTCTATAACCCTTGTCGAGGTGAGACCCTAATGAATACAAGGTCCCCTTCCTCAAACTCTAGAGGTATCCATCACCTATCAGTATAAGACTTCTTCTAGCTCTGTAAAATCTTCATCCGCTCCTGGATGATCTGCACCTTCTCAGTGGCAGCTCGCACCAACTCTAGACCCATGAGTTCCGACTCTCTGGGGTCAGTCTAGTAAAGCGGTGACCGGAAGGGCCTCCCATATAAATCCTTGAAAGGTTCCATACCAATGGAAGAGTGGTAGCTATTATTATAAGAAAACTTCACCAGTGGAAGTTGTTCCTCCCAGTTGTGACCAAAGTACAAGATAAAATCCTACAACATATCCTCCAGAACCTGAATGGTCATCTCCATCTGACCATCAGTCTGGGGAAGGAACACCGTTCTCAAGCGTAGCTGAGTCCCAAAAGCCTCCTGCAATCTCTTCCACAACCAGGATGTGAAATGATCATCTCTATCTAAGACTATCGTCAAAGGGACGCTATGAATCCGAACAATCTCACGCACGTAGAGGTGTCCTGAGCTTTCTAAGGAACTCTTCTCTCTGATATCTAGGAAGAGGGCCAATTTGGTGAGTCGGTCAATGAATACCCATATGAAATCATTCCCCTTGGATGTATGTGGTAATCCTGTCACTAAGTCCATCAATATTCTATCCCACTTCTACTCTGGAACTTCTAGGGGGTGAGCTAATCCAACAGGAACCCAGTGCTCAGCCTTCACTTGCTAGCATGTAAGGCTTCGAGAAACGAACTCTGCTTCTTCCTTCTTTATGCCTGGCCACCAAATATGTCTTCTGAGATCCCGGTACATCTTCACCACTCCAGGATGTACCTCCAAGGGGGATTTATGAAATTCCCTCGGGACCTCTTCCCGCAACACCACTGGTACAATAGTGCATCCTTTAAAAAGATGTATGTGCTCCCCACCTTGCGAATATCCATCAGGAGCATTACCTGTGCATAACTGAGCATGTAAAGTCTCACAGTCAACATCCCCAAGTCATGCCTCCCTAACTCGCTGTAAGAGTGGAGGGGTGACAACCATCAACTATAGGTAAGATGCATTCTCCCTGTCCATGAAGGATAACTGCCATGTGGCTAACTGCTTTGTCGCCTCACTCAACAGCTGTGAGCTCGACCTTCTGCTAAGAGAATCGGCAACCTTGTTACCCTTCCCAGGAGTATAGATGATCTTGAAATCATAGTCCTGGAGGAACTATAGCCAATGCCTCTTTCTCAAATTCAGATCCTTCTGTGAGGAGATGTACTTGAGTCTCTTGTGGTCAGAGTAGACGATAAACTGTTCACCCATAAGGTAGTGTTTCCAAATCTTCAATGAAAAGACTACTATTGCCAACTCAAGATCAGGGGTCGCATAGTTTTTCTCATGTGGATTAAGCTGGCATGAACCATAAGCAATCATTTCCTGCCTCTTCATCAGGACACAGCCAAGCATGTTCCCTGATGAGTCGCAGAAAACTACATACTCGACACCCTCTGAAAATCTCAAAATCGGGGCGCTCGTCAAACTCTGTCTTAACTGCCAAAAATCCTTTTGGAACTACTCCGTCCACATGAAGGGTTTACCCTTCAAGTTCAAGGTCTTCATTGGTTCTAATATCCAGGAGAAATCAGAAATGAATCTCCGGTAATATCCTTCCAACCCAAGGAAGCTCCGCACCTCCGTCACGCTCTGAGGTGGCTCCCATGCTAACACTGCCCTCACCTTGGCTGGGTCCAGAACTACTCTATCTGCTGATATGACATCTCCTAGAAAGAGGACCTACTAAATTCAGAATTGGCACTTTGAGATCTTCCCATAAAGGTGATTCTCCCTGAGTACGTATAGAACCATATGCAGGTGCCTCGCATGCTCCTCCTCTGACGCCGAGTACACAAGGATGTCGTCGATGAAGACCACTACGAACCGGTCTAAGTACGGTTGAAAGATCTGGTTCATCAGTCCCATGAACACTACGGGGGAATTTCTCCTGCCAAAAGGCATCACCAAGTACTCATAGTGACCGTAGAAAAATCTAAATGTCATTTTCAGTATATCCTCATCCCATCCTCATAAATGGTGATAACCTGATAGAAGGTCAACCTTCGAGAACCACTGTGTACCTCTTAGCTGATCAAAGAGGTAGTCATATCCTAGGAAGTGGATAATTATTCTTCACCGCTACCGGGTTCAGGCACCAGTAATCCACATACAACCTCAAACTCCCATCTACCTTCTTGGTAAAAAAAAATGGGGCCGCCCAGGGTGAAACACTAGGTCTCACCAAACCCATGCTTTGAAAATCCTCCAACTACACCCTCAGCTCATGAAGCTCTATGGGATCCATCCGATATGCTGATGACGAAATCGTTGTTGTCCTGGGGTGTAAGTCGATGCATAAGTCGATTTCCCGGTGAGGAGGTAGTCCTGGAACATCTTCTGGAAAGACATCCTCGTACTCTGCCGCTACTACTAGGAACTGGGAGCTCATAAAATTTACTGATCTGAGGGCAAGGCTAGCCAACCCATGAGTGATTAGCTGCACCCTCCTATGCATGAGCCCATTCTATGCTGTCTGGGTCTCCCTTTCACTGACAAAGGAAAAAACTCATCCCATCACTACAGACACACTGCACTCTTCGCCTAAAACAGTCAATCTGGGCATGGACCTAGGATGACCAATCCATACCAAGAATGACGTCATAAGGCCTCGATGCTACCTCCAAGAGGTTACAACCGAAATTCTCACCTCCAAGGGTAATATCACACTATCTGAAAAGGTGTGTGATAACCGAGTCTCCTCTTGTAGGTGTCTCCAAGCATAAGGATTGAGTCAACGACTCTACCAGAATCTCAAGGTTTCACACAAGACATGGGCAAGGAAGTAATGATTGGCACCTATGTCTATAACTACAACAGATAAGGTAGAGAAGACATAGATCATACCTTAGATCATCCCTGGAGTCCCTGGGTCGTACACCTCGACCACATGAAGTAGTCCCCACCCCTGTCCCCTAGCTCCCTGAGCCTGGTGTGGACCTCTAGGGGGTGGTGGAAGTAAATAAAAACGCCCACCACCACCTGTAGCTATCCCTCCTCCTCTACCATGTCCGCCACCTGGTGGGTCAGTTTTCTCAACTCTCTGCCTCTACCTCGGTGGTCCATCCACCGTCTCCCTATCATCAGCTCGACAGGTCAGAAAATCTCTAGCGAGATGTCCCCTACCATCACACGAGTAGCATCGCCTCTCCCTAGGCTAACTAGATCCATACTGAGAGCCCTGGACTGCCAAACCCCTGTCCTGGGTCCTCATATGACGTCTCCCACATCCTGATCCATGTGCCTGACGTCGGCTCCCTGCTACTGAGGTTTCTACACCTGCCTGCCTACTCCTAATTGTCGTCGGCTGTCTCTACTCCGCCAAGAATCCCTCGATCACCAAGGCCTGCTCGAGCACTCCAACATAAGTTGGAATGCAAAGAGGCACGACACTAGCTCGGATGTCCCATCGTAGACCTCTCTTAGAGGTCCGAGCTTTGAAGTATTGATCCCAGACCATATCCATCGAGTAACGGGTGAGGTTTTTGAACCTAGATGAATAGTCAGCTACCATCAAACTACCCTGTTGGAGGTGAAGAAGCTCCTAGATGGGCACATCTCTTAGAATAACCAGATATAACTCCTCCCTAAAGAGCCGGTCAAACTCCGTCCACATAAGAGTCTCCTCATTGTGAGTCTGTGTGGTCAAACTCCACCATCGTCCCGCTGAACCCTAAAGAAGGATCTCTCCTAAGATCACCATCTGGTCTGATGGTATCCTCACTAGACAGAACACTCTGGTCACCACCTCAAGCCATTCCTCAGCCGCTTGAGGGTTGGGATCACCTCGGAACCTGAGGGGTCCCTATCTTTGGAACTCACGCAGCACACGCAGCCTGCGCCCCTCTTCGTTCGGTACTGTGGGAACCATGGGATACTCCACTGGTGGTGGTAAAGCAGGTGCACCACCTGAAGGCAGCGCCTAGAAAACTGGTCCCAGTATCAAAGCCACATCACTATGAGGATCATCCTCATGATCGAGCTGCTGAATCCTAGTGGGTATACGTCATGGAGGCATCTTGTAAGGAACAAGATGTACCATGGTCAATGAGTGTATCTGGATAACTGACACAAAGGACATGGAAAACACAACTCATTTCTATATTATGCATGTACCATTATTTTACTTACCCACAACTAGTTTTTTTATCTACCGAGTCGAAAAACAGGTTATCAGAGTCCTGGTGTATGGATACGTCGGTCGCCCGCACCAACACTGGAGTCTCTGACCTGAAAGCTGAGAACGAAACGCTTAACACTATTTCCCCAACCCAATCTCACAGACTCTTGGTCTTAAGGTAGAACCGACCACCTCTGATACCACTCTATCAAGATCTGTCCCAGTGGGGCCCGCACCGCGACTTCCCAAGCCCACCTCCAATAGGCCAGAAGCTGGTGACTAGCACCGAGTAGGCATATCACTGACATGGGAGGCATTGCCTAAGAACCTATACTCATGCACACATCTTCAATACCACAATGTTGAAATGTAAAAACCACTAGGGAACAAAAATCACACATACAACTAAACCCAACCAATAGAGTACGACATAAAGTAAAGTTCTGAAAGTAAACTGGGCCAGAATACAAGCCCACCAAAAACAAGAGTCTGAAAACTACAAAGTCCAACCTGTAAACACTGAGAGGTACTGGGAATACTACTCGTATCCATAGAAACACCTAGTCCTATAGGGAACTCAGAAATCTCAATCCTGTCCTGGTCTGCTTTGGACTCTGTTAAAAGGTTTCCCGTCTGCACAAGACATGATACGTGCGGGCAAAACCCGTTCAGGGGTGAGTATAACAATACTCAGTAGAGGACCCCAAAAACCACAAATAAATACACAAAGAAAAGTTATAGTCATCTATACACAATATATGTCTACTAAACATATAATAGGATAACACAATCGATATATACTCAAAACTCAAACCCACAGTCCAGAGACAAGTCGCACAACCGCATACCCCCGCTAAGGATTCGGTTTGAAGGTTCCACGAAGCACTCACCTAGGAGAACTCACTCCATGAGTCTGATAGATCTGATGATGTCTGTCCGAGAAGTACTTCCGTTGGGAAAGGTCACGATAGATAGATGCACTAATTCTGGGAGAACACACTCCTGAGTGGCGAAAAGATCACGATACATAGATGAGGATCACTATCAGGGCCTTGGAGGATACAACGACTCATCTGGATTCATCTTCTAGGTATAGGATCGACACCTTGTGGTAATAGTCAGGTCGATACCTGACTCTACCTAGGGTCAAGAATGGATAGAGGATCTCGCTCTGGGCCTCTCAGAGGGATACCTGACTCTATCTCGGAATATCATGTTGAAAGGATCATACTCCTAAAAAAACGATACCTGACCTTCAGTGGAACGAGAAAAAGGGGCACTAACTCAAACAAAACATGTCCAAGATATGGTGGACAATAAGATCAAGCCATGTACTGAAAAGTACATGGCGTGTAAAAGTGTCACACACCGTGTCTTCTGACCCCGGGTACTTCCCATGTACAACGGGCCGTGTCGCATGGTTTGTCGTGTAAAACAGAACTACATGGTGTGTATAAAGGATCACATGCCATGTCAAAGTATCTGGGGTCTGCTCCGTGTACGCTGGCTAGGTGTCTGTACACATCCTTAACCCATGTACGCCAACCTATGTAACCGGCACGCAGGGTGACCTGCATTACTGGCCTCACCAAGCCATGTGGTGGATTACACAGCTGTGTACTCCACCTCGTGTCCGTGTATCCCATGGATACATGCCGACTCCTACATAGTCGCCTCTTCCATGTCGTGTAGGGTTTAAACGCCGTGTTTTGAAGCCTTGTAGACCATCCCATGTCCGTGTACTTCCCAAAATACACGTTGAGCTTTAGGGAATGTCCAACACGCCGTGTGAATAGGGTCACATGTCGTGTGATACCTGTCTGACACCCGAAAACCTGGCCACCGCCACTAATACCACTCGGCGTGTTCTTCGGGATACACGATGTGTTCTTCGAAAATTTCCAGAAATGACGCTCGTCACCGCTGCACCCTGGTTTCTCCTCCAGACTTCGATCTGGTCGTCCAATCACAACGAAACTAAAGGGTTGAGGTATTCGATTCTTATGAAGCTGATTCCATCGGTTTTAGGCCTTAGATCGACCCCGGAAACATGTTTTTCTCATCCGCATGAAGAACAGTCGAAGAATGATTAACCCTGAACTATGTCGATTCGTCTGCCGCCATCGTTGTCGCACCTCCGCTAGGTCGCCACAATGTTGGATCTCCAACTTGGTATCGTTGCATCACAAAATATATGTGAAACAATCCTTTTTTCATCGCCCAATGAAGAACATAAAGAACGCATGGGAAAAAGAAAGGGGAAAGAAATCCAAAAGCAAATCGAGGAACGAACCTCCACCGTTGTTCGTCATGGTGTTGATCCACTCCCGTTAGTAGGATAAAATGGAGCAAAATAAAAACAATAATTTAACATGGATTAATTTCTCAACATCAACCCAATAAAAACCCTCCCAAAAAACTGTATGAATCCTTCGATCAACCTGTTCGTGGGTTGATCCGTGTTCGTCGTTAAATACAATAATGGGGAAAAAGAATTGAAATAACAGCCCCTACCTCGATTCGGTGGAAAAACGATCATCGCGTCGCATTCATTGGTGGGGTTCATTGAATACGAGAGGCGTCGATCACTCACATCGTCATCGTCGCCAGAAGGTTCTCCTCCAATGCTCTAATGGAAAATCCTCACTTTTTAGGGTTATGCGGATAACCCTATGAACTTTCTATAAGAAGGTATTTAAAGAGGATGAAATTAGGTCTCTGCACAAAAAGGAAACATTTTAAAATAAAATAAATTATTATTTTATTTTATTTCTATTAAACATCCAAAAACTAACTCTCGCATCTGACTCGTGATGATCGATGTTAGGCCTCGCCTAAGGTAAAGTTGCTACTCCAAATGCAATAGTGCCCTCATATTTCTGCTCTGGGAAGTCATTTAAAAGTTATTCGACTTTTACAGGAAAACTGATTACGTGCACTGTTTAAAATTTTAATTTATTTCAAACATTTATTCATGGCACTCTAGGCCTCGAAATCACACATCGTCGAAAGGTCGGGTCTCTAAATAATTCCATATAATATTAAAAAAATACATAGAAAATCCGAGATATTACACTATATACCTAGTTTAAGAATAAATATCATTTATGTTGGGAAAATTGATGATGCAGGCTTCGGTACCATGTTTTCTAGTGGTGATTGTAAGATTACTAAGGGAGTTATGGTCATAACTCGGGGAGTAAAAATAGTACTCTATACAACATGACATAGACTTTCATGAACAAGGTGGAATTAGTAAATACTACTGGGGACTCTCAACTGTGGAACTATAGGCTAGGCCACATGAGTGAGAAGTGGATGAAGGTGATGGAAAAAAAAGGGATGATACCATATCTGAAGCCGGTAGAATTTGGATTATGTGAATATTGCATCCTTGGAAAACAGAAGAAGATATATTTTTAAAAAAGAGACAAAACACTAAAGTCTAGGAAGCTAGAAATGATGCACAGTGATGTTTGGGGGCTTTCACCAGTACATTCCCTTAGAGGGTCACAATATTATGAGACTTTTATTGACAAATCAATAAGGAATGTATGATTTTACTTTCTAAAAAGAAAATATGATGTGTTTAATATGTTTCATAAGTGGAAGGTCATGGTGGAGAATGAGTCAAGAGAAATATGAAATGCTTGAGGTATGAAAATGGTGGAGATTATGGTAGTCATAAGTTCAAGGAATTCTATATTTGATAATGGAATTCATTGGGAGAAGACTTTTCTAGGTATATCAGAAAAATGGTGTGGAAGAAAGGATGAATAAGATGTTGAATTAATGTTCCTGGAATATGAGGTTACACTCAGGGTTACCCAAGACCTTATGGGATGATGCAGTGAACATGGAATCATATCTCATCAATAGGAGTCCATTTGTGCCAATGGGAGAATGTCCAACCGAGGAGATCTAGTCTAGTAAGGTGGTAAGACTCTCACATTTATGAGTCTTTAGGTGTTTAACATATGTTCATGTTGATTCTTATGAAATGGACCAACTTGATGTTAAGTCCCAAAGATATTTATTTATTGGATATGGTGTTGAGGAGTTTGGTTATCTATTTTGTGATGATCTCAATAAGATAGACATCAGGAGCCAGAATGTGATATTCAATGAAGGTATCATGTACAAGGATTTCTGTGCAGATAAAGATGAAAATGGGAAAAAAGAATCAAAGAAAAAAAGAGAAAGTAGAGATTGAAGGTGTACCTAAGCATGAGACATCAAAACACATGGAATATACTACTCTATTGGAGTTAAGGAGATTAGAAAGGGTGAGAATGCCTGTGCAGAGGTATTCACCATCTTTACATTATCTGTTATTGACTAACGGTGGAGAACCATAATTTTTTGGAGAGGCTATGTCGTTGAAAGAGTTGATCAAGTTAGAGTTTTCTATGAAGGATGAGATTTCCTCATTACATGATAACAACACTTGGTAGTTAAAACCTCTTCTAAGAGGAAAGAAAGCATTTTAAAACAAATGGGTATACCAGGTCAAGGAAGAACATGATGGAAAAGAAGAGTTTTAAGGTAAGGATGGTGGTGAAAGGCTTCCAACATAAGGATGGATTGGATTTAACTGAAATATTCTCACCAGTAGTGATGCTTACCACCATTCAGGTGGTCCTCAGCATTGTGGAATCAGAAGACTTGCATCTTAAGCAGCTTGATGTCAAGACTGCTTTCCTTCATAGAGATCTAGAGTAGGAAATCTACATGCAGTAGCTAGAGGGATATGTAGAGTCTGGGAAAGATGACCTGGTGTGGAAACTCTAAAAGTGATTGTATGGGTTGAAGCAGGCACCTCGATAGTGGAACAAAAAATTTGATGCATTCATGACTAACAAAGCTACAAATGATGTGGAATGGATCAATGTTGCTACATAAAATCATTTGGTGATGAATATATTATATTTCTTCTATATGTGGATGATATTCTCATTGAAGGATCATTTATGAAGAGGATTGATGAAATGAAAGGGAAGTTAGCTAAGGATTTTGAAATAAAGGATCCTGGAGAAGCTAACAAGATTTTGGGGATGAAGATCAAGAAGGATAGTGCAGTTAGAACCTTGATGTTATCACGGGATAACTAAATTAGGAAGGTTTTGAGGATATTCAGTATGATGGAAGAAAAGGCAGTCTCTATTCCCCTAGAGGTCCATTTCAAACTATCAAGGGAGAAATCACCAAAGATGGAAAAAGAGGTTGAGTACATGACAAAGGTTCCATACGCATCAGCTGTTGGAAGCCTAATGTATGTCATGGTCTGCACTCGACCTGACATTACTCATGTAGTGGGAGTTGTGAGCAGATACATGGCTAATCCTGGAGCGCAAAATTGGGAAGCATTGAAGTGAATATTGAGGTATTTAAAGGGCAGTAAGGAGGTATCTCTGTGATTTGGGAAAGGAAATCCATTGCAGGGGTATGTGGATGCTGACCTTGGAGGTGATGTCAACAACAGGAGGAGTATCACAGGTTATGTGTTTACCTATAGAAGACCTATGGTAATCTAGATATCAAAATTACAGAAGGTGGTGTCTTTATCCACCATAGAGGAAGAATACATTGTTGTAACAGAATCTGGGAAGGAGATGGTTTGGCTGAAGAACTTCTTGGATGAGTTGGGAAGAAAGTGATAGGAGAGTGTATTATACTATGAAATTCATAGTGTTATAAATCTTATAAATAACTCAGTGTTTCATGCCCGAATGAATCATATTCAGTTGAATTATCATTTAATTAGAGGTTTGATACAGTATGGGTTGCTACATTGCAGAAGATTTGTGGAATCAATAATCTGATAGACATATTGATGAAGCTGATGGTAATATAGAAGTTGAGGCACTGGTGTTCCTATATTGGTCTCCATTGATAAACAGAGGATGGTAGGTAGAATAAGTGAGGACACAATGGGACCACAAAGGAAAACAACTGGTATTTCATTAATCATCATCTCGGAATTGAAGTTGTGAATGGAAAACACACCGCTGGTAATTAGAGAAGAGAAAGATCTCAGATTAAGTAAGTTGTCTTAGTTAGTGGCATCGAAGAAAATTAGTGTTGCTGATCAGGCTCCAAGTTGGATATTGTTGGACTTAGTGTAGGTCGGTCTCTTTTGGATATTTTTGGGACGAATTCTTCCAACCCATACAGCGCACCAAGAAGTAACCTTCGTGGGTTGAGCCCTGCGTTGATATCAAATTCCACTATGGGAAGTTCAACAAGATTTACTAGAAAGACTATCCCACTAATGATAATAGGAAGATTCCTATAAATATGGATTTATTTAATACTTACATTTTTTGTTTTTACAAAAAAAAATTATACCACATTTATGAGGTGTTATTTCCAATTTACTTGAAAAACTCTTGGAAATAAAAGAATATGAAGTTCTAGAGTCAAATAGAGTATTGGCATATTTTGACAAAACCTGTAACATACATGTCACGACTTCATTTTATGGTCCCACATCAACCTTAGTAGTAGAAAATGATTTCTCCATGCCATTTATCTTTCAATCATGATGGTTTCTACCCTGGGTAATCAACTTTGGACACACATTGGCATAATGTCCTATCTCATGGAAACTAAAACATCTTACCACTGGTTTTTCATTGCATGTCTGATCATCTTCCTTATAGTTATGAGAAATATGACCAATCTTATCAAACTAGAATAATTTCCCAGACTTTGAGAGATATTCTCTAGGATTATTTTTAACGCACTTCTCATGAGTTGAAAATTTATTATTCTTACCTCCATAATTGTTTGATGAATTCTTTCACGTTGCCTACCAATTGGATCTATTCTTATTCTTACTCTCACAGAACATATGATCATTAAAAAACTCTATTTCTACCTTCCCAGCACATAGAACAAGTTTCTCATAGATTTTTAACTCATGAGAAGCAAACTCCCTTTGATATTTCGGCTTCAATCCTGAGTAAAACTAATTTATCTTACTATAAATATCCTGGATAAAAGTTAGGAAGAACCTTGAAAAATAGGTGAAATATTCTTCATATGCAGCCACAAAATCTTCCTCCTTTTATTTAAATTCTAGGAATTGATTTTCCATCCTAAGTCGAACAGCCTTAGGAAAATATTTCAAAAGGAATATATTCTCAAATTCATCCAATTCCATGTCGTCAATCACTTCACTTCATCTGATATTTTTAATCATTTACCACCACTGGTCTGCTTCACCTTCAAAACAATAATAAATAGAAATAATAACCTTTTGATTGTCTGAACACCCCATTACATCAAACATCTTTTCTAGTGCTTTAATCCACCCTTCATCTTGCACATGGTCAGATGATCCTATGAATGATGGGGGTGTTTCCTCATGGAATGCTCCACTACTAACATATTCTTCTATAGTTGATCCAGATGATCTCGTTCATGGACACCACTACCTTTTATTTCCTGAGTCAACTAATCCTTCACAACAAAAAACTATTCTGTTCTGATTCTGACCATCCTAGGATGCTGATTTGGAAGGTTGTTTTCCTCTATATGTCGTCCCAGTATAGCTTCCCTGTTTCCTCTATGGAAAACCATTATAAATAGACATATCTTAAATGAAGAAACTTGGTAATATTCAAATTCTATATCATTAAAATTAGAACATAAAGTAAAAAAAAATTATGGACATTCTATTAACAATATCTTAACCCCTAAAGTTATCTAAACTGACCTCTAATACCAACTATAAGTCTATTACCTTAAACATTACTTAATCTTGAGATAATTCAGTAATATTACTTTAATTCACATCATGGATCTTTTCAGGTTTATAGATTTAGATAATTAGGTCTTAACTCATAAATAACAACAAAAATATTACAAATACACACTTCTAATCACTATCATTTTTTTCATAAAACAAAAACCTTTTTTAAATAAATATGGTTTCATATCATAGCATAACTTTTTATTGATCTCATCCTTGACTCTATTCGTATTTAAGTCCTGTGAAAAACATTTCAATACATGGGATGGGCATAAAAATCTCAGTAATGGATACAAAAAGAAGGAAAACTATAAGTCTTTGGAAAACATGTAAACCATGAATACTTTATCATAAAGTAATAATTTTCACCATTCTGAAGTAGTAAATACTCTTCACTAAATATAAGCTCATTGATTACCCTTTTTGTAACCAAAATATTACCATAAACCCATAGAAGGAAAAATATATCATTTAAATTTATCTTGGGATATAAATGTAAATAAATGTAATAATCATACAGTCGACTTCCACACATATCACTGAATGGAATAGTCATACGGCCGAATTTCATACCCAATCCACTGGAGATTATATCGTAACCACCCATCCTTGGTTTATCCTGAAACCACCCATCTATGGTTTATCATGTAACCACCCATTTTTTCTTTATCATATTACCACCCATAAAATTTCCAAGTACTTTTATATAATCATAACACATAAAGATTTCAATTATCAACATTTCACTCTTAAAATTTCATTTGTAATCACAAGAAATCATTTCAAGATATTGAAATAGTAAATCCACTTTAAAACCCATTTTTAAAAACAAAACACCCAAAAAGGGAATAAGTTTTTCCTTTTTATAAACATTAAGGTTTATAGAGGAATCCACATATCCAATAATGGTTATAGCGGCTGAGAAGTTGTTGTCACTGCATACGTTAAAAAAATTCATTTTGTCATTTAGTAAAATACTTAGTAAAAAAAGATTCCTTTCAAAAACCATTGAATGAAATTAAAATTCAAAGGGGTTGAATATACACCATGTATAAGATAGTGGTGTATATTATAAAAATATGCCTCAATGAATGGAGATTGAGATGAAGTCCCCTACAAAGATAGTATCATTACATTAAGGATAAATCAATGAAATAATTATATTTGAAAAATATAAATAAACCCAATATAAGTGTATATTCAGAGTAAAAAAATCAGATGTCATTCACACATATTCTTGGAAAAACAAAAACAATGACATGTATATTTATCTCAATGAAGGGAAATTGAGTTAAGATTTCCCTTACCTTGAGTTCAACTCGTCACGTACAATCATTATGTTCCTGAAGAATAAACTAAGGTTAATTAATAATTTATTGAGAAAATTTTTCTATTTTATTATTACTTTTATATCACTTATTACCATGTTATAAAAATTACATAATTATCTAAGTTCATATCAGAAGTTTTTTTGATATTCGGTACTTGAGTCAAAAATGAACTTGTTTTGATGTAAATTGTCCACGTGGTCAAAATTACATCATATCTAAAATATTATTCATGATTAAAATATAATATATATCCAGTATATATGTATTTATAATATCCATAATATTTGGAGATAATAAATGAGATTCACCGTTCATGGAGACAGTAGGTCGTACATACGCATGAACGCTACTTTCATTTCTTTGTCAAATTAAAAGAATAATAATTGACTGATATAAGTGTATATTATAATACTAGTATTAATGTCATGTATGTATTATATGTTTAATAAAATCATCCTTTATATGTTCCATGTATAGCGGGAATGAGTTATATCGTTTTGAGGGGGCGGTGGTCTACACTTCCTCAAATGAAATTATCATATTTACACAACATGGAAAACATAAAGGTATGTTCTGAATAAAAATTAAATAAGAATAGATACAATATAAATATAATATATATCATATTTAAAATAGTTTCCATTATAATGTCCATAATGAGAGGTGGTAGCAGAAAATTGAGTAATCATCGTTTTGTGAGGCAGTAGTTCACCGTACACAGAAGTAGTATGTTCATTTCCCATTAAATGGAGGTGTGTGTAAGTGTAGATAAAAATATAGAATAAAAAATCCTACTATATTTAGGATATTTTCTTTGTTATGTAAATATATAATAAGAAAATTTTAGGGAGTGTAGAATATAAATGAAACTAAAAACAATGAGAGAAGGCGTTACCTCTTAATCAAATAACTTCCTTTGGTTTATACTAAAAGGCATCCTTGGGAGACTTTCTTCCCTAATGGAGGGTTCTTAAATTAGCAGCATTCTAGGAAGATGTTTGGGTTGGTATTGGACAAACAAAATTATTCATGAAGTGTGATTATTAGAGAATAGTGGGTACCTTTTTATAGGAGAGAGAAGGGGAACCTTTGGAAATTCTTAAAATATTAAATTAATATAAATTCGTTTTTTAAATCAAAAGGTTCCAACTTGAGATATGTAGAAGATAATGTGAGTATAAGTCTAAATACTCTTATCCAATATTTTTTAGACATGTATTTTTTTTAACCTTATCTTTTCGATGTACCCTTAATTATCATCTTTTAATTTTAATTATGGTAATAAAAGTTTAATTATTAAGAGGCTATTACTTTTAGTTATATAGGGTTAATTTTCCATAATTGTACACTTAATTAAATTTTAGACCTTATCATAGTAACTTTGTGATTTTAAAATATTTTTAGTATTTTTAAATAATTTAATAAATTACTATTTTTATAAAACATCAATTATTTCAATTTTTACACTATTCATTTTATTGAACATAAATAAAATCTAAATAGAGAAATAACTTAGAACCCAAGTATTTAATAGTCTTTTAAGATATCATATTTACCTATAAAAATTTTGGATGACATAAATTATGTCAAATAACATTTTTTTTATATTTATACTATAATTTATTTGATTTCTTCATTAATAAAGCAATCACTGCATCATCATTGTGTCATAATTAAATTTAATTATTTTATATCTAAAAAATATAAATAAAATACCATGATGTAGGAAATATTTTTATATTCTTAATGAATATTTATAGTCAAAGAGATAACTTATATAAAACCATATTAAAATTGTTTTATTAATAATATTTATGTTAATAACATATTTTCCTTTACTTTAAATTAAAAGATATAAGTGTCATAATCACGCCCAAGTGGATTCTAAAAAAATAATTTTCATCCCAAGGGTTTTTGTGTTTGGTCATATCTCATAAAATAGAATTAGGACAAGTGTTAGGGTAGTTTTATATTATTTTTACCATTATTTACCTGATTTACTCTTTAACCGTGGTAAATAAAAATAATTACTAAAGTTACTATTCATCATGTCCAAAAATAAAAGGGACCTATTTACAACATTTGGATCTTATGATTAAAAATATGGAACCATTTTTTTCAAATTCAAAGCACATAAGTTGAAGTAATTAATTTAAAATTAATTCTTTTTGTCAAAATGAGAAAATGAGTTTTTTAAAAGTAAAAACCATCAAAAGATTAACATGCGTTTAAATCAAATTTCAATGTGAAATTTCCTCAAATGACAAAAATTGGATTAAATTATAAAAACATAATATAAATATACTTAAAACCAATTAAAATGATAATATATCAATACAAATAAATTATATGAAAAAGAAATTTTGAATTAAAATGTAGTATTTTTCACTATTCATTAAAATATGAATTTTATCAGAAAAATACCAAAATTTCAACCAAAGTAAATTTTTATATCCCGATTCTAAAAAAGAAGTTTATTTTTTTCAAATAGAATATATAAAAGTGTCAAAAACTTTATTTAAAAATAATTGGCCATCAAAAGGTAGTAAAACAGACTTTTAAAAATATTAGACTATTTTATGCTTAAAATTGGATTCATTCTCATTTTAAGCCTCTAAAATTTATTTGATGAGTATAAAAACATTTAACAGACATGTTTAAATATAGCATAGTTAGTTATATTATTTCTCTTCAATACAACGGCAAGGCATTAACAACCACTTAAAATAAAAATATTAATAATGTATTATTTTTTGGTATAACTTGGTTTTGTGTGCAACGTAAAATTTTGATGAAACCCGTTTTGCATGCCGGGTACACTATCTAAAAAAGCATCCCCTTTTAACATAAAATTAATATCTTATTCATAAATATTAATAGATATGAAAATGTATTATTCTATAATTACTAGGGATGTTACAGTATATCCTTATTAAAGTATAAGACTCATTAATGGATGTTGATATATATGAAAGTACTTTTAAAATCTCACTGAACATTTCTTAAGGAAAATAACCATTTAATTTTGAAATCACTTATGTTAAATCAAAAAAATTCCAAAATATTAGGGAAAAAATTCTTTTGAAATAACCATGGAAACATAATAATGAATCTTCAAGTCAAATAATATCCATGACAGTGGGAAATTTTATTTTTGGGGTAAACATTTAAAAAAATCCATTCACACCTTCAATAAAATGTGTCTCCTTTGGAAAATGACAAGAATATTTATTTTGAAACTTTTTATATAAATTAAAAAATGGGTAAAAATGAATTTAATAAACGATTTAATACCATTAAAAAAAATTAAAATGTTATAAAGAAGATATGGACATGGGAGAAACATATTCCCAACCAAATAGAAAAACAAAGTCGGTTATCCTTAATAAAATCATTTGGTCTTTTCAGTGCCAAAGAAGGTAAACATGGAACGAATACTTTAAACCCATTTAAATAACCATAAGATATGAAAATATATTCGTTTTAAGATATAAATATCATATAATTCTTCCAGTATAAACTTAAACATAAAAAATCCTAAATAAGGATGGGATTGTGAAATAAACTCTTACCTCAGGTCCAACTTGCTTCGTAAGTTATTTTAACCTCTTGTATAATAAATTTAAATTTCTTATAATTATATTTCAAAATCATATAAATATTTTTAATATTATATTTGATTCACTTATACCATTTTAATTCCCTTTTATTAATAATTATTTATTAAATTCATCATTTCTAAGTGTTAATTGCTTCGTTTTTCATGTAAATTTTTGTTCTGTAGTTTTGTTCCATGAATATTTATTAGTGTTACATCATCTCCATAATGTTAATAACGATATAAATATCATATATATTTATTATATACAAATTTATAATTATCCTTGAGAGGCGGACATCAAAAATGAATCATATCTCTTCTTGGAGGTGGTAGTCCACACATACGGACGAGCGACATTATCATTTTTTAACGAGTGAAAGGGTAAGAAGGTAAATGATATATTATATTATCAAAATAATAATTAAGTCATTAATATAATTTTATTCACTAGTTATATATTTATAACCATCCAATTAAATTAATGATGAAAAATGAATTACATCATTTTATGAAGAAAGTAAGTCATATGTACGCATGAGCGATGTATTCATTTCCCATGAGATAGAAAGGAGATGAATATGGGTTTTCCCATATATATAACAACATTTAAATATATGGTAGATATTTATGTTATTATATAATCATTTTTATAAAATATTTTAATAGGTATAAGATGAAATAAAATGAAACACGTAGTTAAAACTTATACCTCTTCTTCGGAAAACCATCTTTGGCTTACACCATAAGCCTTCTAGGTTGGTCTTTTGATGATACCATAGAATATAAGTCATGGGGAGGAATTTTGGGAGGGAATTTGGGTAGGTATTTTTTGAATAAAGTGTCTCAATAGGTTTTAAGAAGAGAGGAGAAGTGGTGTTATTTTATAAGTGAGGGAGATGACACACTTGAAATTACTTAAAAGATTTTAATAATATAAAACCTTTTCTTGAGCATGTGGATACATATTGTAAAATATTTGAAGGTGATGGGCTTAATGTAAAAATTAAACCATATAATGAGGTTTATATAATTTTATGTGTCATCTATATCCTTATCTCTTAGTTTAAACCCCCCCCCCGGTAAACCCATTTTAATTATAACTATGGTAATAAATTTTTACTATTTTTACTATTCATTATGAACAAACGTTAAGTTGACCTTATTGCCTAATATTAATTATTATGATTCAAAATATTTAATCCATTTAATATGATTCAATTTTTATAAGTGTTATAAAATTTATTTTAATATAATTGTGTAAAACGCAATGAAATCCGTTTTTAGAAAAATGTTTATTTTAAGAAAAAAATGATTTTAAATAAAATAATGTTGATCCTAGAGGAATTAATTGGATTTTGTTAAATAAAAGGATGCTTATTTTTCTTTAAAACCAGACTGAAACTGAAAGGAACCATGTAAATTCTTGATTAAGAGAAAATAATGAAAAATATTTTTTTGGACAAAAAACATTTGTTAAATTTCTAAAATGTTACACATATATTTCTAAGTTAAAAATTATATTTTTATAGGAATTATATTACTTCTTAAATATATATTTTTTCTAGAAATTTTTTTAATGATCTCTTAAGTTATTCGTATATCATTATAATTTCATAAAAGTGTAATTTTTTGTAAAATTGATATTTTCCATTATTCACCCACAAGTCAACTATTTTTGAAAAAATATCAAAGATTAAAACTAAGATAATTTTTATGTGAAAAATTCAAAAATGAAATTAAATTCATAAAATTAAATTTATATAAATTTATAATTTATTTTTTAATCATATTCTTAAATAAAGTTATGTGTATTGTGTTATTTTTTCTTTAGAAAGAAAAGATTAATATAATTGAGACTCATGTGTTACATTGAAATCCATGGTGATAAACCCTGAGGAGTTAGGAACCAGGCCTACACTATGAATTGACTCATCCATACATTATATGTCCATGTTGAGTTTCAGGTCGGCGATCAAGGTATAACAATGAACCTAGTTTTCCCTTGAATATTTTTTATAGGTGTAGGAATATGGAGGACCTAAAATCAAAATAAGTTAACAAGAAAGAGGGAACTAAACTTTTTATATTGATGGAAAGTCCCATGATGTGAGGGAAAATCATATATTTAAGAGTATCACTACTTTTTATAGAATCACCATGCCTTATGGTGTTATGGAACTCCTAAATAACCCAACAACCTAATGTTAGATCTATGTGCCACATCCAACCTTCAAAGGACTTAGGAGTAAAATTAAAAAACAAGGTATTTGGGAATATTTTCACAAATTTAAGGTTGGTATGAATATACAAAACCCTTTACAATATATTCTCGATGGAAACCACCCAATCCCCATGCGGGAAGAGCTAACACATTGACTTCATTGAAGGAGAAGTGAAACAAAGACATTTTGATGCAAGAAAAATCCCTTTATATTGGATAGTAATTTCAGTAGGCAAGGCTTATTCTCACATATTCCAAACTGAAAATCTCATTTTTTTAAGGATATACTTATTTCATACCATTTTACCCAGATTATCCAATTTAGGGTCATTCATTCTTAGTGTCTAAATCTTGTTAACCTTGAATTTACCTAAAGTTTAATGTATGGATATAAATCGATCATCTTCATACGAAGGATAGATATTATCCAATGACTATTTTTTAGTTTCTTTAAACACTATGTGGATAAACATTGGGAACAAAATAGTTGTTTTGAATTCAATATCCAACACTGGGAATTCTTAGATGAATAAGGGTTTACCCAGCCAGTTTTCCTTCGCAGAACTCATATCCCCTATCTCAATGATCCATATTTAATTTTCCATGATCTTTTTTATGGAAACATTTAGGGTGCTCTAGAGAATAGAATAAGATTGTTCATGCATGGATTCTACAGGATCTCTATACTTTTGTATGGAATGGAAAGCCCATAACAACCTCCCTTGGATGAACTCCCATTCCAGTTTTGAATGAAGACCAGGAATGGCCCCCTCAAGTCATGAATATTAATCCCCCTGCTCTATATGGTTTTAAAATTATATCCTAACTAGTCCAGTGAATCCTTTTCTCCTCCTAAGCATCCCATTGAAAGTTTGAAAAAATCTTATCAATGAGTTTGATCACCAACTTGAGGATATTAATCAATGAAAGGATGTTCATAGAAATCTAGGATGGAATTTTATTGATAAGAACTAACTTCTCATCGAAGGACAAGAAGAGATGTTGGATTTGGTGTCACCTGATCACTTTCAGATGTTTTTGGGCCGAATGCTTCTGACCCATACTGCACACCAAGACACAACCTTCGCGGGTTGAGCTCTATGGTGATCACATTAGGAGTTTTGGGGGGAAACACGTCCCTACTCTTGGGTTTAGGGGTCGAAGGTCCTCAACCCAATTTTTTGGGGTATTGTAGCATCTCTAACCACTATAGCAGAGCTGAACAACCAACACAAATAGGTCACTATAGTAGGTTGGACTCTGGATTCTATAGTATTATAGTGACGTTGACTTCCAGCCACCAGAAACTGTAGAAATTTAGACTTGTGTGGTCACGACACTATTGAAACAAGGACTTCCAGCCACCTTTCACTGTACCAATGTAGACTTCATGTGCAGTTAGTGGAACAATGGATCATATTCCTCCTTTTTTAGCCCTTTTTTGGGCTAGGGTTTCTATGTTAGAAACTATGATATTACCTATAAATTTTGCTCCTAAAACTAGTAAAATTATGCCTCTTTGTGGATGTATGCATTATTCCTGAACCACATAAATATTTATTTTATCATTCTATTTTTCCCCTTTTACCCTTTTGTGAATCGTTTATTTCTGTTGTTGTGACTCCTGAAATTTCTCTATCAATTGGTATCAAAGGTTGGGTTCAGGATTATCTAATGATGTATATAGAAGAAGGAAATGTGAAGATATATCACTTTGATTGAACCTACTTCAGTTACTAGAGGACGTAGATCGAGGATTATCTTTATCAAAAAAAATATGCACTTGTCGCTTCTGTGTTTGAATCCAAGGACATGGAGTACTCAAAGTGGGAGATGATGGATCAACAATTTATGGGTTTTGTGCACCTTATGTTGGCCAAAAACATTTCATTCAACATCATATATGAGAATAAGATTATTGGATTGATGAAACCTCTCTCGAATATGTATGAGAAGCCTTATACAACAAACAAACTGCACCTGATGCGAAAATTGTTCAACCTGAAAATGGTTGAAGGGAGAATTGATGCATATCACATCAATGAATTCAACACTATCTTAAGTCAGATGACATTGGTGGAAATTTATCTTATTGATGAGGTATGTGCGCTGGTTTTACTATCTTCATTACCTGATAGTTGGGAAGAAACTATAACAGTTGTGAGCAGTTCTTCGGGAAATACTAAGGTGGTTCTGAATAATGTATGGGACATGATCCTCAGTGAGGATATCCAAATAAGAGAATAAAGTAGATTCTCTAGTTCTGATCTGAATGTTGAAGGAAGAGGAAGATATGTGCAGCAAGACAATTGCATAGGGTGATCAAAGTCAAGCGGGAAAATCTGAGAAAATACAAAGGGGGTTGGTCCTACCTGTTGGACTTGCAGGAAGAAAGGACATGTCTAAAAGGAGTGTAGAGATAATCAGAAGGTACCTAAAACTAGAGGATCAAACACCGTAGATAAAGGAACTGATGACATGTTACTTCTGAGCGTGGATAGCCCTATGGAGTCTTAGATTTTAGACTCAGGGGCATCTTTCCATTCCATGTCGGAGAAGGGTTTCCTGAACAATTTTGTTTTTGTATATTTTGGAAAGCTATATCTTGCTAATGATGAGCCCTTGTAGATCATGGGGAAAGGAGATTCACTGGTCAAGACTAATAGTGGGAGTTTTTTGGTTTTAGAAAATGTGAGGTATATGTCATGACCCTTCTCAGTGGGGCCCACACCGCCACTCCCTAAGCTCACATCCAATAGGCCATGGGCTGGTGACTAGCACCGAGTAGGCATATCACTAAATTGGGAGGCATAACCTAACCTCCTGTACACATGCACACATCTTCAATCCCACAATGTTGAAATGTAAAAACCACTAGGGAACAAAAATCATGCATTCAACTAAACCCAACCAACAAAGTATGATGTAAAGTAAAGTGCTGAAAGTAAACTAGCCAGAATACAAGCCCACCAAAAACAAGAGTCTGAAAACTACAAAGTCCAACCTGTAAACACTAAAAGGTATTGGGACTTCTGCCCGTAGTCGTAAGAACTCCTCAGCTTGTAGGGAACTCAGAAAGCTCAGTCCAGTCCTGGTCTGTCCTGGACTCTGTCAAAAGGCTTCTTGTCTACACAAGACACGATATATGTGGGAAAAGCCCGTGAAGGGGTGAGTATAACAATAATCAGTAGAAGACCCCAAAAACCACAAATAAATACACAAAGGAAAGGTACAGTCAGCTCTACACAATATATGTCTACTGAATATATAATAGGAGAACACAATCCAGATATACTCAAAACCCAGACCCACAGTCTAGAGACAAGTCGCACAACTGCATACCCCACTAGGGATTTAGTTCGAAGGTTCCATGAAGCACTCACCTAAGAGAACTCACTCCACGAGTCTGATAGCTCTGATGATGTCCGTCAGATAATTACAATTCTATAGGAAAGGTCACGAGAGATAGATGCACTCATTCTAGGAGAACACACTCCTGAGTGGGGAAAATATCACGATACACATATGAGGATCACTACCAGGTCCTTGGTGGATACCACGACACATCTGGATTCACCTTCTAGGTAGAGGATCGGCACCCTATGGGAATAGTCACATCGATACCTGACTCTACCTAGGGTCAAGAATGGATAGATGATCTCGCTCCGGGCCTCTCAGAGGGATACCTTACTCTATATCGGAATGTCCTATTGAAGGGATCATACTCTGGGAAAAGGAAACGATACCTGACCTTCAGGGGAACAAGAAAAATGGTCACTAACCCAAAAGAAACATGTCCAAGATATGGTGGACAAGAAGAACAAGCCATGTACTGAAAAGTACACGGTGTGTAGAAGTGTCGCACATTGTGTCTTCTGAACCTAGGTACTGCCCGTGTACAACGGCCCGTGTTTCAAGGTTTGTCATGTAAAACAAAACTACATAGCGTGTATAAAGGATCACACATCATGTCTAAGTATCTAGGGTCCGCTCTGTGTACGCTGGCCATGTGCCCGTACACGGCCTTAACCCATGTACGCCAACCCGTGTAACAGGCACACGGGGTGACCCGCGTTACTGGCCTCGCCAGGTCGTGTGGTGGAGTACACGGCCATGTACTATACCTCTTGTGTGTGTATCCCCTGGATACATTCTGAGTCCTATGTAGTCACCTCTTCCATGCTTCATAGGGTCTACACGCCGTGTTTCGAAGTCGTGTAGTCCATCATGTGTCCGTGTACTTCCTAGAATACACGCTGAACTTCAGGGAAGGTCCAACATGCCGTGTGACTGGGGTCACATGCCATGTGATACCTATCTAACACTCGAAACCCTATCCGCTGACACCGATACCACACGATGTGTTCTTCGGGATACACATTATGTGCTTCGAAAATTTCCATAAACAACGCCCGTCACCGCTGCACCCCGGTTTCTCCTCCGGTCTTCGATCCTATTGTCTGATCATAATGAAACTGAAGTTTTGAGGTCACCCAATCCTTATAAAGCTGATTATATCAGTTTCGAGCCTCCGATCGGCCCCGAAAACATGTTTTGGTCATCTGTGCGAAGAATGGTCGAAGAATGATTAACCCCAAACCATGTCGATTCGTCTTCTTCCATCACTGTCGCACCTCTGTTAGGTTTCCACGATGTTGGATCTCCAATTTGGGATCATTGCATCACAAAATGGATGTGTAACGATCTGTTGTTCATTTCCACATGAAGAATGTGAAGAACGCATGAGAAAAAGAAATATGAAATAAATCCAAAAGCAAATCGAGGAACGAACCTCTATTGTCGTTCATCACGACATTGATCTGCTCATGTTAGTAGGATCAAACAGAGCAGAATCAAAACAGTAATCTAACATGGATCAATTTTTTGAGATCAACCCAATAAAAACCCTCCCGCAAAAATGTATGAATTCATGGATCAACCTATTCGTGGGTTGATCTGCGTTCATCAATAAATCCAAGAACGGGGAAGAAGAATTGAAATAACTGCCCCTACCTCGATTCGGCGGAAAAACGATCATCATATCGCATTCATTGGTGGGGTTCATCGAATCCGAGAGGCATCGATCGGTCGCGTCGCCATCGTTGAAAACGGGTTCTTCTCCAAAGCTTTAATGGATAATCCTCAATTTCATAGGGTTATGTGACTAAACCAATGAACTTTCCATAAGCAGGTACTTAAATAGCAGGAAATTAGGTTGCTGTGAAAAAAGGAAACATTTAAAAATAAAATAAATTATTATTTTATTCTATTTCCATTAAACGTCCAAAAACTAACTCTCGCATCTGACTCGTGCAAATCGATGTTCGGCCTCGCCTAAGGTAAATTCGCATCTCTGAATGCAATGGTTCCCTCATATTTCTGCTTCGGGCACTCATGTAAAATTTATTAAACTTTTACAGGAAAACTGATTATGTGTGCTGTTAAAAATTTTAATTTATTTCAAACATTTATTCTAGGAACTTTGGGCCTCTAAGTCGCATTTCATCAAAAGGTTTGGTCTCAAAATAATTCCATATAATATTAAAAAAAAAAAATTCACAGAAAATTTGAGACATTACATTCTCCCCACCTTGTGGCTTTGTATCCCCAAAATCCAAAACAAAGGCTACTCAAAAAGATGTGGGCAGTGAGCACAGATCTGAGTCTCCTGCTCCCATGTGATCTTCTGAAGATTCTTATGCTTCTACCGAATGCACACCAAGGGAATAGATCGCCCCCAAAGGATCTTCTCCTACCAATTCTAGATCTCCAGCGGGTACTTAGCAAAGGTCACTCCATCCTCGATATCCAGCTCACCCTAGTTGATGACGTGCGATGGGTCATGCACATACCTCCTCAGCTGTGACACATGGAAGATATCATGTACTCGGTGCAATTGTGGTGGTAGAGTTAGGTGGTACGCCACCTTGCCAACTCTGTGTAGTATCTGAAAAGTTCTAATGAACCTCAGAGGTAGATTTCCCCCTTGGCCAAATCTCTGTAACCCTCGCCAAGGTGAGACACTAAGGAAGACATGGTCCCCTTCGTCGAACTCTAGAGGTATCCATCACCTATCAGTATAAGACTTCTTCTGACTCTGTGCAGTTTTCATCTGCTCCCAGATGATCTACACCTTATCGGTGGTATCTTACACCAACTCTAGGCCCATGAGTGTCGACTCTCCAAGGTCGGTCCAGCAAAGTGGTGATTGGCAGGGTCTCCCATATAAATCCTCAAAAGGAGTCATACCAATGGAGGAGTGGAAGGTGTTATTATACGCAAACTCCAGCAGTGGTAGGTGGTCCTCCCAACTGCAACCAAAGTTCAAGATACAAGCCTGCAACATATCCTCCAGAACCCGAATGGTCCTCTCTATCTGACCATTGGTCTGGGGATGGAATGTTGTGCTCAAGCATAGATGAGTCCCAAAATCCTTCTGGAATCCCTTCCACAACCGGGATGTGAAATAGGCATCTCGATCCAAGACTATCTTCAAAGAGATGCCATTAATCTGAACTATCTCCTGCAAGTAGAGGCATCCCAAGATCTCTACGGAACTCTGCTACCTGATAGCTAGGAAGTGGGATGACTTTGTGAGTCAGTCAATGATCACCCAGATGGAATCATTCCCCTTGGATGTTTGTGGTAAGCCTATCATAAATTCCATCAATATTTCTTCTCAATTCCACTCTGGAACTTCTAGGGGTGAGATAATCCCACTGGAAACTGGTGCTCAGCCTTCACTTGCAGGCATGTAAGGCATCGAGAAATGAACTCTACTTCTGCTTTCTCCATGTCTGACCACCAGAGTTGTCGTCGAAGATCCAAGTACATCTTTGCCACTCTAGGATGTAACACCAAGGGGGATATATGAAACTCCCTCAGGAACTCTTCCCTCAATGCCACTGGTACAATAGTGCATCTTTTGAAAATAAGTATGTGCTCCCCACCTTGCGAATATCCATCAGGAGCATGTCCTGTGGATAACTGAGCACGTAAAGCCTCACAGTCGATATCCTCAAGTTGGGCCTCCCTAACTCGTTGTAAGAGTGGAGGGGTGACAACCATAGACTATAGGTAAGCTACATCTTCCCTGTCCATGAAGGATAACTACAACGTAGCTAACTGTTATGTCGCCTCAATCAACAGTTGCGAGCTCGACCTTCTGCTAAGAGCATCTGCCACCTTGTTCCCCTTCCAAGGAATATAGATGATCTTGAAATCATATTCCTAGAGTAACTCTAGACAATGCCTCTTGAAAGTGATGCCGATTGTCGCCTATCGACCGTTCAAGGTTCCGGTGATCTGCTAATGTGTATAGCAGCACTTGGGTCGAATCCTCGGTGATGATACTTTGTAGTAGTCGTTTGTTTTTAGTTGATTGTATTTTGATTAGGGGGGTTTGTTTGCAGAGCTTAATTGAAATGATTTATGGATGATGTTTGATTTACCAAATTGATAAAGATTGGGGTGAGTTCATCATTAGGTTAGTTAAGCTTGTGATATCCTCGAGCTTTGCTTTATATTGCATTTAAATTAACACCCATGTCACAAGATGATGTTGATTAGAATTCTTAAGTGTTAAGGCTTTAAACCAAGACTTAACTTAACTTAAGGTTATAATCTCAATCAGATATTATTTATGGTTGTGTATTTATGGTTCCAATAATCCATGGAAACCACATGTTAAACAAAACAAGTCATTAATCCATGACATGTTAAGTCCAACATACACAATGTTAATTCAAAGAATATTCATCGAGCAGAAGCTCTCAATCACTTAACATACCTAAATTATAACTCACCCCAATGAGAGATTTACTCAGCCATTTGGGTGATTAATAATCTGGTTATAATGATTATGATTATAAATTAATAAGAGAAGAAAAAGAAAGGGATAAGAAAAGAGTGGTACGTCGACACACACACACACGAACAATGATGATAATTAAAAACGAACTTTCGATTGAATGAGGAAGCTAAAGAAGGGAAGGGGATTGAACTGAATTTAAACTATTTTAAGAACATTAATATTAAAATACAGAAGGTGGAAGAGAATATGATATATTGAAGAAGTAACTTGCATTAAAACAGAATTACAAAGAAAGAGAATTACAAGATTACAAAAATGAAGAACACAAAAGTAAGTGAAAAGAAAGAGAGGAGGAAAGGTCTATCAAGTGAAAACTTGAGTATGGAAGGTCCTCCCAAGCCTTTGTCAAGGCTTTGGTCGTGCCAATATTATATCCTCTCTTCTGAAATGCCAACCCCTCTCAAGGAGAGAAGGGGAGAGTATTTATAGCCCAAGGAGTGGACTGTTTGCATTCCCAATCTGTCCCTCCACTTGCATCGCCAATTTGGCAATTCAGACAGCCGAATATTCAAATATCTTCTTCTTAAAAGTTGTAGTAAATAATGTTGGTCGACTACTCTCAAAATTTGGAGTCATTTTGACGTAAGGATAAAACGTTAAGGCCGTTTGAATAAACAAAAATAAACTGTCCATTTCAATCCAGTCTTTTTGAAGTCCATAATGTGAAAGGGTTTTTGAATATTAAGATGCCTTCAAATCCAAATGGTTTCTTCAAAAAAGTAGGCCGCCTACATCCCCTCTTTCACACTGAAAAATATCAGCTCTCTTGGATGATTACATCAGGAGATATGTCATGCATACTATACTGATTTTCATTCTCGGCCAGAATAGTTGGCTGGAATTAAAAGATTCATTTGGGCCCCTTGTACTTGGATTTGGGCCATGAAATTTTTATCCAAGATGACATGTAGTGTCCCCAGAATTATGGTGGAGAGTTAAGGTTTTTGAACTTCTAGATTTAGCCCAGTAAATCAATCTTCATGAATAGTCCAGTTTCTTCACAGATTCTTTGGTCTTGTTTGTGAGGACCATATGACCCTTAAAATGGCAGAATTGGATCATGGTTCCTTCTAATGAAATGTTGTATATTGAAAGTAGAATCCTACAAAACAAGAACCACACAATTTGGATCAGTATAGTGATATTTATAATTAAAACATTAAACTGACTCAATTTGACTACTTCTAAAAATGCTCAAATATTATACTTAATATTAAAACATTAATATTTCACACAAATTATGCACATTTCATATAAAATAAGTAAAGGGGGGATATAATAAGTCATGAAAATATTAATAACATCAACTCCCCCACACTTAGATTTGCGCATGTCCTCATGTGCAACAAATATAAAAACATGACAAAATCATTTTCACTCACCAACAAATATAAAAATTTTGTTTTCTCCAATCAGGGGAGGTTTAGACTATTTCACTCATCCATATTGAATTCCATCACAAATTTGGTTCACAATAATGCATCAGAAACAATTCATTTTTTCATGTTCAAGGTTTGAATTGGAAAATGTAGGCACTCAAAACTTACTCCTCTCAAGATGATAAAAATGTATTTTAGGAGGTTCACTCATTCACCAACAAAAGTGAAAATCAAGAGTTTGTAAGAGCTCTCAGCTTCCATTCCCAAATCTAATGTGTACAAAAATCAAGAGGTCTTTTAAGGGGTTTTTCAGTGGCTATGGGACGGTAGGTATATAATGTCCAAAGGAAAAGAGGGGTTAAAAACACCAACATGGAAAAATCAATGCACATTTTTTGAAATTTGATTTGAAAGGAAATAGAAACACATATTTACAAGGGCATGAATGTGTGATGAATGAAAAGTGAGGGAGATAGAAAATGGAATAGGGTGAGATGATGGAATATGTACAACATGGAAGACTTCCAATAATGACACAATACAAGATGATTCAAGTGTTCTTTTTTTTCTCTTTTTGCTCTTTTTTTTCGAAAGTTGTGCTTGAAACAAGTCTCACAGTCATCTCCCAACCCATGTTTGATCTTCTCATGGAACTAATTTTAGTAGTTATAACACGATCAAAGGTTGATGATGAATGATTTTTGACCCACCCAAGACACAACCCATTCCATTTTTGTATTTTTATTTTTTTCATTTTTTTTTTGAACACTTTTCAATGACTTTTGTACAAATGAAAATTACACATATACACCCCAAAGCTCACAGAATTACAACCTCTCCCCCACACTTGAATGGATTCTTGCCCTCAAGCATATGATGACACGTTGGAAATCAATGAAAGTACGCCCAAAAATGAAGTCCATTCCCCCCACACTTAAATTTCAATAAATTGTACAATGAAAATACATGAAGATGTTGGGTGGGACAAGGTATTTGGCTTGTAATGTGGCTATCAAAAGAAAGGTTTTCATAGGCTCAAAGGGGCTTTCAAAAGTAGGATCAATGTAAGGATAACGGGAGGCTATTTGGCTATTCTGATTCTCATGTGGCTTAGAAAATGCCTCTATCATATTAATGCACACAAAAGATGGAAATTCAGCTCGAAGGTCCACAAACTCAAGACTCACAATCAATGGTGAAGACACACAATGAAAAAGATGGCCATAGATGACCTTGGCATGAAGGCTAATGTTATTCCTCACGGTAGGGGAGAATCATTTTCCACCAAAAATTGTTCATTCAAAATGTTTGTTATTGACACAAAATTGTTTACCCAAGTTTGAGATAAAAATTCAATATATTTGAGTTTAAAACAAGCCTTTTGACTCCCCAAAATGGTTGGACAAAATTTCAAAACTAGATGGTGAGTAATCATGACTCTTTTTTTGTAATTTTTTTAAAGTAATTGTGTTTTTTGGTTTTTTTAGTTTTTAAGGTTTTTTTTTAAAATACACACCCACACAAGAAAGATAAAAAGAAAGGGTTTGATGAATAAAGTGGTAACAAAATGAAAGAGATAGGAAGAAGAAGAAAGAGGTAGAGAGAGGAAGAGATAGAGAGAGAGTTAAAGGGAAAGAGGTGCCCCCTGGTTTGGATTTGGTGGGTCGCTATTTCCATCTAGTGGTGGGTCAATGGAAGTCGATGTGGAACCTGAAGTGAATGGCCTCTCATGGTGATGCTTTAACCGGTGTCCATTTACCGTGAATGTTCTTTTTGAAGAAGGGTCGTCGACTTGCACTGCACCAAATGGGTAAACATTAGTAATAATAAAAGGTCTATCCCAACGAGAATTGAGCTTACCTGGGTGAAGTCGAAATCGAGAATTGAAGAGCATTACCTTTTCACCTTCATGAAATACCTTTCGAAAAATGTGCTTGTCATGGAGTGACTTTTCCTTTTCTTTGTAGAGAATGGAGTTCTCATACGAATCGAGTCGAAGCTCCTCCAATTCAGTCAACTGCAACAATCTTTCTTCACCAGATTTTTCACAATCTAAATTACATATTTTGACAGCCCAAAATGACTTATGTTGGATTTCAACTGGTAAATGACAGGCTTTACCAAAAACTAGCCTAAATGGAGACATCCCAATGGGTGTCTTATAGGCTGTTCGATAGGCCCAGAGTGCTTCACCAAGTCTATCGGGCCAGTCTTTTCTTGTGGGCTTAACAATTCTTTCAAGCACTCTTTTCACTTCTCTGTTAGAAAGTTCAGCCATTCCATTTGTTTGAGGGTGATATGCAGTGGATGTTTTATGTACAACCCCATTCTTTTTCAAAAGTGACTCCATGGTTCTATTACAGAAATGAGTTCCTAAGTCACTTATCAAAGCACGTGGTGTTCCGAATCGATGGAAGATATTGGTTTTGAGGAACTCACTCACAGTTTGAGCATCATCTTTCCTAGTGGGTTTGGCCTCGACCCACCTAGAAACATAGTCAACAGCAAGGAGAATGTAGGATAATCCATTGGAAGGGGGAAAAGGTCCCATGAAATCGATGCCCCAAACATCGAAAAGCTCACAGAAGATTAATGGCTTTTGAGGCATTTCGTTTCTTTTAGAAATTGTGCCAAACTTTTGGCAAGTGGGACATGATTGACAGAACTCGTGTGAGTCCTTGAAGAGTGAAGGCCAAAAGAATCCAGAATCTAGGACCTTTCGATAAGTCCTTTGTGGTCCAAAGTGGCCACCTCCAGGCATTGAGTGGCAGAATTCCAAGATGGAGGATTGTTCAGTTTCATCAACACATCTCCTAATTACCATGTCAGCCCCAGTTTTCCAAAGTTTATTATCTTCCCAAAAATAATGCTTTGAATCACTTTTCATCTTTTCTTTTTGTTCTTTTGAAAAATATTCAGGGAAAACACCAGAAACCATGTAATTGACAATTGGGGCATACCATGGTAACTTTGGAGTGAGAGATGAGAGGTGTTCAGTTGGAAATTCAGGATCAATTATTTCAGAATGAGAAGAATTAGAAATTCTACTCAGGTGGTCAGCCACAGGGTTTTCTTTTCCAGGTTTATCTTTTATCACAAGGTCAAACTCTTGGAGCATTAAAATCCATCTTATTAGCCTTGGTTTGGAATCAGTTTTCTTAAGTAAGAACTTTAATGCTGAGTGGTCCGTGAAGATGATGATTTTGGCACCTAAGAGATAGGGCCAGAATTTATCCAAGGCAAAAACCACAGCTAAAAGTTCTTTTTCAGTCACAGTGTAGTGTGATTGAGTTTCATCTAATGTTTTTGAGGCATAAAAGATGACATGAGGAATGTTTTCTCTTCTTTGACCAAGAACAGCCCCAATGGCCCTATCAGAAGCATCACACATCAATTCAAATGGTAAGGACCAATCTGGGGGTTGGATTATTGGAGCAGATGTGAGAGCAGATTTGAGTTCAATGAAGGCTCTCTTGCAAGCCTCATCAAAATTGAATGTGACATCATTTTGAAGTAAATGAGTGAGTGGGAGGGAAATCTTGCTGAAGTTCTGAATGAATCGCCGATAGAAACCGACATGACCAAGGAAGGACCGAATGTCTCGAACTGATTTGGGTTCAGGAAGTGATTGGATCACCTCAATTTTGGCTGGATCAACTTGGATACCCTCTTGAGAAATTATGTGCCCTAGAACAATCCCATTTGAAACCATAAAGTGACATTTTTCAAAATTCAGCACAAGGTTGCACTTGACACACTTTTGAAGGACCAAAGAGAGTGAATGTAAGCAAGATTCAAATGACTCGCCATAAATGGTAAAGTCATCCATGAAGACCTCCATGCAATTCTCAATGAATTCAGAAAAGATACTCATCATACACCGCTGGAATGTTGCAGGAGCATTACAAAGGCCAAAAGGCATTCGCCTATAGGCATAGGTTCCAAAGGGGCAAGTGAATGTGGTCTTTTCTTGGTCTTGAGGTGCGATTGGAATTTGGAAGTAGCCGGTGTAACCATCAAGAAAGCAATAGTGTGACTTTCCGGCCAATCTCTCAAGCATTTTGTCAAGGAAAGGAAGTGGGTAGTGATCTTTTCATGTTTCAGCATTCAATTTGCGATAATCGATGCACACACGCCATTTGTTTTTCACTCGAGTTGTGACCACTTCTCCATGTTCATTTGTGACAACTGTTATCCCGCCCTTCTTAGGAATGACTTGAATTGGACTAACCCATTCACTATCAGAAATTGGGTAGATAATACCAGCTTGAAGAAGCTTGGTAATCTCTTCCCTAACTACCTCAAGTATGAGTGGATTGAGTCTTCTTTGAGGTTGCCTAATTGGTTTGGATGATTCCTCTAGATGGATGTGATGCATGCAAAGGGCAGGGTTGATTCCTGGAATATCCTCTAGGGTCCAACCTAAGGAATTTTTGTTTTCTTCTAACACTTGAACAAGTTGGGACTCCTCAGTTTCAGAAAGTGAAGCAGAGATAATGACAGGGTAGGAGGGATTATGGAAAAGGAATGCATACTTGAGGTGTGAAGGAAGTGGTTTTAGATCAGTTTCAGCATTGATTTTAGAGCTAGACAAGTTAGGAGAAGGAGAAGGGATTCCAGATGGGTTTGGATCATTTTCCTCAACACTGTCCAAGGTGGAGCAGTAGAGATCAGAGTTGATGTGGGATTCAAGAGAGTTTTCAAGTTCCTCCAGATTGATGGAGTCTATGAATGAGAGGTCCACATCAACTTCACCATTTATGACTTTGTTAATCATGGTGCAGATTTCACAAGATCCTTTATCATTAGAACATGAAGAACATGGTGGATTGGGGTTCGATTGAATCTTAGAAGTGTCCTCAAAAGCATGGATTGAGAATGCAGAGTGATCCTCAGATGGGTATCGCATGGCTTGGAAAATGTTGAACTTGACCAGTTGGTCACCGAATTCCATGGATAAGATGCTTGAGTGGACATCAATCTTGGTTCTCACAGTCATGAGGAATGGTCTTCCTAGAATTAGGGGAGATCGAGAAGAGGTCGTCTGACCTTCCATGTCAAGGACATAGAAATCAGCCTTGAATGGATGCTTGCCCTCAAGCATATGATGACACATTGGAAATCAATGAAAGTACGCCCAAAAATGAAGTCCATTCCCCCCACACTTAAATTTCAATAAATTGTACAATGAAAATCCATGAAGATGTTGGGTGGGACAAGGTATTAGGCTTCTAATGTGGCTATCAAAAGAAAGGGTTTCATAGGCTCAAAGGGGCTTTCAAAAGTAGGATCAATGTAAGGGTAACGGGAGGCTATTTGGCTATTCTGATTCTCATGTGGCTTAGAAAATGCCTCTATCATATTAATGCACACAAAAGATGGAAATTCAGCTCGAAGGTCCACAAACTCAAGACTCACAATCAGTGGTGAAGACACACAATGAAAAAGATGGCCATAGATGACCTTGGCATGAAGGCTAATGTTATTCCTCACGGTAGGGGAGAATCATTTTCCACCAAAAATTGTTCATTCAAAATGTTTGTTATTGACACAAAATTGTTTACCCAAGTTTGAGATAAAAATTCAATATATTTGAGTTTAAAACAAGCCTTTTGACTCCCCAAAATGGTTGGACAAAATTTCAATATTGGATGGTGAGTAAGCATGACTCTTTTTTTGTAATTTTTTTAAGTAATTGTGTTTTTTGTTTTTTTTAGTTTTTAAGGTTTTTTTTTTAAATACACACCCACACAAGAAAGATAAAAAGAAAGGGTTTGATGAATAAAGTGGTAACAAAATGAAAGAGAGAGGAAGAAGAAGAAAGAGGTAGAGAGAGGAAGAGATAGAGAGAGAGTTAAAGGGAAAGAGGTGCCCCCTGGTTTGGATTTGGTGGGTCGCCATTTCCATCTAGTGGTGGGTCAATGGAAGTCGATGTGGAACCTAAATTGTGAGACCTCTCATGGTGATGCTTTAACCGGTGTCCATTTACTGTGAATGTTCTTTTTGAAGAAGGGTCTTGGACTTGCACTGCACCAAATGGGTAAACGTTAGTAATAACAAAAGGACCTTCCCAACGAGAATTAAGCTTACCTGGGTGAAGTCGAAATCGAAAATTGAAGAGCATTACCTTTTCACCTTCATGAAATACCTTTCGAATAATGTGCTTGTCATGGAGTGACTTTGCCTTTTCTTTGTAGAGAATGGAGTTCTCATACGAATCGAGTCGAAGCTCCTCCAATTCAGTCAACTGCAACAATCTTTCTTCACCAGATTTTTCACAATCTAAATTACAAGTTTTGACAGCCCAAAATGACTTATGTTGGATTTCAACTGGTAAATGACAGGCTTTACCAAAAACTAGCCTAAATGGAGACATCCCAATGGGTGTCTTATAGGCTGTTCGATAGGCCCAGAGTGCTTCACCAAGTCTATCGGGCCAGTCTTTTCTTGTGGGCTTAACAATTCTTTCAAGCACTCTTTTCACTTCTCTGTTAGAAAGTTCAGCCATTCCATTTGTTTGAGGGTGATATGCAGTGGATGTTTTATGTACAACCCCATTCTTTTGCAAAAGTGACTCCATGGTTCTATTACAGAAATGAGTTCCTAAGTCACTTATCAAAGCATGTGGTGTTCCGAATCGATGGAAGATATGGGTTTTGAGGAACTCACTCACAGTTTGAGCATCATCTTTCCTAGTGGGTTTGGCCTCGACCCACCTAGAAACATAGTCAACAGCAAGGAGAATGTAGGATAATCCATTGGAAGGGGGAAAAGGTCCCATGAAATCGATGCCCCAAACATCGAAAAGCTCACAGAAGATTGATGTCTTTTGAGGCATTTCGTTTCTTTTATAAATTGTGCCAAACTTTTGGCAAGTGGGACATGATTGACAGAACTCGTGTGAGTCCTTGAAGAGTGAAGGCCAAAAGAATCCAGAATCTAGGACCTTTCGAGAAGTCCTTTGTGGTCCAAAGTGGCCACCTCCAGGCATTGAGTGGCAGAATTCCAAGATGGAGGATTGTTCAGTTTCATCAACACATCTCCTAATTACCATGTCAGCCCCAGTTTTCCAAAGTTTATTATCTTCCCAAAAATAATGCTTTGAATCACTTTTCATCTTTTCTTTTTGTTCTTTTGAAAAATATTCAGGGAAAACACCAGAAACCAAGTAATTGACAATTGGGGCATACCATGGTAACTTTGGAGTGAGAGATGAGAGGTGTTCAGTTGGAAATTCAGGATCAATTATTTCAGAATGAGAAGAATTAGAAATTCTACTCAGGTGGTCAGCCACAGGGTTTTCTTTTCCAGGTTTATCTTTTATCACAAGGTCAAACTCTTGGAGCATTAAAATCCATCTTATTAGCCTTGGTTTGGAATCACTTTTCTTAAGTAAGAACTTTAATGCTGAGTGGTCCGTGAAGATGATGATTTTGGCACCTAAGAGATAGGGCCGGAATTTATCCAAGGCAAAAACCACAGCTAAAATTTCTTTTTCAGTCACAGTGTAGTGTGATTGAGTTTCATCCAATGTTTTTGAGGCATAAAAGATGACATGAGGAATGTTTTCTCTTCTTTGACCAAGAACAGCCCCAATGGCCCTATCAGAAGCATCACACATCAATTCAAATGGTAAGGACCAATCTGGGGGTTGGATTATTGGAGTAGATGTGAGAGCAGATTTGAGTTCATCATTAGGTTAGTTAAGCTTGTGATATCCTCGAGCTTTGCTTTATATTGCATTTAAATTAACACCCATGTCACAAGATGATGTTGATTAGAATTCTTAAGTGTTAAGGCTTTAAACCAAGACTTAACTTAACTTAAGGTTATAATCTCAATCAGATCTTATTTATGGTTGTGTATTTATGGTTCCAATAATCCATGGAAACCACATGTTAAACAAAACAAGTCATTAATCCATGACATGTTAAGTCCAACATACACAATGTTAATTCAAAGAATATTCATCGAGCAGAAGCTCTCAATCACTTAACATACCTAAATTATAACTCACCCCAATGAGAGATTTACTCAGCCATTTGGGTGATTAATAATCTGTTTATAATGATTATGATTATAAATTAATAAGATAAGAAAAAGAAAGGGATAATAAAAGAGTGGTACGTCGACACACACACACGAACAATGATGATAATTAAAAACGAACTTTCGATTGAATGAGGAAGCTAAAGAAGGGAAGGGGATTGAACTGAATTTAAACTATTTTAAGAACATTAATATTAAAATACAGAAGGTGGAAGAGAATAAGAGATATTGAATAAGTAACTTGCATTAAAACAGAATTACAAAGAAAGATAATTACAAGATTACAAAAATGAAGAACACAAAAGTAAGTGAAAAGAAAGAGAGGAGGAAAGGTATCTCAAGTGAAAACTTGAGTTTGGCAGGTCCTCCCAAGACTTTGGAAAAGCTTTGGTCGTGCCAATATGATCTCCTCTCTTCTGAAATGCCAACCCCTCTCAAGGAGAGAAGGAGAGAGTATTTATAGCCCAAGGAGTGGACTGTTTGCTTTCCCAATCTGTCCCTCCACTTGCATCTCCAATTGAGCTATACAGACAGCCATATCTTCTAATAGATCCTTCTTAAAAGTTGTATACAATAATGTTTACCGACTACTCTCAAAATTTGGAGTCATTTGGACTTAATGATCAAAAGTTATGGCCGGTTGATTAAACAAACTTAAACTGTCCATTTCAATCCAGTCTTTTTGAAGTCCATAATGTGAAAGGGTTTTTGAATATGAATATGCCTTCAAATCCGAATTGTTTCTTCAACAAAGTCGGCCGCATATATCTCCTCTTTCACACTGAAAAATCTCAGATAGATTGGATGCTTACATCAGTAGATATGTCATGCATACTATACTAATTTTAATTCTCGTCCAGAATGGTGGGCTGGACTTCAAAGATTTATTTGGGCCCCTTGTACTTGTTTTTGGGACATGAAATTTTTATCAAAGATGAAATGTAGTGTCCCCGGAATTATGGTGGAGATTTAAGATTTTTGGACTTCTGGATTGAACCCAGTAAATCAATCTTCAAGGATGGTCCAGTTTGTTCACAGATTCTTTGGTCTTGTTTGTGAGGACCATATGACCCTTCCAATGGCAGAATTGGCTCATGGTTCCTTCTAATGAAATGTTTTATATTAAAAGGAGAATCCTACAAAACAAGAACCACACAATTTGGATCAGTATAGTGTTAGTTATAATTAAAACATTAAACTGACTCAATTTGACTACTTCTAAAAATGCTCAAATATTATACTTAATATTAAAACATTAATATTTCACACAAATTATGCACATTTCATATAAAATAAGTAAAGGGGTAATATAATAAGTCATGAAAATATTAATTACATCAACTCCCCCACACTTAGATTTGCGTGTTTCCTCATGTGCAACAAATAAAAAAAACATGACAAAATCATGTTCACTCACCAACAAATATTAAAATTTTGTTTTCTCCAATCAGGGGAGGTTTAGACTATTTTACTCATCCATATTGAATTCCATCAAAAATTTGGTTCACAATAATGCATCATAAACAATTCATTTTTTCATGTTCAAGGTTTGAATTGGAAAATGTAGGCACTCAAAACTTACTCCTCTCAAGATGACAAAAATGTATTTTAGGAGGTTCACTCATTCACCAACAAAAAGTGAAAATCAAGAGTTTGTAAGAGCTCTCAGCTTCCATTCCCCAATATAATGTGTACAATAATCAAGAGGTCTTTTAAGGGGTTTTTCAGTGGCTATGGGACGGTAGGTATATAATGTCCAAAGGAAAAGAGGGGTTAAAAACACCAACATGGAAAAATCAATGCACATTTTTTTTGAAATTTGATTTGAAAGGAAATAGAAACACATATTTACAAGGGAATGAATGTGTTATGAATGAAAAGTGAGGGAGATAGAAAATAGAATAGGTTGAGAAGATGGAATATGTAAAACATGGAAGACTTCCAATAATGGCACAATACAAGATGATTCAAGTGTTCTTTTTTTTTCTTTTTTTGCTCTTTTTTTTCGAAAGTTGTGCTTGAAACAAGTCTCACAGTCATCTCCCAACCCATGCTTGATCTCCACATGGAACTAATTTATAACACGATCAAAGGTTGATGATGAATGATTTTTGACCCACCCAAGACACAACTCATTCCTTTTTTTTATTTTTTTCATTTTTATTTTATATAATTTTTTTTCATTTTTTTTTGAACACTTTTCAATGAATTTTGTACAAATGACAATTACACATATACACCCCAAAGCTCACATAATTACAACCTCTCCCCCACACTTGAATGGAATCTTTCCTTCAAGCATATGATGACACATTGGAAATCAATGAAAGTACGCCCAAAAATGAAGTCTATTCCCCCCACACTTAAATTTCAATAAATTGTACAATGAAAATCCATGAAGATGTTGGGTGGGACAAGGTATTAGGCTTGTAATGTGGCTATCAAAAGAAAGGGTTTCATAGGCTCAAAGGGGCTTTCAAAAGTAGGATCAATGTAAGGGTAACGGGAGGCTATTTGGCTATTCTGATTCTCATGTGGCTTAGAAAATGCCTCTATCATATTAATGCACACAAAAGATGGAAATTCAGCTCGAAGGTCCACAAAATCAAGACTCACAATCAGTGGTGAAGACACACAATGAAAAAGATGGCCATAGATGACCTTGGCATGAAGGCTAATGTTATTCCTCACGGTAGGGGAGAATCATTTTCCACCAAAAATTGTTCATTCAAAATGTTTGTTATTGACACAAAATTGTTTACCCAATTTTGAGATAAAAATTCAATATATTTGAGTTTAAAACAAGCCTTTTGACTCCCCAAAATGGTTGGACAAAATTTCAATATTGGATGATGAGTAATTATGACACCCCTTTTTTTCAATTTTCATTTGTTTTTAATTATTTTTTTTAAATTTTTTTATTTTTAATGACAGATCCACACAAAAGAGAAAATAGAAAAAAGGTTGTGGAAGAATGTTGTAAAAAAAATGAGAGGGAGAGAGGAAGAAGAAGAAATAGAGAGAAGAAGAGAGGGAAGAGAGATTGAGGAGAGATAGAGTTAAAGGGAAAGAGGTGCCCCCTGGTTTGGATTTGGCGGGTCTCCATCCAGTGGTGGTTCTATTGAAGTGGATGGGGTTTCGATGGAAGTCAACGTGGTTCCTGGATTGTGAGACCTCTCATGGTGATGCTTTAACCAGTGTCCATTTACCGTGAATGTTCTTTTTGAAGAAGGTTCTTGGACTTACACTGCACCAAATGGGTAAACGTTAGTAATAACAAAAGGACCTTCCCAACGAGAATTAAGCTTACCTGGGTGAAGTCTAAATCGAGAATTGAAGAGCATTACATTTTCACCTTCATGAAATACCTTTCGAAGAATGTTCTTGTCATGGAGTGACTTTGCCTTTTCTTTGTCGAGAATGGAGTTCTCATACGAATTGAGTCGAAGCTCCTCCAATTCAGTCAACTGCAACAATCTTTCTTCACCAGATTTTTCACAATCAAAATTACAAGTTTTGACAGCCCAAAATGAATTATGTTGGATTTCAACTGGTAAATGACAGGCTTTACCAAAAACTAGCCTAAATGGAGACATCCCAATGGGTGTCTTATAGGCTGTTCGATAGGCCCAAAGTGCTTCACCAAGTCTATCGGGCCAGTCTTTTCTTGTGTATAGCAGCACTCGGGTCGAATCCTCGGCGATGATACTTTGTAGTAGTCGTTTGTTTTTAGTTGATTGTATTTTGATTAGGGGGGTTTGTTTTCAGAGCTTAATTGAAATGATTTATGGATGATATTTGATTTACCAAATTGATAAAGATTGGGGTGAGTTCATCATTAGGTTAGTTAAGCTTGTGATATCCTCGAGCTTTGCTTTATATTGCATTTAAATTAACACCCATGTCACAAGATGATGTTGATTAGAATTCTTAAGTGTTAAGGCTTTAAACCAAGACTTAACTTAACTTAAGGTTATAATCTCAATCAGATCTTATTTATGGTTGTGTATTTATGGTTCCAATAATCCATGGAAACCACATGTTAAACAAAACAAGTCATTAATCCATGACATGTTAAGTCCAACATACACAATGTTAATTCAAAGAATATTCATCGAGCAGAAGCTCTCAATCACTTAACATACCTAAATTATAACTCACCCCAATGAGAGATTTACTCAGCCATTTGGTTGATTAATAATCTGGTTATAATGATTATGATTATAAATTAATAAGAGAAGAAAAAGAAAGGGATAAGAAAAGAGTGGTACGTCGACACACACACACGAACAATGATGATAATTAAAAACGAACTTTCGATTGAATGAGGAAGCTAAAGAAGGGAAGGGGATTGAACTAAATTTAAACTATTTTAAGAAAATTAATATTAAAATACAGAAGGTGGAAGAGAATAAGAGATATTGAAGAAGTAACTTGAATTAAAACAGAATTACAAAGAAAGAGAATTACAAGATTACAAAAATGAAGAACACAAAAGTAAGTGAAAAGAAAGAGAGGAGGAAAGGTCTCTCAAGTGAAAACTTGAGTTTGGCAGGTCCTCCCAAGCCTTTGGAAAAGCTTTGGTCGTGCCAATATGATCTCCTCTCTTCTGAAATGCCAACCCCTCTCAAGGAGAGAAGGAGAGAGTATTTATAGCCCAAGGAGTGGACTGTTTGCATTCCCAATCTGTCCCTCCACTTGCATCGACAATTTGGCAATTCAGACAGCCGAATCTTCAAATATCTTCTTCTTAAAAGTTGTAGGAAATACTGTTGGCCGACTACTCTCAAAATTGGGAGTCATTTGGACGTAAGGATAAAAGGTTATGGCCGGTTGAATAAACAAACTTAAACTGTCCATTTCAATCCAGTCTTTTTGAAGTCCATAATGTGAAAGGGTTTTTGAATATGAAGATGCCTTCAAATCCGAATTGTTTCTTCAAAAAAGTAGCCCGTATATATATCCTCTTTTACACTGAAAAATATCAGCTCGCTTGGATGATTACATCAGGAGATATGTCATGCATACTATACTGATTTTCATTCTCGGTCAGAATGGTGGGCTGGACTTCAAAGATTCATTTGGGCCCATTGTACTTGGATTTGGGCCATGAAATTTTTATCCAAGATGACATGTAGTGTCCCCCGAATTATGGAGGAGAGTTAAGGTTTTTGAACTTCTGGATTGAGCCCAGTAAATCAATCTTCATGAATAGTCCAGTTTCTTCACAGATTCTTTGGTCTTGTTTGTGAGGACCATATGACCCTTCAAATGGAAGAATTGGATCATGGTTCCTTCTAATGAAATGTTTTATATTGAAAGGATAATCCTAAAAAACAAGAACCACACAATTTGGATCAGTATAGTGATAGTTATAATTAAAACATTAAACTGACTCAATTTGACTACTTCTAAAAATGCTCAAATATTATACTTAATATTAAAACATTAATATTTCACACAAATTATGCACATTTCATATAAAATAAGTAAAGGGGGAATATAATAAGTCGTGAAAATATTAATAACATCAACTCCCCCACACTTAGATTTGTGTGTGTCCTCATGTGCAACAAATATAAAAACATGACAAAATCATTTTCACTCACCAACAAATATTAAAATTTTGTTTTCTCCAATCAGGGGAGGTTTAGAATATTTTACTCATCCATATTGAATTCCATCACAAATTTGGTTCACAATAATGCATCATAAACAATTCATTTTTTCATGTTCAAGGTTTGAATTGGAAAATGTAGGCACTCAAAACTTACTCCTCTCAAGATGATAAAAATGTATTTTAGGAGGTTCACTCATTCACCAACAAAAAGTGAAAATCAAGAGTTTGTAAGAGCTCTCAGCTTCCATTCCCAAATCTAATGTGTACAAGAATCAAGAGGTCTTTTAAGGGGTTTTTCAGTGGCTATGGGACGGTAGGTATATAATGTCCAAAGGAAAAGAGGGGTTAAAAACACCAACATGGAAAAATCAATGCACATTTTTTTTGAAATTTGATTTGAAAGGAAATAGAAACACATATTTACAAGGGAATGAATGTGTGATGAATGAAAAGTGAGGGAGATAGAAAATGGAATAGGGTGAGATGATGGATTATGTACAACATGGAAGACTTCCAATAATGGCACAATACAAGATGATTCAAGTGTTCTTTTTTTTTCTTTTTCTTTTTGCTCTTTTTTTTCGAAAGTTGTGCTTGAAACAAGTCTCACAGTCATCTCCCAACCCATGTTTGATCTTCTCATGGAACTAATTTTAGTAGTTATAACACGATCAAAGGTTGATGATGAATGATTTTTGACCCACCCAAGACACAACCCATTCCTTTTTTTTCATCATTTTTTTTAATATAATTTTTTTTCATTTTTTTTTGAACACTTTTCAATGACTTTTGTACAAATGACAATTACACATATACACCCCAAAGCTCACAGAATTACAACCTCTCCCCCACACTTGAATGGATGCTTGCCCTCAAGCATATGATGACACATTGGAAATCAATGAAAGTACGCCCCAAAATGAAGTCCATTCCCCCCACACTTAAATTTCAATAAATTGTACAATGAAAATCCATGAAGATGTTGGGTGGGACAAGGTATTAGGCTTGTAATGTGGCTATCAAAAGAAAGGTTTTCATAGTCTCAAAGGGGCTTTCAAAAGTAGGATCAATGTAAGGGTAACGGGAGGCTATTTGGCTATTCTGATTCTCATGTGGCTTAGAAAATGCCTCTATCATATTAATGCACACAAAAGATGGAAATTCAGCTCGAAGGTCCACAAACTCAAGACTCACAATCAGTGGTGAAGACACACAATGAAAAAGATGGCCATAGATGACCTTGGCATGAAGGCTAATGTTATTCCTCACGGTAGGGGAGAATCATTTTCCACCAAAAATTGTTCATTCAAAATGTTTGTTATTGACACAAAATTGTTTACCCAATTTTGAGATAAAAATTCAATATATTTGAGTTTAAAACAAGCCTTTTGACTCCCCAAAATGGTTGGAAAAAATTTCAATATTGGATGATGAGTAATTATGACACCCCTTTTTTTCAATTTTCATTTGTTTTTAATTATTTTTTTTAAATTTTTTTATTTTTAATGACAGATCCACACAAAAGAGAAAATAGAAAAAAGGTTGTGGAAGAATGTTGTAAAAAAAATGAGAGGGAGAGAGGAAGAAGAAGAAATAGAGAGAAGAAGAGAGGGAAGAGAGATTGAGGAGAGATAGAGTTAAAGGGAAAGAGGTGCCCCCTGGTTTGGATTTGGCGGGTCTCCATCCAGTGGTGGTTCTATTGAAGTGGATGGGGTTTCGATGGAAGTCGACGTGGTTCCTGGATTGTGAGACCTCTCATGGTGATGCTTTAACCGGTGTCCATTTACCGTGAATGTTCTTTTTGAAGAAGGGTCTTGGACTTGCACTGCACCAAATGGGTAAACGTTAGTAATAACAAAAGGGCCTTCCCAACGAGAATTAAGCTTACCTGGGTGAAGTCGAAATCAAGAATTGAAGAGCATTACATTTTCACCTTCATGAAATACCTTTCGAAGAATGTTCTTGTCATGGAGTGACTTTGACTTTTCTTTGTAGAGAATGGAGTTCTCATACGAATCGAGTCGAAGCTCCTCCAATTCAGTCAACTGCAACAATATTTCTTCACCAGATTTTTCACAATCAAAATTACAAGTTTTGACAGCCCAAAATGAATTATGTTGGATTTCAACTGGTAAATGACAGGCTTTACCAAAAACTAGCCTAAATGGAGACATCCCAATGGGTGTCTTATAGGCTGTTCGATAGGCCCAAAGTGCTTCACCAAGTCTATCGGGCCAGTCTTTTCTTGTGGGCTTAACAATTCTTTCAAGCACTCTTTTCACTTCTCTGTTAGAAAGTTCATCCATTCCATTTGTTTGAGGGTGATATGCAGTGGATGTTTTAATGTACAACCCCATTCTTTTTCAAAAGTGACTCCATGGTTCTATTACAGAAATGAGTTCCAAAGTCACTTATCAAAGCACGTGGTGTTCCGAATCGATGGAAGATATGGGTTTTGAGGAACTCACTCACAGTTTGAGCATCATCTTTCCTAGTGGGTTTGGCCTCGACCCACCTAGAAACATAATCGACCGCAAGAAAAATGTATGAGAATCCATTGGAAGGGGGAAATGGTCCCATGAAATCGATGCCCCAAACATCGAAAAGCTCACAGAAGATTAATGGCTTTTGAGGAATTCGTTTCTTTTGGAAATTGTGCCAAAATTTTGGCAAGTGGGACATGATTGACAGAACTCGTGTGAGTCCTTGAAGAGTGAAGGCCAAAAGAATCCAGAATCTAGGACCTTTCGAGAAGTCCTTTGTGGTCCAAAGTGGCCACCTCCAGGCATTGAGTGGCATAATTCCAAGATGGAGGATTGTTCAGTTTCATCAACACATCTCCTAATTACCATGTCAGCCCCAGTTTTCCAAAGTTTATTATCTTCCCAAAAATAATGCTTTGAATCAATTTCATCTTTTCTTTTTGTTCTGTTGAAAAATATTCAGGGAAAACACCAGAAACCAAGTAATTGACAATTGGGGCATACCATGGTAACTTTGGAGTGAGAGATGAGAGGTGTTCAGTTGGAATTCAGGATCAATTATTTCAGAATGAGAAGAATTAGAAATTCTACTCAGGTGGTCAGCCACAGGGTTTTCTTTCCAGGTTTATCTTTTATCACAAGGTCAAACTCTTGGAGCATTAAAATCCATCTTATTAGCCTTGGTTTGGAATCACTTTTCTTAAGTAAGAACTTTAATGCTGAGTGGTCCGTGAAGATGATGATTTTGGCACCTAAGAGATAGGGCCGGAATTTATCCAAGGCAAAAACCACAGCTAAAAGTTCTTTTTCAGTCACAGTGTAGTGTGATTGAGTTTCATCCAATGTTTTTGAGGCATAAAAGATGACATGAGGAATGTTTTCTCTTCTTTGACCAAGAACAGCCCCAATGGCCCTATCAGAAGCATCACACATCAATTCAAATGGTAAGGACCAATCTGGGGGTTGGATTATTGGAGTAGATGTGAGAGCAGATTTGAGTTCATCATTAGGTTAGTTAAGCTTGTGATATCCTCGAGCTTTGCTTTATATTGCATTTAAATTAACACCCATGTCACAAGATGATGTTGATTAGAATTCTTAAGTGTTAAGGCTTTAAACCAAGACTTAACTTAACTTAAGGTTATAATCTCAATCAGATCTTATTTATGGTTGTGTATTTATGGTTCCAATAATCCATGGAAACCACATGTTAAACAAAACAAGTCATTAATCCATGACATGTTAAGTCCAACATACACAATGTTAATTCAAAGAATATTCATCGAGCAGAAGCTCTCAATCACTTAACATACCTAAATTATAACTCACCCCAATGAGAGATTTACTCAGCCATTTGGGTGATTAATAATCTGGTTATAATGATTATGATTATAAATTAATAAGAGAAGAAAAAGAAAGGGATAAGAAAAGAGTGGTACGTCGACACACACACACGAACAATGATGATAATTAAAAATGAACTTTAGATTGAATGAGGAAGCTAAAGAAGGGAAGGGGATTGAACTGAATTTAAACTATTTTAAGAACATTAATATTAAAATACAGAAGGTGGAAGAGAATAAGAGATATTGAAGAAGTAACTTGCATTAAAACAGAATTACAAAGAAAGAGAATTACAAGATTACAAAAATGAAGAACACAAAAGTAAGTGAAAAGAAAGAGAGGAGGAAAGGTCTCTCAAGTGAAAACTTGAGTATGGAAGGTCCTCACAAGCCTTTGGAAAGGCTTTGGTCGTGCCAATATGATATCCTCTCTTCTGAAATGCCAACCCCTCTCAAGGAGAGAAGGGGAGAGTATTTATAACCCAAGGAGTGGACTGTTTGCATTCCCAATCTGTCCCTCCACTTTCATCGCCAATTTGGCAATTCAGACAGCCGAATCTTCAAATATCTTCTTCTTCAAAGATGTAGGTAATAATGTTGGACAACTACTCTAAAAATTTGGAGTCATTTGGACGTAAGGATAAAAGGTTATGGCCAATTGAATAAACAAACATAAACTGTCCATTTCAATCCAGTCTTTTTGAAGTCCATAATATGAAAGGGTTTTTGAATATTAAGATGCCTTCAAATACGAATGGTTTCTTCAACAAAGTCGGCCGCCTACATCCCCTCTTTCACACTGCAAAATATCAGCTCGCTTGGATGATTACATCAGGAGATATGTCATGCATACTATACTGATTTTCATTCTCGGCCAGAATGGTGGGCTGGACTTCAAAGATTCATTTGGGCCCCTTGTACTTGGATTTGGGCCATGAAATTTTTATCCAAGATGACATGTAGTGTCCCCCGAATTATGGTGGAGAGTTAAGGTTTTTTAACTTCTAGATTGATCCCAGTAAATCAATCTTCATGAATAGTCCAGTTTCTTCACAGATTCTTTGGTCTTGTTTGTGAGGACCATATGACCCTTCAAATGGCAGAATTGGATCATGGTTTCTTCTAATGAAATGTTGTATATTGAAAGTAGAATTCTACAAAACAAGAACCACACAAGTTGGATTAGTATAGTGATAGTTATAATTAAAACATTAAACTGACTCAATTTGACTACTTCTAAAAATGCTCAAATATTATACTTAATATTAAAACATTAATATTTCACACAAATTATGAACATTTCATATAAAATAAGTAAAGGGGGAATATAATAAGTCATGAAAATATTAATAACATCACCTCTATATTAGATTCAGATCCTTCTGCGAGAAGATATAATTGAGGCTCTTCTGGTCAGAGTATACGATAAACTGTTCACCCATAAGGTAGTGTTGCCACATCTTCAACACGAAGACTACCGCTGCCAACTTGATATCATGGGTCGCATAGTTCTGGTCATGTGGCTTAAGTTGTCTTGAACCATAAGCAATCACTGCCTGCCTCTGCATCAGGACAGAGCCAAGCATAGTCCCTGATGCATCATAGAAAACTACGTACTTGACACCCTCCTCTGACAATCTCAAAATCGGGGCGCTCGTCAAACTCTGTCTCAACTGCTCAAAATCCTTCTGGAACTTCTCCATCCACATGAAGGGTTTTCTATTCCAGGTCAAGGCCATAATTGGTGCTAATATCCGGGGGAAATTAGGAATGAATCTTCGGTAATATCCTACTGACCCAAGGAAGCTCCGCACCTCCATCACGCTCTGAGGTGACTCCCATGCTGACATTGCCTCCACCTTGGATGGGTCCACAAATACTCCATCTACTGAGATGACATGTCCTTGAAAGCGGACCTCCTGAATTCAGAACTGGCACTTCGAGAGCTTCCCATAAAGATGGTTCACTCAGAGTACGTCTATAACCATCCGCAGGTGTCTCGCGTGCTCCTCCTCTAATGTCGAGTACAAAAGGATGTTGTCGATGAAGACCACTACGAACCGGTCTAAGTACAGTTGGAAGATCTGATTCATCAGTCCCATAAACACTTTAGGGGCATTTTTCATGCCGAAAGGCATCACCGTGTAATCATAGTGACCATATTGGCATCTAATTTTTTTTTCGGTATATCCTCAACCCATACTCGTAAATACTGATAACCTGATCGAAGGTCAACCTTCAAGAACCACTGTGTCCCTCTTAGCTGATCAAAGAGGTCATCAATCCTAGGGAGTGGATACTTATTCTTCACTGCTACGGGGTTTAGGCATCGGTAATCCACGCACAACCTCAAACTCCCATCTGCCTTCTTGGCAAACAAAACTGGGGCCTCCCAGGGTGAAACACTAGGTCTCACGAAACCCATGCTTTGCAAATCCTCAAACTACACCCTCAACTCATGAATCTCCGTAGGAGCCATCCGATATGCTGATGAGGAAATTGGTGTTATCCCGGGGTGTAAGTTGATGCCGAAGTCAATTTTCCTATGGAGAGGTAGTCTTAGAACATCTTCAGGAAAGACAAACTCGTACTCTTCCGCTACTACTGGGAATTGGGAGCTCATAAAATTTACTAATCAGTGGGCAAGGCTAGCCAACCCATGAGTGATCGGCTGCACCCTCCTATGCATGAGCCCATTCTGTACTGCCAGGGTCTCCCTTTCACTGACAAAGGAAAACCTCATCCCATCATTGCGAACACACCACACTCTCCGCCTAAAATAGTCAATCTGGTCATGGACCGAGGATAAACAATCCATACCGAGAATGACGTCATAAGGCCTTGATGCTACCACCAAAAGGTTCCAACCGAAACTCTCACCTCCAAGGGTAAGATCACATTGTCTGCAAAGGTGTGTGATCATCGAGTCTCCTCCCGTAGGTGTCTCCAAGTGTAAGTATTGAGTCAATGACTCTACCAGAATCTCAAGGATTCACACTAGTCATGTGGCGAGGAAGGAATGACTGGAACCTGTGTCTATAAGTACGCCAGCTAAGGTATAGAAGACAAAGATCGTATCTCAGATCATCCTTGGATTCCCTATGTCATACACCTCGACCGCATGCAGTTGTCCCCACCCCTATCCCCCAGCTCCCTGAGTCCAGTGCAGACCTCTGGGGGTGGGGGTGGAAGTAAATCAAAATGTATGCCACCACCTGCAGATCTCCCTGCTCTTCTACCACGTCCGCTACCTGGAGGGTCTGTCTGCTCCACTCATTGACTCTACCTTGGTGGTCCATCCACCGTCTCCCTGTTAGTAGCTCGACGGGTTGGAAAATCTCTAGCGAGATGTCCTCTACCATCGCATGAGTGTCATCGCCTCTCCCTAGGCTAACTGGATCCAACCAGAGAGCCCTGGACTGCCAAACCCCTGTCATGGGTCCTCCTGTGACGTCTCACATGTATTGATCCCTGTTCCTGACGTCGAATCCCTACTGCTGAGGTCTCTGCACCTGCCTACCTACTACTGACTGTCGTCGGTTGTCTCTACTCCGCTAAGAAGCCCTTAATCACCAAGGCCCGCTCAAGCACTCCAGTATAAGTTGGAATGCAAAGAGGCACAATACTAGCTCAGATGTCCTGTCATAGACCTCGCTAGAACATCTGATCTCTGAAGTACTAATCCCTTATCATATCCATTGAGTACCGGGTGAGGTTGGTGAACCTCGATGAATAGTCAACTATCGTCAAACTGCCCTGCTGGAGAAGAAGAAGCTCCTGGATGTGCACTTCTCTTAGCGTAACCAGAGAGAACTCCTCCATAAAGAGCCACTCAAACTCTATCCACATATGATTATCCTCATCATGAGTCTGTGTGGTCAGACTCCACCATTTTCCCACTGAACCCTGAAGAAGGCTCACTCTTAGGATCACCATCTGGTCCGCTAGTGTCCTCACTAGATGGAACACTCTGGTCTCCACCTCAAGCCATTCCTCAGCCGCCTGAGGGTTGGGCTCACCTAGAAACCTAAGGGGTCCCAGTCTCTAGAACTCATGGAGCGTGATCAGCCTGTGCCCCTCGCCGGTCAGTACTACAGGTACCACGGGCTTCTCCACTCATGGCGGTATAGCAGGTGCACCACCTGGAGGCAACACCTGTCAAACTAGTCCCTATATCGAAGCCTCATCACTGTGGGGGTCATCCTCATGATCGTGCTACTGAATCCTAGCAGGTATACGTCATGGAGGCATCCTGTAAGGAACAAGATGTACCATGGTCAATGAGTGTATTTGGATAGCTGACACAAAGGACGTGAAAAACACAACTCATTTCTATATGATGCATGCACCATTATTTTACTTCCCTGCAACTAGTGTTTTTATGTACCGAGTAGAAAAGTAGGTTATCAGAGTCCTGGTGTATGGATACGTCGGCCGCCCGCACCAACACTAGAGTCTCTTGCCTGAAAGCCGAGCTCGAAACACTTAACATTGTTGCCCCAACCCAATCTCACAGACTCTTGGTCCTAAGGTAGAACTGACCACCTCTAACACCACTCTATCACGACCCGTCCCAGTGGGGCCCGTGCCGCAACTTCACAAGCCCGTCTCCAATAGGCTAGGGGCTGGTGACTAGCACCGAGTAGGCATATCAATAACATGGGAGGCATTTCCTAAGAACCTATACACATGCACACATCTCCAATCCCACAATGCTGAAATGTAAAAACCACTATGGAACAAAAATCATGCATACAATTAAACCCAACCAACAGAGTATGATAGAAAGTAAAGTGTTGAAAGTAAACTGGGCTAGAATACAATCTCACTAAAAACAAGAGTCTGAAAACTACAAAGTCCAACCTGTAAACACTAAGAGGTACTAGGACTGTTACTCGTAGCCGTAAGAACACCTCGGCCTTTAGGGAACTCAGAAATCTCGGTCCTGTCCTGGTCCACTCTGGACTCTGTTAAAAGTTTTCTCATTTGCACAAGACACGATATGTACAGGAAAAGCCCGTGTAGGGGTGAGTATAACAATACTCAGTAGAGGACCCCAAAAACCATAAATCAATACACAAAGTAAAGGTATAGTCAGCTCTACGCAATATATGTCTAATGAACATATAATAAGATAACACAATCCAGATATACTCAAAACAAATACCCACAGTCTAAAGAAAAGTCGCACAACTACATACCCCCGCTAAGGATTAAGTTAGAAGGTTCCAAGAAGCACTCAAATGGGAGAACTCACTCCATGTGTTCGATAGCACAGATGACGTCCGTCCGAGAAGTATTGTCCATCAGGAAAGGTCACAAGAGATAGATGCACTCAATCCAGGAGAACACACTCTTGAGTGGGGAAAAGATCACGATACATAGATGAGGATCACTACCAGGGCCTTGTAGGATACCGCGACTCATCTGGATTCACCTTCTAGGTAGAGTATTGGTGCCCTGTGGGAATAGTCACATCGATACCTGACTCTGCCTGGGGTCAAGAATGGATATAGTATATCGCTCCAGGACTCTCGAAGGTATACCTGACTCTATCTTGGAATATCCTGCTAAAGGGATCATACTCCTGAAAAAGGAAACGATACTTGACCTTCAGAGGAATGAGAAAAAGGGGCACTAACCCAAACAAAACATGTCCAAGATATGGTGGACAATAAGATCAAGCCATGTACTGAAAATTACACAGCGTGTAGAAGTGTCACACACCGTGTCTTCTGACCCCGTATACTGCCTGTGTACAACAACCTGTGTCGTAAGGTTTGTCGTGTAAAACGAAATTGCACGACGTGTAGAAAGGATCACACAATGTTTCAAAGTATATGGGGTCTGCTCCGTGTACACTGGATAGGTGCTCGTACACGGCCTTAACCCTTGTATGGAAACCTGTGTAACCGGCACACGGGGTGACCCACATTACTGGCCTCACCAAGCCAAAAATGTGTACTCCACCTCGTGTCTGTGTATCCCCTGGATACATTTCGATTCCCACGTAGTCGCCTCTTCCATGCCGCGTAGGGTCTACATGCCATGTTCTGAAGCCGTGTAGTCCATCCCGTGTCCGTGTACTTCCCAGAATACAAGTAGAGCTTTGGGGAAGGTCCAACATTCCATGTGACTAGGGTCACACGTTTTTTGATACCTGTCTGACACCTGAAACCCTAGCTGCCACCACTGGTACCACACGGCGTGTTCTTTGGGACACATGATGTGTTCTTTGAAAATTTCCAGAAACGACGCTCGTCACCATCGCGACCCGATTTCTCCTCCGGTCTTCAATCTGGCCATCCAATCACAACGAAACTGAAGGGTTGAGGTCACTGATCCTTATAAAGCTGATTCCATCAGTTCTAGGCCTCCGATAGGCCCTAAAAACGTGTTTTGATTATCCACGCGAAGAACGGACGAAGAACGATTAACCCTGAACCGTGTCGATTCATCTATCGCCATCACTGTCGCACCTTCGCTAGATCTCCACGATGTTAGATATCCAATTTGGGATCATTGCATCACAAAATGGATGTACAACAATCCGTTGTTCGTCTCCCCATGAAGAATACGTAGAACACATGAGAAAAAGAAAGGGGAAAGAAATCCAAAAGCAAATCAAGGAACGAACCTCCGCTGTCATTCATCATGGAATTGATCTGCTCCCATTAATAGGATCAAACGGAGCAGAATCAAAACAATAATCTAACATGGATTAATTTCCTGAGATCAACCCAATAAAAACCCTCCCGAAAAAATGTACGAATCCACGGATCAACCTGTTCGTGGGTTGATCCGCATTCATCGTTAAATCCCAGAACGGGGAAGAAGAATTGAAATAATATCCCCTACCTCGATTCAGAGGAAAAACAATCACCGTTTCACGTTCATTGGTGGGTTTCATCGAATCTAAGATGCGTCGATCGCTCGCATCGTCGTCATCGCCAACGGGTTCTCCCTCAATGCTCTAATGGAAAATCCTTAATTTCGCAGGGTTATACGGATAACCCTACGAACTTTCCATAAGTAGGTATTTAAAGAGGAGGAAATCAGGTCATTGTGAAAAAAGGAAACATTTTAAAATAAAATAAATTATTATTTTATTTTATTTCTATTAAACGTCCAAAAACTAGATCTCGCAGCTGACTCGTGATGATCGATGTTAGGCCTCACCTAAGGTAAAGCCGCTGCTCTAAATGCAACGGTGCCCTCAGATTTCGGCTTCGGGTACTCGTTTAAAAGTTATTCCACTTTTACAGGAAAACCGCTTATGTGCGCTATTTAAAATTTTAATTTATTTCAAACATTTATTCCAGGAACTCTGGGCCTCGAAATCACACGTCATCGAAAGGTCTAGTCTCGAAATAATTCCATATAATATTAAAAAAAATACACAGAAAATCTGATACATTACATTATTTCCCTAGTTTAAGAAGAAATATCATTTATGTTGGGTAACTTGATGATGTAGGCCTCGGTACCATGTTTACTGGTGGTGAATGGAAGATTATTAAGGGATTTATGGCCATAGATCGGGGAGCAAAAAATAGTACTCTATACAACATGATAAATACTTTCTTGAACAAGGTAGAATTAGTAAATACTATTGGGGACTCTCAACTCTGGCACTATAGGCTAGGACACATGAGTGAGAAGTGGATGAAGGTGCTGAAAACAAAAGGGTTACTACCATATCTGAAGCTGGTAGAAGTTGGATTATGTGAAGATTGCATCATTGCAAAACAGAAGAAGGTATCATTTGAAAAAATAGACAAAACACTGAAGTCTAGGAAGCTAGACCCGGTGCACAATGATGTTTGGGGGCTTGCACAAGTACATTCCCTTACAGGGTCACAATATTATGTGACTTTTATTGACAAATCAATAAGGAAGGTATGAGTTTACTTTCTAAAAAGAAAATATGATGTGTTTAAGATGTTTCAGAAGTGGAAGTTCATGGTAGAGAATGAGTCTGGAGAAATATGAAATGATTGAGGTATGACAATGGTGGCGAGTATGGTAGTCAGAAGTTCAGGGAATTCTATATTTGATAATGGAATTCAATGGGAGAAGACTATTCCAGGTACATCAAAACAAAATGGTGTGTAATAAAGGATGAATAGGATATTGAATGAATGTTCCTGGAATATGAGGTTACACTCAGGATTACCCAAGACCTTCTAGGATGATGCAGTGAACATGGAAGCATATCTCATCAATAGGAGTCCATTTGTGCCAATGGAAGAATGTCCAACCGAGGAGCTCTGGTCTGGTAAGGTGGTAAGACTCTCACATTTACGATTCTTTAGGAGTTTAACATATGTTCATGTTGATTCTTATGAAATGGACTAACTTGATGCTAAGTCCAAAAGATATTTCTTTATTGGCTATGGTGCTGAGGAGTTTGGTTATCTCTTTTGGGATGATCTCAACAAGATAGTCATTAGGATCCATATATAATGTGGTATTCAATAAAGGTGTCATGCACAAGGATTTCCATGCAGATAAAGATGAAAATGGGAAAATAGAATCAAAGCAAAAAAGAGAAAGTGGAGCTTGAAGGTGTACCTAAGCACGAGACATCAAAACACATGGAATCTACTACTCTAGTGGAGTTAAGGAGATCAAAAAGGGTGAGAATGCCTGTGCAGAGGATTAACCATCTTTACATTATCTATTATTGACTAATGGTGGAGAACCATAATGTTTTGAAGAGGCAATGCAGTTGAAAGAGTTGAGCAAGTGGGAGTTGGCTATGAAGGAGGATATTTCCTCATTACATGATAACAACACTTGGTAGTTGAAACCTCTTCCAAGAGGAAAGAAAGCATTGTAAAACAAATGGGTATACCAGGTCAAGGAAGAACATGATGTCAAGAGTAGTTTTAAGGTAAGGATGTTGGTGAAAGGCTTCCAACATAAGGAGGGAGTGGATTTCACTGAAATATTCTCACCAGTAGTGAAGCTTACCACCATTCGGGTGGTCCTCAGCATTATGACATCAGAATACTTGCATCTTGAGCTGCTTGATGTCAAGACTGATTTCCTTCATAGGGATCCAGAGGAGGAAATCTACATGCAATAGCTAGAGGGATATATAGAGTCTGGGAAAGATGACCTGGGGTGCAAACTCTAAAAGAGATTGTATGGGTTGAAGCAGGCACCCAGGCAGTGGAACAAAAAGTTTGATGCATTCATGACTAAAAATTCATACAAATGATGTGTAATGGATCAATGTTTCTATATAAAATCCTTTGGTGATGAATATATTATATTTCTTCTATATGTGGATGATATGCTCATTGTAGGACCATTTATGCAGGGTATTGATGAACTAAAAGGGATGTTAGCTGAGGAGTTTGAAATGAAGGATCTTGGAGAATCTAACAAGATTTTGGGGATGAATATCAAGAGGGATAGTGCATATGGAACCTTGATGTTATCACGGGATAACTACATTAGGAACGTTTTGAGATTATTCAGTATGCTGGAAGAAAAGGCAGTCTCAATTCCCCTAGGGGTCCATTTCAAACTATCAAGGGATAAATCACCAAAGATGGCAGAAGAGTTTGAGTATATGACAAAGTTTTCATACGCATCAGCTGTTGAAAGCCTGATGTATGTCATGGTCTGCACTCGACCTGACATTGCTCATGTAGTGGGAGTTGTGAGCAGATACATGGCTAACCCTGGAAAGCAACATTGGGAAGCATTGAAGTGGATACTGAGGTATTTGAAGGGAAGTAGGGAGGTATCTCTGTGATTTGGGAAAGGAAATTCATTGCAGGGGTATGTGGATGTTGACCTTGGAGGTGATGTCGACAGCAGGAGGAGTATCTCAGGTTATGTGTTTACCTATAGAGGAACTGTGGTAAGCTGGATATCACAATTACAGAAGGTGGTGTCTTTATCCACCATAGAGGAAGAATATATTATTGTAACAAAAGTTGGTAAGAAGTTGGTTTGGTTGAAGAACTTCTTAGATGAGTTGGGAAGAAAGCGAGAGGAGAGTGTATTGTACTATGACAATCAGAGTGTTATACATCTTGCAAAGAACTCAGTGTTTCATGCCCGAATGAAGCATATTCATTTGAAGTATCATTTCATCGAATGTTTGATATAGGATGGGTTGCTACATTTTAGAAGATTTGTGGAATCAATAATCTGATAGACATATTGACGAAGACGATGGTAATACAGAAGTTGAGGCACTGATGTGCCTCTGTTGGTCTCCATTGATAAACAGAGGATGGTAGGTAGAATAAGGGAGGACACAATGGGACCACAAAGGAAAACAACTGGTATTTCATGAATCATCGGCTCAGAATTGAAGTTGTGAATGGAAAACACACTGCTAGTAAGTAGAGAAGAGGAAGAGCTCAGATTAAGTAAGTTGTCTTAGTTAGTGGCATCGAAGAAAATTAGTGTTGCTGACCAGACTCCAAGTGGGAGATTGTTGGATTTAGTGTAGGCCGATCACTTTTGGATATTGTTGGGACGAATTCTTCCAACCCATACTACGCACCAGACCACAACCTTCACGGGTCGAGCTCTGCAGTGAGCTCATTGGGAGTTGCAGGGGCAATGCGCCCCTACTCCGAGGGTTTAGGGGGTGAAGGCCCCCAACCCATTTTTTGGGGCATTGTAGCATCTCTGGCCACTGTAGGAGAGCTAACCGACCGGCACCGATAGGGCATTGTAGCAGGTTGAACTCTAGAGTCAATAATACTGTAGTGATGCGGACATCTAGCCACCAACCACTGTAACACTTTAGACTTATATGGTCACAACACTATTACAACACAGGCCACCTTTCACTGTAGCAATGCAGACTTCATGTGCAGTTGGTGGAACAATGTATCATCTTCCTCCTTTTGCAGCCTATTTTTGGGCTAGGTTTTCCATTTTAGAAACTTTAGTATTCCTTGTAAATTGTGCTCTTGAAACTAGTGAAATTCTTTCTCTCCATGGATGTAGGGATTATTCCTAAACCAGATAAATATCTGTGTTCTCATTCTATTTTTTTCCTTTTACTCTTCTGTGAATCATTTCATTATGTCGTTGTGACTCCCAACGTTTCTGCATCAAGTGATTCTTCTGATCTGAGATGTGAATAATGATTTTTTCAATCAAAGGATCAAAACGCTTGATGTAAATCCTCCCGTTAGAGAGGGGAGAACCCAAATAGTCCACTAAGGAGTCCTTAAAAAAATCACCCATCTTTCAATCTTCTAAACTCTTCTAGAAGAGCATTCGGATGAGACATATAGACTTCTGTTTGTATTGTTCGCTTTCAGCCCACTCCAATGCTCATATGATTCCAAGATTTGTTTGAACTTTTCAACATATCCCTTACTTTTGGTTTAGGATACACATTATATCATCTATGAAAAGACGGTGGGAGACTCCCAGTTGGTTGTAACATCCTCTAATGGCTGGCACATTCCGTTCTTACATCATTGAGTTAAGGGTCCAACAGAAGGTGTCTTGATCCAGAATGAACAAAGAAGGTGACAGGGGCTCTCCCTGCCTCAACCCTCTAGTGGACTTAAAAAATCCAAATTTATTTCCCATAAGAGACATAGAGAACCATGGTTAAGAAAAGTAGTGAAAAAGGAGGTTGCAAACCCACACAAAGAAACCAGATTATCCAAGCACATAAAGAATGAAGTTCCATTTCATCCGATGATACACCTTCTACATATCTACTTTTAAAATTATGATTCCTCCCAATGTTTTCTTATCCAAATTGATGATCATTTCCTAGGCTAGTAAAATATCCAATAGATATTCCTCCCACCAATTAATCCATATTGTTCTATAGAACCCATTTTGGGGAGAAAAGATAACAATCAAACATTTAGAACCTTCCCAAAAAATTTGTATGTGAAGTTACACATATTGATAGCCTTGTAGTGTTGTTAGGATTTTGAGTGGTTGGTTTTTGAGATGAGGACCAAAACTATGGAACTTGCCTATCTTGGAAGCACACCACCCTTAAATAAGTCTTTTAATGCCCCAGTAGCCTCCTCAAGGATGACATCCTACGTGGCTATGAAAAATAACCTAGATAACCATCGAGGCCAGACGCCCTTTCATGATTAGGGCTATTCATTTCTCTTACAATTTCATTATTGTTTTGGGGTACCTATAAAAGTTACGTTGTCCAAAGGCTTGATTACCAAAGGGATGCCACTAAAAAGAAGGTTGTCCTTCTCAACTAGATAACCTCTTCCAGTGTTTGTAATATCCATTCATCCAGTAAGTAACTAGCTAAAATGATCGACCACCAAAGGACCAAGAACTTCAACTTCATTGTAAAAGTCACCATTCACTTTTTGGAGGTTAAGATTACCCAAGTATCTATGTTCCTTAACACAATCATGGAAGTAAGAAGTGTTCTTGACGCCTTCCTTCATCCATAGGGCCCTGGCCCTCTCTCGCCTCTCATTCCCTTTTGAGAAATAGGCCCGACAGTTGCTTGTGTTTCAAGGAGAGGTTATCAAAAGCATCATACTCCCATATATTTTAAAGGTCTTGATCCATATCCTAGATTTCTTTTTTAACACCTCATGTGAAGTGTAATCCCAAATTCCGTCCTTCACCTAGTCAGTAAAAACCACATTAATCCTCGAGTTTTTTTAGAGGATATACCAACGCTAACCATGGATTGGAACTTTCTATGATTCCTTAACCACATGAAGAAAATCAACTTCTTTGCGCTGAGAATTGGAGAAGCGAAATGAAAACCTCTAGGTGGTATTACCACCCAGTCTCAACAGGAGAGGGATATGGTCGGATAACACTCAAGGGAGATGGTTTGCATAAATATTAGGGGAGATTGATATTCCCAGAAGGTTAGAGAAACACCTATCCAACCTCATCCATGTTCTTCTATTCCCTTTTTTTGTTGCGCCATGTGTATTTTTCACTTGAAAACCCAATGTCTAATACCTGTTCATTATTTGCAAATATCTTAAAGTCAATCATAGCTTTCTTGAGAAGATGCACCCGCCTTTCTTCTCATAGTTGTCAATGATGGAGTTGAAATCACCACCAATGAACCACGAAAGGGGGGCTGTAAGAATGTAGAGTGCCCTTTCCATAGATCACCTCTCTCCACAATGTCACAATTTGCATAGACTATGGCCAAGAAAAAATAAAGGATCCTGAGGAAACCTTTAAACTCACATGTTGGGAGGAGCAGTTGATCATCTCAATTTGAAGGTTGGTTTTACTAAATAACCAAATATGGGTGTTGTAAGGTGCTGCATGCATATAATAGCTTATGCGCGTCTTCCCCGCAAATCCTTCGATGTCAGACGCTTGATGTTTAGGTTCAATAGCTTACATAATCAAAACATTAGAGTTGTTCATTTATTTGGAAATGAAGTCGGATTTTGCAGAACTGACCCCCCTTCCACATCATGATAGAGATCATTTAGAGGCTAAGTTTAACGATTTAGAGGATATTTAGCTGCCACTTCTGTTTTCGGTCTATGCACTCTCTGATTGTGGGAAGAAGGTAGCTCTGGTAGACACCCTTAGGACACTGTTTCTGGTGTTACATTGATTTAAACTTCCTGTGTTGACCCCTCGACGGAGGAGTGGCCTGCAAGCTTTCATATGAAGAGGTTAAAGGCTAAAAACAAGTTCCTTTGGGTTAACAGCATTGCAGGATCATCCCTCCCTTTGCTAGGATCGACTTTGAGATCAGTCCCAGGGACCTGGGTCTTCCTTGGATGATACTCAACACCTGAAATTTCATCATATGCTTCTTTTTCTGGATCAGGCCCTGAGTTGCAGACCCTTAATTCATTTGGCACAAGATCATCCCTCCCAATTCCAAGACTGCCTTTGAAATCAGACCCAGGGGCCTAGGTCTTCCTCAGATAATTTTCAACAACTGGAATTTCATCTGTGGCTTTTCTTCCGGATCTGGCCCTGAGTTAAAGACCCTTAATTCATTTGGTGCAGGATCATCCCTCCCTTTTCCACGATCTTTTTTGGGATCAGTCACGGGAGCTTGGGTCTTCATTGGATGGTTTTCAACAACTGCAATTCCATCTAGGGCTTCTTCTTCCGAGATGCAGACCCTTAAATCCTTTGGAGGAGGATTATCTACTATCAGAACTAACAGACTGGACGCCTGCAACAATATCATAGGATCTTTAAGCTCCATATGCTATCCCTCAAAGATAGCTAAAAAAAATAGGCTGGCCTAGTGCCAAATGAACTTGAACACTCTCAAACATTGCACCCTTCGTCGATTTTTCACCAGGGCAAGGTTCAGGAACTCAATGACGCACCTCCTCCTCAATTGAAATCTTCCCTCTGGAGTCCCTCGGAATGCCCGTAGGAAGAGGAATATTTGGAGGTCTTCTTCTACCAAAAGCATCCCCTGTCCCCTTAAGAATCCCAGGATTTGAAACAAGACCCAGAAGCCGCACCCATACCGCCACCAATTTCAAATCTCATCTCTCGGGGAACACCATAGACCACCAAACAACACAAATTCTAGAAGCCCTGGACCATTCCTTTGTGAAATCCTCTTCTGAGAAATAGTGGACATTGAAGAACCTATGATCCGAGATTGCCACCACCGCTAGAGAAGAAAGGCCCCAAGAAGCAACGCAATGCTCGAAAGAAATAAGCAAAGGTCACTTTGGACCGAATTTAGCTAGAACGGTCCAATTGCGATAGCTTGAAGCTGCTGAAAATCAGACGAAGATGACAATAGCACCGGATCTCCTTCGAAAGTCGCCTTCGAGCTATGGGGAAGCCGGACCATAGGAATATGGGGAAGCCTCGGGCCATCCAAAACCGACATCACAGGTTAATCCAGAGCAACTTCAAATGATCTAGATGTGGTGGAAGGACCAGATGAAGTGGCAGAAGCCCATCCCACCAGCTAAGGCGGCGGTGTTGCCGTCATTCCGACAGGCTCCGGCGGAAAAAGAGTGGTCACAAACCTTCACATCACCACCCTTGACCATTTTTCCCGATTCACAGAGGTAGCCACTTATCCCTCTAATCCCCATGTTTTAATTCCAATAACCAAAAAAAAAAAACTTTATAAGATTTAGTGGAACCGCACAACACATGGAGAGAGCCACCCCAAAGTCAACCAAATTACACCCACATAGAAAACCCACCAGACAATCAGGATAAGGATGTACCACCATGAGGAAGTGGGGTCATCCGTAAGCTGAGTTGACAAGTCATTATAGGTAATTCGAGGAGATCGATCCATACATTGGCCTAGGGAAACATGAGCATCTATCAATGAAGTGCCACTATTGAGGCCAACTAGGCCATCATCGAGCACGGTTGACTCACTATCACCATACAACCAAAATCATCACCAAAACATCACCACTTATTTCAATACCAGTGGACGAACTCTGCCACTATCAGAAAATGGTAAAACAACATCAATAAAGAAACAAAGGAAACTTCCTCTGTGAACACCAGCTGCATCGTGAGCACCTCCAAAGTCGAAACAGAGACCATTGTCAACTAATGAAGCATTTAGCATGCCTCAAACCAAACAACTCCATTGCCCAACATTTTCCTCACATGGATTCATCATTGTATTAACGATACATGTAACAAACAAACTCGGGTCAACTATGCAAGTCACCCAAGATGACCCGACAGAAGGTGAGGTGCAACAAAACATCCAAAACACGTCTCATGTATAACTAGGATGAGGTGAAGCAACAAAATACACAACAGATGAAAGAGTGCACATCCATGAGACATACAACGACAAACCCAAAGGATTAAACCTAAAAGTAAAACAAAACAATCCATAAGTCAACTCTATGTGGTCATCTGTCACCACCAAACTATCCCACTACAAAGGCGACGACAACCAAGAGAAGTTGGTGAACTATATAACGTCATTCACTTTACCCAAGCCCTACAAAACCACATCTACAAATGGCCAAAGGGAAAAATAAGATGTGAGCACAAAGTCTAGTAATATTTCACCAAAGAATCTATACAAAATCTAATGTCATGGAACCATTATCTCTAGCTTTAAATAAAGTCCAGTTTATAAAGCATATTCGAAAGTGAAACCATTTTGTAAAACATCCTTTGGTTTCCGTAAAAGCTTTTTATTTAAAAGTTGGGGTTATAGTCTCTTGTTATTATGAAATCAAAGACCTATTCACTCTGGGTAGAGGGAGACTCATTACATAGCCCGTAGGCTTAAGGTCAAGTGGCCCATGAACATGGCCCGAAGACCCAGTGCGATATTATGCCTGCATCATTCTGTCTGCGTCATCAGGTTTGCGTCGTGTCCGCATCACCGCATGCCTGTGTCATGCCTGCATCATACATCCCCAAGGGGCTTGCCAGGATTCAAACCTTTGTTTTTTTGGATATAGGAATAAAATCCTTTCATATTCACATAAACAAGGAACATGAAAAGTACGTGTGAGAAAGCATGAGTACATGAGCAAAACCAACCATGGATACACCATATGATAAATAAGTGGGCAACCAACCATGAAATATACCATCATGTGTAAAACCAAGCATAAATGACAAAGCATGATATTTGGGATCTAGCCAATGGGAATACATTCTCAGACATTTGCTGGGGAGGGTCAGTTCTAAGTTGTCTTGTTTGGGTTGATTTCCTAAGACCTACGAGTCATGTAATGTCACTTAAGCCTTCAGGCCTTGTAAGGGTTCCCTCTCGTCCATTGAAAGGAGAATTATAAAAAATCAATAAAAATTGAAGGTCTTCGGGCCATTCAATCATGCATCACGTGAATCCAACTGATATTGAGCTATTTCATAGTTAGTCAATATCAAACATCTAGTGGAATTACACACACTAAAGGGACACGTCCATTTCCCAATGCACCCAAGGTTCCCAATGTGCTAAGTTTTCAAAAAAAAAAACATTTGAAAACCATGATCACCATTTATAAAACATTTTCACAGTGAAGCATTACTGCTTTCATGCTTAAAAATTCATTTTGTAATCAAAACCACATTTAAGGAATTTCATCGAAGTAAATTGTGTGCAAAAATCCATTTACCCCCTTTAAAAACAAATATTTCATAAACCAAATCCACCTTGATATCAAATCCATCATTTTCATACAATAAACCAAAGGAATTTTACAAGAACATCAAGAAGTTCATGAATTAAAACCATTGTATAGAGACACTTACCTCATGAATGAAGAGAAACCACCAAGAATTGATCTCTAAAGGCCTAGGGTTAAAATCCAACAAAAGGGGATTAAAAAGTATTTGAAAAGATCTCTTGGGAACTTATGGTTCAAGAGAGGAAGTTGTAAGAAGAACTAGTTCAGAGGGGGCTTTGGGTATTTATTAGCAGTCTAGATTATGATGACCAAAACCTATCCCACAACACCATAGAGCAAGACTATTGAAAGATGGCCAAACCATGAAGTAGTGTAAGAGTCTACGCCATAGTCTGTCTAGTCAAAGCGTGTTCTAGAACCACAATGTTTACAACACCGAAGATCCTATATTTCAGGAGTGGGAACTACGACGTAACCATTATCCCCACACCACAGAGCCCCACATCGAAAAGAGAGCTATGCCAAAACCTACTCCCCATGGTGAAACTACTTTAAATTTGAAATAACTACCCAAACTTACCCCTCAAAGCACTATGGCGCAGTCTGCTCCTCCACATCGCAACACTCAACTTGCCTACGCTGCAACCATGCTTCATGGTGCAGCTATGCTAAAAAAGGAATTGGCATAGACATTCTATCTCCCAGACTCCAGGTCACAGTCATTTCGTCCACACCACAACCAGTCTCTCCACTATGTGGCCACTCCCATCCCTGGAATAATCCCCTGTAAAAATATAGATTAAATAAAAAAACAACCCAAACCAAGACCAAACCAAGGGTTGATCAAAACAAGGGGTTTGAAGTACCTAATAGATTGTGACGAAATGTCAAATCTCCCCACCATAAACAAATTCTTATCCCAGAAAAAGCTCAATATTTTTAACTCACAAAAATATAAGTCCACTGCTACCTCATTAAAAATTCCCACTCCCACATCTTATGGCTATCCCATCCGAACTACCACAATATATGGACCAAAGGAATTGTTTTACGAAACAGTACCTTATCTTGGTGATCCATAATCTAAACCAATTTCTCAACCACAATGGTGTTAGGATCAAGAATAACATTCTCTCATTCAATCACATGGGAAGGGTTTTGTTAATACCTCCTCAACTGGGAAACAAGAAACACGTCGTGAATCGACATCAAGTAAGAAAACAAGTTCAATCGATATGTCACCTTTCCATGTTGACCAATGATCTAAAAGGGGCTAATAAACCTCGATGCCAACTTATCCTTCTTACTCAACTGATGGTGTCCTAAGTGAGGTGAACTCAAATAAAAACTCAATCACCAAACTCAAACTCTAGCGACTGACGATGACATCCCGCGTAGGTTTTTGGATGAAACTTTATTGTGACCAATATATTTCGGGTCAACTGCACCTTTTCCATCATCTCATGAACAAGGCTCGGTCCAACCATGGAACAATCTCCCAACTCTACCAAGTACAAGAGATATCTACATGGATGCCCATAAAACACATCGAAGGGAACCGCTTTAATCAAATCATGATAACTATTGTTATAGAAAATTTTTAACAAAGGAATATGATTCACCCACAAACCACTAAAATTAAGAAAGAATGCCCAGAGTATATCCTCAAGAACCTAAAAAACCATATTTGTCTTACCATGCATTTATGGATGATATGTCGTGCATAATTTCAACTTTGAAACCAACACCTCTAGAAAAAAATTCCAAAACTTGGATGTGAACCACAAGTCCCTATCATAATAAATCGCAATGGGAACCCCATGAAGTCTCACAACCACTTGGACGTACAAGTGACTGATCTTCTATACCTTCATCATCTCCTTGATAGGAATGAAATGAGTTGTTTTCGTAATACTACTAATGATCACCCAAATCGCATCCTTCCCAATAGGAGTTCATGGTAAACTAACAATGAAGTCTATGGAAATATCATACCACTTCTATATCAGAATGGGAATGGGTTGAAACAAAATATTAGTTCTCTGGTGTCCCACCTTAATCCTAAGACAAGTAAGGGACTGTGGCACAAATTTTGTAATTGACCGCTTCACCCCTGGCCATCAATACTGATGTCTCAGATCATGATATGTCTTGGTGGCTCTAATGTGTATGAACCAGCATGACCAATGTCCTTTGTCCATCAACTCCTAACTCAGAGATATACAAACAATTAATGTGGTTCAGAAACACAAACCACCAATGGGTGACCAAGAACATTCACCTGAGGCCCCCCCACCATTTATGATATTACTAAATCACGAATTCGACGCTGGTATGCTTACTGTTCGATTTGTTTAGGGATGTTGGGTCTCCAAAGGTCATGGCATTGCTGGGTTCTCGTCGATGGCTAGGGTTTGTTTCATTTTTGTGCATGATGTTTGTCTCATATGGATTGATCTTGAAGGAGGTTCAAGTTTTTTGATCTCAGTTCAATTTGAAGTTGAATTCTTGATTTGATGATGGCGAGGTTGTTCGGTTTCTCTGTGGTTTGCTGTTCAGATTTGTTCCTCTATGGCGATGACTCTGACGCTACTTGTGTTGGATATGATGAATCTATTCTGTGGTTTTGTGAATGATGTTTCTGTGATCTCAAAAATCTCTGGTGAGGTGTTGGTGAGGATAAAAGACGATGGTGTCGTGACCAAGGAGGTGATGGATCAATGTTTGGTGTGGACAACGACGATTTGATGATGATGATGGTGCTGTAATGATGTGACGATGCCTGTTTCCTGGGCAGAAATATAATTTTCGGGATTTTCTTGTTTTTGAATTTTGAATATGGGGCCTAGTTTGAATTTTGAATCTGTAAGGTGTGATTGATTTTTTATGGTTCCCACTTTTTCCTCAAAGTGGCTTTATCATGAAAATAACAAAAAAAAATGATTTCGGTAAGAACACCTTCCCAACAACCCCTTCCACTCCCAAACTCATCTCAATAAAATAAACTCACAAGAGACCATTCTTCCATTGGTTCCTTCAAGTATTGACTCGGTAATTTCCTACTCAAAGTGTCAACCACCAAATTCCCTTTCTCGAGAGTATAATCACGATCAAAATCAAAAGTCTAAAGATACTCAACCCAACATCTCCATTGAGAATTCAGATACCTCTAAGTAAAAATATACTTCAAACTCTTATGATCAAAAGATAATATGAACCTGTCCACAAATAGATAGTGACACCAGGTTTTGAGTTCATGTATAAACATTGCTAACTCAATATCATGGGCAGTGTATTTCTTCTCACGAGGGAATATTTGGCAAGATCCATAGTCGACCATCATCTTCCCCTGCATCAAGACACAACCCAAACTCGTACTCGAAGCACCAGAGTAAACATCATAACTCGAAATCGGTTCCAAAAGAATCCAAATAGAAGATGAAGTAAACCTCACCTTTATTTCCTCACAATATATCTGAAATTTTTTGTTCAACTCAAAATTTACACCCTTATAGATCAAATATTCCATCAGAGACACAAGCTTGGAAAAGTCATGAATAAACCTTCTATAATAACCAACAAAACCCTATAAGATCTGTATGTCAAAAAAATTTCTAGGATGATCCTAGGACATCGCCACCTATATATTTTTAGGATCCACCAAGACTCCTCTCTCAGATATAACATTCACCAGAAACTTCATTTATTGGATCCAAAACTCACACATGATTTTCTCTCAAAGTTCTAAGGATGATATCCAAATGATCCACATGTTCCTCGTATGACTTGGAGTACACCAAAAATATCATCTACAAACACAACATTGAAAGAGTCTAAGAATAGATGAAATATATGGTTCATAAGTTCCATAAATACCATAGTAGCTTAGTGAGATTGAATGACATAAACATGAACTCAAAATTCCCATACATGTTACTAAACACTGTCTTGGGTATATCCTATTCTTGGACCCTTAACTGGTGGTACCTTGACCGAAGGTCAATCTTTGAAAACCATTGATCCCCTCTAAGTTAATCAAAGAGATCATCAATCCTTGGAAAGGGAAACTTATTCTTAATGGTCACCTGATTAAAATTTCAATAATCAATGCAGTATGAGGCTTCTTTCTACTTTCTTGTAAAATAGAATAGGAAAATCCCAAGGTGATATGCTAGGAAAAATCAATCCCTTGGTCTCAAGGTTTTCAAGTTAAAAATTAAGCTTCACTAACTCACCAAATTCCATGGGATAATATGACATAGAAATGGGAAACATATAAGGGATTAGGTCAATAGTAAACTTGACCTCTCTCTGTGGTGGTAACATAAAAAATAATCAAGAAATACCGTGAGGTGCACATTCACCACTGTAGGAAGTAGACTGCTCAAATGAGTATCAATGACATCAAGTAACATCTCCAAAAACTAGCATGAGATCACACCATCATACGAAATAATAGGCCCTGCTCTCCCAAATATAGAATCCCACTTACCCTGAAAGACGTGATAGAATCCACCGGGAGATTAAATCTAGAATCAACGATAATAAAATTTGATATGGGCCTTAAGCTGATTATCCAATCCATGCCAATAATCAGGTCGAAGATGTCAAGATCAAGAACTAATAAATCCTAAACCACTTCAAAGTTGGTTATTATTACCCGAAACATGGGACATTTTTAACCTTGTTCATAAATCTTTACTAAGGGAGTGAAAAGATCAAATATTCATGACATATGTTATAAATGAAAACCCAACACATCAATAAACCATGATGATAAAAAATAATGAGTAACACCTATATAAAATAAAGATAACACCATAGAGGATGATGTTTGAGTTGGTTCCCTAGAACCAACTTCTATGTACTTTATGATAACCTATATCAACTGATTTAAATATTAATAAACTCCATATCACATCATTATTTTTCTTCTACGTGACATAGTATGTGATACTTTCTTAAGAGTAAATGTCGCACTGAAAGGTCGTAGTAGTTCCCTGCTACAATGAGAACCAAAAAGTGTCATGACAGTATTATAAAATATATGTTCTATCACTGGATGAAATAATTTGAGGGACACAAATGATATAGGCTATCATGGGTGGAGTCTCATAGTACTTTGAGGATCCTTCTCATGGTGTACGCTCTTAGTAATTTCCACTGTTGGATATTATGAGAATGAGACCTGCAAGTAGGAAATATACATTTACATGTGTCATTGGATGTTCTTATCCATAGAAGGGTGTATTGATCCTTATAATTTAAGATTATTATTAATGGATTTTATGGGTCTCTTACTTTGATGTATTGACAAAATTCATGATGCTATATGTTAGCAGTGAAGTAGGATATGTTGGGTCCATCATGAGTAATATTTCATTACTGAATAATGAGAGAAAGGATTTGTCCCTTTAGTTATTTAACAAAGGTTGGTATCTCAAGCCCTTTTATGGAAATGATATGGCCTAAATAAATACATGTCCATGGTGTTTTCTAGGAAAGTTAAATTTCTAGAAAGTCAATGAAAGAGACATCGAACACATAGGTAGATAACACCTTCATACTACTTACTTGATTAGAGATATCAAGATAAAGGGATTATATTACATAGTAGTCATCCATATGTGGTTTTATGTCATTGAGACATTAAATTATTTCTCTATGGGTGCCTTGATATGTTTATAGATTCTAACATTGGACTTTGGGCTACTTTGACTAATGCCATTGAAAAAGAGGCCTAGAGGGTCACAAACTTACTATATCCAAGACCTCAGTTAAATACTAATAATATTTGTTGAATAAATATTATTCCCGCATGTGGTTTAATAATTATTCATGTTTTATTGATTTCATATATTTCTTCACTAGTTATTTGAGAGAATATTTTGTGAGAAGAAAATTTTATTAATATTTATTTTCTATTTGGGGAATATAATATTTATTTATTTGTTAGAAAATGATACATTGGTATTTATTTGTTAAATAAATATATATTATTCAAGGTAAAATATATAATGTGTAGGAATTTCAGACTGAGTTCAATGGTGTGGTGAGAAATAATATATATTGAATATTATTTTAATAAATAATATTTAATTTAATTTTAGATTTTAGATCATGCCAATAAATGATAATAATAATATTATTATTATAGATATGAGGTTCTACAAAGATTAAAAAAATAATAAGGGCACATATGTAATTATTATTTTCTAACCCTAGTGGTATATAAAGCCAATTATATTATTTTCTTAGAGGTTTCCATTTTATTTGTTATGCACAATGACATCTAGATAGAATCCTCTTGAAGACCTAGAGAGATCCCTCTCCAAGAATGCCATCAAAAAGGGAAAGTGATCCTCCTCCACCAGCACTCTCAAGTCGAGTGAGATCAAATAGAACCATTCTTTGAAGAGATTACCAAGGTGATTAAATGAAAACAAAAAAAGCATCAGTATCTACCATGATAGCACTCAGAGTCTTCAAAGGAGACATTTGGAGGTTCGTGGAACACATGTGGATCACTACTGGAGGGAATCTATTATTGAATCCTAAAATGCAACATTGATATGATGTAGTGACATTGTCATATCCATCAATAAAGAAATAATTCATCATAAGATATTTATTTAATTATTTAAATTACTTATAAATAATATGTGATGATCTCATGTATTGGTTTTGACATTCAATCATCAATTATTCTTTTATTCATTTTTTTTGATCATGATGTTTATCATCATGTAAATCTCAGATTAATCATTAATTACAACAAAAAACCAAGTTGTCCATACCCATCCAATGCTTACAATGTGCCTAGAACCTTCAAGTGATATCAGAGGGGTCACATAATTATTTTTAATTATTTAAAGATCATTTATTAATTTATACATTTTTCATTAGCTTTCAATTATATTTTAATTTTTATTTAATATGAATCGTTATATTTTCTCTTGTTCTTATTCATTATCATAAATGTAATTAAATCGATTAATTTTATGAATGAAATAGATTTGAAGAACTCATTAGGAGGTTCTGAGGATTATGGTTGGATAACATAGGATTATACGCTGTGTAGCCCAGTGGTACATGTCGTGTACCCGTGTTCAATGAACTAAGAATTAATTTGGAATTAATTCGAACTATGTACATTTATAACATGTGGTGTAGATTTAAATACACCATGTGTTGATCGGGCCAGGATAGTGCATGGTTAGTCAGATTACATATCGTGTAACCGTCATACATAACTTATAGTTCATTTGTCAAAGGTTGTCCATGTATTTCTATACATGGCCTATATGACTAGTGTCCATGTAACTCGGAGACCAAACACTATATAGCCCATGTACACATCATGTACTCTATTTTTTTCCATGGCAGGATTACAATGAATCCCTAGGCATGTTCCAAAAATAGATGGTGAGAATATTATAAGTCGCGTAGCTAGATTGTACAAGCCGTGTATGATACCAAATTCCTAAGAATTAAAAATTTATTTATTATATTTCTTAAACCCTATAAACATGTGTTCTGTGCAGTCATTAAGTTTATAGTACATTACATGCAATGGGTTATATATATATAATATCTAATTAATTTATGCATAATGTTCATAACTACATATTATGTATAAGTAAAAATACAGTCATTACTCTATGCACATTGAAACATAACATGTTACATAAATACCATATGTTCTGTGTAGTCATTAATTTTATAGTACATGCCATGAAATTATATAATAAGTCATGTATTACACATTTCACATGAGTAAATAGTATATGAATATAATACATGTTGTGTAGTTTAGATGAACATTCATCATCTTACCTCCAAGGGACATATTTTGTACATAGTTAAATTTAAATAAATTTATTTAATTTGTTTAAAATTATAATAGAAGAGAATCGCAAGAAAAAATAGGAGGATAATTAAGATAAAATAATTGATTAATTAATGAACATAATTAATTGATTTGAGAACGATTTATCTAAAATAAGAATGATTATAATTGAATACTATTTTATTAAATTCATAATTCGTTTCATGTATGTGGATGACCATGATCATGGACCAATCCTTTGAATGTGATTGGTTTACTTTTAATTTATTATTAACTTAAATGGATGGCTTGTGCATAATCCCTCCTCTCATTATGTAAGGGACTGTGTGTCGATGGTTTCTTTTAGGCAAACCCCTTAACCAATCCTTTGGTTCCCTTCACCTATGAGTGAGTAAAAGCATATATAATGGATGGTGCCCCCATTCTAGTGGATGTAGTTCAATTTTGGATCTGAGGTAAAACCAATCCAAAAGAGATACATAGGTATACATGTGAAAAAACTAAAATAAGAACCATAAATGTTTCAAGGTGTTTTCCCATAGGTTGATGGTTAGTTTATTATCAGATAGATAAACCATCCATTTGTAAAAGATCATGATCATCCCACTTTATTTTTTTTTCAAGTTTCACACTTATTTCATTATGGATGTTTTGACATGATCAAATGAATCAATTAATTAATGATCATACAAGATAGAACTAAAATAAATTGGACTATGTGTAAATTTTATCTAATATAGGGTTAATAACTTAAGTAAATCCACTTAATATTAACAAGCATGTAATAAAGATAAAATTGAAAACTTATGCATAAAGATAAAAACCCATAAATTATATATATTAAGTTAGTATAGCTTTCCACTACTTAAGTTAAAATTAAACCATAGTTCAAAGTGCTTGACCAGCTAAATTCAGGGTGCTTTAAATTATTAGAGAATTATTACTTGAAGTTTTGGGTTGACTTAACTTAGTTCACATCAAGGGTTGAATTCCAAAGTATGAATTAGTGTAACTAAGAGACAATGGTTTAGGAAATATAATTTCAGGATTTTAGGATTTTGGAGTCCACTCAACAGATCAAGGAATTGTGAGTTAATGTAGTTGGCATTTGAAATGCTTACCTAAAACCCTTCAAATTTCTTGACCAGCCAATGTTGGGGCGATGAGAAGGGTAATATGGACCCTTTACACTAGAATGTCCAAGCAACATGATATTATAAAGCGCATCATAAGGGATGTTAGGTTTTGATAAAATATATTCGATATTAATAAATATAATACAATATGTATTTATCTACATTTTATTAGATAGAGTACTAACGTTATGATCATCTTAATTGTAGAAATGAAAATAAACATGACTTTAAACATATCACTATGATCCATATTTTAGAAGGATAAATTCTCATTGACATAAATTTCCAAGAGTGGAAAATACACTTACACATTATCATATACCTTGAAAGGAAATTTTATGCGCTTTAAGAACCTATTCTTGAAGCTCTTCGTAAAGAGGCTAGTGAGTAATATTTGTCTCTCTATGAGAAAAGTTTGAATGATTCCACATATGTTCGGTGTTTTATGCTATCATCCATGACCAATGTGATTTTAAAGTAACATGAGTACATGGATATGTATATCATGATGTCTCACCTTCAATATCTTTATGAAGAGAAAGCAATAAAAGAGAGATACAAGATCTCCAATGATCTGTTTACAACTACGATTGGGTTTTCAGTGTATGTTAGGCCTCATATAGTCAAGATTATTGGGTGAATTGAATTATTAGGCATCATAGGTATTAATTATGATTTGAACACTCATCTCATACTTTCCTCACTAACCAATACATTCTCCAGTTTTACTGTCAATTATAATATGATAAATAATGAGAAGAGTCTTTCAGAACTTCTTACTCTAGTTTTCCAAGTGGAAAGGGAAATGAGGTGTGAAAAACCTATAGTTCTTATAGTGAATAAGAGAAGTAAGAACAAGGAAAAGGGGAACAAGACTCATAAAAATTCTAAATATCCTGAGTACCATCCTTTAAAGAAGAGAAAGATCCATAGGTAGGAAAAGGAAAAAGAAGTAGTATGTGTTTCATGTGGTAAGTAAGGCCACTGTAAGAGAAACTACACCTATAAGTAAGGGGAAGCTAAAGGTGAATATGGTATTGAGTGTAATATTTCAATATCTACGCATAGGGTATTAGATAAAGCTTTTGATTATAACATATGTATCCAAATGCAAGAACCATGAAGATTTAGAAATATTTCCATAGGAGAGGTGGACTTGAGATCTTCCAATGGTGTGAGGTTGGATACTCTATCCATTTTAGATTACCACCTTTCACTTATAATAGTAATTATAATGGTTTTAATATATTATTTTTATTTACCAACCATTACTAAGAACATAATTTTTTATCCTTCCTAGATAAAAATGGTTTTATTTTTAAATTTGGAAATATAATTTCTTTCTTTTATTAAGATGGCATATGTTATGGTATGACACATTTAAATAAAAACCTTTATGTATTAAATCATAAAAACCAAGTACTAGAAATTGATAACGAATCATGTTTTCATGACTAATCTAACACCCAGCTATGGAATCACCATATCGATCATGTAAATGATAAGCATTTGACAAATCTATGTCAAGATGGTTATTTAGACTCTTTTAAGCTAAAAAAACTTGAAATATTTTATGTTTGTTTATAAAAAAAATGAAAAAACCACTATTTTATAGATAGGTTGAAAGGGCCATATAGATTCTAGTATTGGTATAAAATAATGTTTTTATACCATTTATAGTAGAATCTAGAGGTGGGTATTCTTACTTAATAACTTTTACTAATGACTTGAGTAGATATGGATATGTCTTCTTGATGAGGTATAAGTCTGAGTCCTTTTAGAAATTAAAATAATTCAAGAATTAAGTAGAGGATCAACTTGGAAATAAAATATTCAAGATACAATCGAATCGAGGTGATGAATATCTTAACGAAGACGTTATCTACTTTTTACAAGAGTTTGGGATTCTTTCTCAACTCACTACACCTTGTGCACCATAGTGGAATGGTGTTAGTGAAATGTGGAATTGTACCTTACTCAACATGGTAATTTCTATGATGAGTCATGCAGATCTTCTATTATCCTTTTGGTCATATGAATTACAAACTACAACATACACATTAAATCAAGTACCAACTAAAGAAGAAAATGGAATTCCCTTTGATTTTTGGAGTGGAAAGAAACCTATTTTATCACATAAGTGTGTATGGGGTTGTGAGACATTTTTTAAAGCCTTCTTATGAAAAAAATAAAACCCTAGTACATAAAGTTTATCTTTATAGGGTATCCTAAGGACACAAATAGATACTACCTATACAACCCCTCAGATAAGAAAAATATTTTTTCAATACAAACCATCTTTATTGAGAGGGAGCACATCCTCAAGAAGGATAGTGGGAGAAATATTGAATTCTATGAAGTTTATTATCAAGATAAAAAAGAGTTGGTACAAGAATAGATTCCACAGGTCCTCATGGAAGAAGTTCCTGAAACACAAGTGTTGTGTAGGAGCACCAGAGAGCTAAGAGAACCAGAGAGACTTGGTTTTCTAATCAACAAAGATGGTGAATCATTATTATTTGAAAAAAATGTACATCTATCCTAAAATGAGGTAGTATATATCTAAAAATCTATAAGATATAAAGATTCCATGAATTTTGAAATGGATTCCATGTATCAGAACCAAGTTTGGGTTTCGATCGATCCACTAGTTGATATAAATATTATTTGGTAAAAATGGGTATTCCAAAGAAAAATGGTCATGGAAGGTAAAGTAAATACTATAAATCAAGGATAGTGGCTAAAGGTTTTAAATAACATTAAGGAATTGATGATGAAAAACCTTTTCACCAGTTTCCAGGTTTAAATCTATCAAAATTATTCTTTCAATATCAATTTACCATGATTATGAAATTTGGAATATGGATGTAGAAAAAGTTATCCTTAATGGGAACCTTCATGAAGATTTATACTTGACACACCCATAAGGGTTTGTGACTCTACGTGATTCCATAAGGATATGAAAGTTTCATAGATCCATTTATAGATTGAAGAAAAAATCTATATCATGAAACATTTGATTCAATGAAGCTATAAAAGATTTTGGTTTCATTAAGAATGAATGTGATCCATGTGTTTACAATACTTTTAGTGGGAATGTGTTCATTCTATTAATATTATATATTAGTGAAATATTACTTATTGGAAATGACATAATAGTCTCACGATCTATTAAATACTGATTAAAAAAGTGTTTCTCAATAAAGAAATTAAGTGAAACAACCTAAATTCTAGGGATAAAGACCATTCATGATATATCCAAGATGTTTATTGGAATAAGTAAAGGTATATACATTGACCATATACTAAAGATATTTAGTATGAAAAAATCTAAGTTAGTATTTGTTCCAATGTCACATGATATACATCTTTATAATAAAATGTTCCCTCAGACACAACAGGATAAAAATAGAATGAGTAAGATCCCATATTCTTCAACGGTAGGATAAATCATTTATTCCATGTTATGTAGTAGATTTTATGTTTCCTATGAATTTATCATGGTAGGAATATATCAAGATGATCTAGGAGAACAACAATAATAGGATATTAAGGCTATCCTTAAGTATCTGAGAATAAATAAGGATATGTTCCTGGTGTATGGAGGAGATGAGGAGCTTGTCATCATCATTTATTATGATGCTAGTTTTTAAATAGATCAAAATGATCTGAAGTTGCAGTCTCGATATGTTTTCTATCTCAACGGAGGAGCTGTTAGATGGAAGAGTTCAAATAAGCTTGTTGTCATCGTTTCTACAACGAATTCCAAATATATAACAAATTTTTATACTGCCAAAAAATCGTTTTGGATATAAAAAATTGTCCAAGATCTTGATGTGGTACCTATAAATATATACCATATCATAATATATTGCGATAATACTACAAAAATGGCTCTTGAAAAAGATCCAATGTCACACCAATAGAAAAAGAATATACTCTAAAAGTACCACCACTTGAGGGATTTTTATCAGAGTGGAATAATACTTTCCATGGAATAAAACATGGTGGAACCCTTGACTAAAGACCTATCTCATCATAAGCATGAGTATCATGTGAGATCTAGTTAACTAAAGATTGCTTGTAGTTAGATCTAGTGCAAGTGGGAGTCTGTTAGATTTGGTTCCTTAGAACCTACATATGTGTACATTATGATAACCTATATTAATTGTTTTGAATATTAATAAAATTATTATCATATAATGATTATTATTCTGCATGACATAGTATGTGATAATGTCCTAAGAGTAGATATTAAACTGAAAGGTCGTAGCAGTTTCCCACTATGATGATAACTCATAAGTTCCATGATATTATTTTTAAAAATATGTTCTATAGATGGATGAAATCATTTTAGGGACACAAATTATATAGAAAATTAGGGGTGGAGACTCATAGGAATTTTAGTCACTATCTCGTGGTGTAGGCACTTGGTAATTTCTAGTGTAAGATATTATGAGAATGAGGCCCACAAGTAGAAAATACACATTTATATGTGTCATTGGATGTTCCTATCTACATACATGTATATTGATCCATAAACTATATGCTTATTATTAACAAATATTATGAGTCTCTTAATTTGATGTATTGATGAAAACAATGATGGCATATATCCATGGTGAAGTAGGATATATTGGGGGAATCACTATTAATATTTCATTAATGAATAATGTGAGAATGGATTTGAAACTTTTTTTTATTTAATAAAAGTTAATATATCAATCTATTTTATAGGAATTATATAGCATAAATAAATCCATGTCCATGTTGTTCTATAGGCATGTTCAATTTCTAAAAATTCAAAGAAAGATACATTGATCACATAGGTTGATGGAACCAGCATGTAACCTGATTGATTAGTGATATCAACATAAAAGGATTATGTTACACGGTACACATCTTTATATAATTTTATGTTATTGTGAAATTAATTTTTTTCCCTATGGGAAATTAATCATATTGCTAGATACTAACCATGGAATTGGGCCTACTTCGCCTAATTCCACTGAGAAAGAGGTATAGAGGGTCACACACTAAGTGTATCTAGAACCTTAGTTGAATAATAATATTATTTATTATTTTACAAGTTGAGTAAATATTATTCCCACATGTGTTTTAATAATTATTCATGTTTTCTTGATTGAAAATGTTCCATCATCTATCATTCGAGAGAATATCCTCTAATCAGAATATTTAATAAATTTTTATTTTATATTTAGTGAATATGATATTTATTTATTTATTTATTAGTGAATAATGAAGTGACATTAATTTATTAAATAAATGGATATTATTCAAGGTCAAATAAATATTGTGGAGGAATAGTGGACCGATTTTAATGGTTTGGTGAGAAATAATATATATTGAATATTATTTTAATAAATAATATTTAAATTTATTCACGAGTTTAGTTCATGTCAAGAAATGATATTATTATTATCATTATTATATACATGGGGATCCATAGGGATTAAGAAAAATAATAAGGGCACATATGTAATTATTATTTTCTAACCCTAGTGGTATATTAATATAATTATTTTATTTTATTTGAGGTTTTCATTTCATTTGTTGTGCACAAAGATTTCCAGAGAGAATCCTCTCGAAGATCTAGAGAGATCCCCCTAAATATTAAGAATGGAGTGATATCCTTCTTTACCACCACTCTTAAGTCTAGAGAGATCAAATAGAACCCTTTCCAGAATAGATTCTTAAGGTGATCAAAGGCGAATGATGCAAGTATCAAGATCTAATGCGCTAGCAACTAAAAATTACTATGGAGACATTCATAGGTTTGAAAAACATGTGTGGATCATCACTAGAGATAATATACTCTTGATTCCTACAATGATGTGATGATACAACATAGATAAGTTATCAGATCCATCAATGAAGAAAGAATTCATCTCAAGGTAATTCATTAATTTTTTAAATTAATTATAAATAATATGTGATAATCCCGCATCTTAGTTCCAGCGTTCAATTATCATTTATTATTTAATTCAATTACATTGATAACAATGTTTATTGTCATGTAAATATTAGATTAATCATTAATTACGACAAAAATATGAGTTAGGCATGCCTCATATGGTACTTCTGCTATGCCTAGAACCTTTATAAGAAATAAACATCGTACCTATAACAGTAGCTGGCCCTTCCTCAGATTCCCCCAATGCATACTCTAATATGTAGATATATCCAGTATTAACTACTCCCTATACTTTCCTAGCCACATGAACATCTTCCTTGGCATGGGGAAAATATCCACCACCTATGCGATCATTAGAATAAACCCACAAACCCTTGGTGAGAGTGGATCCATCCTTAATATCTTGGGATATCCTTATGAAAAAATGAGTGAGATGACCATATTGTACACAATGGTGAAAAGTTTAAGGCAATTTTGTACAATTAGTATTTCTATGACCAGGATTTACACATTGGTAAAAAATGACCTACTATTTTCCTAACTAATCCCATGAATCTAGCATTAAAAAACTATACATATTTGTGTTTCCTTTTGTGACCAGATGACACACCCAAGCTAACAACTGTAGAAATTGAAGCTCCACCTAGACCTGTTTTTTCAGCTATGTCTGCCTCAACCATAGACACCTTTTCAAACACATGAAAAATGATCAAAAGGCATAATAGAATTAGCATAGACTGAATATCATCCCTTAGAAACAAGTCAAACCTTTAATATTTTAGGTAATAATTAGTAACAAGATTAGTTTCTAGGTAAAACAACTCTGTAAAATAGGTAGAATACTCAAAAAATATACATTCATCATTCTCTAAGGTCTGAAATTACCATTTCATCCCCACACACAATATTTTTGGATAAAATTGTTAGATTCTAGATAAGATCTTTAGGTAACTTATCCTTCATGATAGAGTCCCATCATCTCCTTCTTGATCCCTCAAGCATGTAAGTGGAAAAACCACCTTATAGTCCTTATAATTTTTTAGAAAATTGAATGTACTCTAAATCTACTCAAGCCATTCCTTATATTCCTAGGGTCCTCTATCACCATGGATAATGGGTAGATTATGCATAGTAAATTATGATCCATGATCCACCATTCATCCCTGGATTCCAATATCTACCTGAACTAGAGTATGAATAGTGTGGGTTAAAACCTCTACCAAGGAAGGGTCCCCTAGAGGATTTTCATGAATAACTTGTCTTGTAATTTTTTCTCTCAAATCTATAATATCTCCTCTATGTGGAATTATCTAACAAATAAAGATCATAACTAATTAACTTAATAAAAAATTCCCATATCATAAGACCAAATTCAAGAAATCCATATCAACACCCTTAAACAACATGAATTTAAAGTAATCATGGATTCTAAAAATGAAAGGCAACACCTTAAAAAGAACAGGTAAATTTAAATAAACCCCAAATCTAGTGTTTTAAAACAACTGCAAACACCATGTCCCAGGCATGAGAAAATTACTTGACCACCAATGGTAACTCAAGTTATGACATGGAAGTGAGCTGGAATGAAACCCTCCCACACTTACTACCTAGATTCTTATGGTCCTAACTATTATCTACCAATGACCTTGAACCAAACATAGGCATTTCCATAACACTTTAGTCTAGTTAATTACCTATAATACCATTTTATAACAAATCAAGCTGGGTAAACTTGGAAAGTCACCCATGAAGGCCCACTACAAGGTGAAGTGAAATAAAACATCCAAAATACTTCTCATGTATAACTAGAACAAGGAAACTAAATATTGTAAAAATCATAAGAAATAGTAAAAATACATGAGAAATACAACATAAATACCAAAGGGATAAACATGAAAGTAAAACGAGACATGCCATAAGCCAAAACTCCATGTGACCATTTTTCAGGTCCAAATTATCCCGCCATGATAGAAAAAAATCAAGAGAAGCCGAAAAAATATATAAATCCCTTACCTTTACCCGATTCTAGAAAAACCACATTCAAAAACACCCAAAGGAAAAATTAGGGTGTGAGAACAAAGACTAGTTTGATTTCAGTAAAGAATCTATGAAAAGTCGAATTCCATGAAAACATTAACTATAGTTTTTAAAAATTCCATTTTAAAAATTATTTTTGAAGGTGAAACCATTTTGTAAAAAAAATTTGGTTTTCTAAAAATCATTTCATACTCACAAAAAAAATGAAAATTACATGTGAGAAAGTATGAGTACCTAAAACAAACCATGGATAAACCATATGAAAAATAAGTGAGAAACCAACCATGAAAGATACCATCATCTGTAAAACCAAAAAAAATGAACAAAAACAAAATTTGGGCTCTAACCTATGGGAATACGTATTTGGATATATAAAGAAATCAATAATACAGACATCACATGAATCCAACTGATATCGAGTCATGTTGCAGTCTTTTGATATCAAACCTCTAGTGGTACTACACACACTATAGTAATAAGTTAATTTCTCGACATACCCGAGGTTCCAAATGTGCTAATTTTTCAAAAACCCATTTTAAAACCATTATCACTTTTTATAAAATATTTTCACTGTAACACCCCAGGTAAATAAAGAATATGACATTTTCATATTTATCCATATTTGTGAATAAAATATTAATATGACTATAAAGGGGATGCTATGCTCGATGGCGTACCCAACACGCAACAACGAGTCTCTTGGGAATCTTACGTTGCACTCTAATAATAAAATAATATTATTTTAAATGGTAGTTAACATGTAGCCGTTGTAATGGCGGGAATGGATAGAAATAACTAAAATATGATTATATATGTTTTTAAATGTTTTTACATTTATCCAATAAAAGCTAAAGGCTTAAAATACGGAAAGAATTAAATTTTACGTGTATATGCCCTAGTTTTCACTAAAGGTTCACTTATCGCCTTTTAATGAAGAACTATCATTAAATATAGTTTTGATAACTCTTATACATTCTTTTGGACCAAATAAAACTCTTATTAAGAATCGGGACATCAAATTTTACTTTGTGTAATTTTTTGGTATCTTTCTGATAAAGTTCATTTTTTTAATGAATAGTGTAAAATGTTGTATTTTAATTCAAAACCTCTTTTTAATCTAATTTATTTATATGATTAGATTATATTTTGAATTGGTTTTAAAGTGAAATTAGAATATATTTTTACCATTTAATCCAATGGTGGTCATTGGAATCAATTTCACTTTGAAATTAGACTTAAACTGGTGTCAATCTTGTGATACTTATTGTTTTATAAAAACACGCTCTTTGCTCTGACAATGGGAATTAATTATTAAATTAATTAATGTGACTAATATGTTTTGAATTTTGTAAAATGGACTTCATTTTTGAATTCGGAATATCAAATATAGCTTAGGGTGAAGTTTTGGTATTTTTCTGAAAAACTCCAATTTTTGATGAATAGTGAAACCACTAAGTGGTAATCAAGCAAACTGATTTTTCAGTTAAATGAAAGTTTACCACTAATGTGTATTGAATTTTGAAAATCCGACATACATGGTTGTCATTAGTATGTAAAATGTGGTTCAATGGGATAAAAATAATTTTTTGGTGAATAGTAACTTATTAAGTTTTTAATCGCGTTTAGTGGTAATTAGTGTAGTTTAAGGTAAAAATAATGATTTAATAAAATGAAATGAACTTGACACATGTCCCAACCTCATTGGTTGTGTCATGGCCGACCATGACAAGCCATGGGTCAACTTGGGGACCCCATGGATCCACTTTTGTTGGGAAATGACATAAATTACTTTTTATTTAATGTTAAAGTGAAAATGACACAAACATAATATGTTTTACGAAAACAATTTTAAAGTGGGGTTATACAAGTTACAATTTTGATTATAAATAGTCATTGGAAAGCTAAAAAGATTTCCTATATCATAGTATTTGTTTTATAATTTTTAGACATTAAAGAAATTAAATTATTTATGACATAATAATGATGCAGCGATGACATCATTATTTGACGATTTAATTAAAATGGGAAGATAATGAAAAATCTACAACCTAAACATGGCCAAAACCAATTGGATGAGTGGATTTCGATGCCTTATCACCTTATCCACGAATTATATCAATGTGGGACCTTTTGAAACCGAAACACATTTTCAAATAAAGTAATATTTCTTACTTTCCAAAAGTACCCCTCCTCTCCTCTTATAAAAGGCCCCTACCTCTACCTCTCTTCACACACTTCTCAAGCCTTTGGCTCGGCCAAAACCTGCCCATTTACTCTCTCCACACCCCTATCCTCATCCTAGAGGATTCCCTTTGGGCATAATCCTTTCAAAGGAAGCCTTTAGGCTCAAATCAAAAGGAGTTACACTTTTAAAGGTAATTCATTCTCTCATGTTCATTTGTTTTATTTTACTTCTCCAACCCCCTAAACTCTTTTTATTTACTTCTTTTGTAACAAAACCAGTATCTTAAATATACTAGGATTTTTTTATAAAATTTAGTCTAGCTACACTCTCACACAACTACATCAAATGGTTAAAGAACATACGGTTTTCGTGGATGGTGAAATTCTGCCTCCCGAAACGATGATTGTTCAATACTCATTTAACACCTTCAAAGGTGGCCATTATGATGTCACTATTTTTATATATGATATATAATATGTTTATGTTTTATTTATGCTTCTGTATTTTTCATTTTTGTCTTACCTTTACGGCTTCCATTATGGGTATATGCGATATCTTCATTTAAGGAAGTGCGGACTACCGCCCCCTCAAAGTGATTTGATTCGTTAAATACCATATGTGGGATGTATAAAGGATGGAAATATGATATTATATATTATATTATACTGTAATTATAATATACCTTTATATCATTATTATTCCATTCTATAAAATACGAAATAGAAATGAAAGTAGCGTTCATGCGTACGTACGGCTTACCGTCTCCATGAACGGTGCATTTCATTTCTTACCTCTAAATGATTATGTAATGTTATAAATGAATGAATTTACTGGATATATATGACATATATGATATCTAAATAATGAATACAATTCTGGATATAATAAACATTTGTCCACACGAACAACATGTAATTGTAAGAAGTCCACTTTCGACTTAAGAACCAAATATCGGCAAAACAAATATTATTAACTTAAATGATTACATAATGTTTATGACATGGTAATAAGTGGTATAAAAGTAATAATGAACTTGAAAAAGGTTCTTAAGTAATTAGAAATTAACTCAAGTTTATTATTCAGGAGATTAAAGAACGATCGAGTCAAGTCGGACCCGAGGTAAGGGATCTTACTCCTCTCTTTCTTTTTAAGTACACTCTTTTATGTCATTCCTTTTAAAGCTCATCTTTCTTGTTATTGGGATGATCTTTTATATTAATCCTACTATAATTTTTATGTTCATGTGATTAGAGACCCTATTCTCTCTCATCAATCCATTTTGGAAGTTTTGATTGGCGCCGTTAGGCTGCCGAACTTTCGTAAGAGATCTAACTTCTCTCTTTCTTTTTAAGTACTCTCCTTTATGTCACTTCTTTTAAGCTCCTATTTGTAATGTTGGGGGATGTTATTTTATATTACTCTTTCTGTACATTATATTTTAATGTGATGGGATACCCTATTTGATCTCATCAATCCATATTCGGAAGTTTTATGTGGCGCCGTTAGGCTGCCGAGTTTTCGTGAGGGATTTTTCATCTCACTTTTATTACCGTGAGATTTATGCTACATTTGCCACAAATTCCATTGAGTGGTGTATGTACTGCCCATTATTCTACTCTTTGTGTAATATAATTTCTTTTATGAGTATTTACATCAATTACCTATTGTCTTTCTTTCATGGGGTGTATGTTTTGAAAGATACCCAAGTCGGTAAGGGAACCTTTCACCCTCCTCTTTTTTAAAAGACTTCTTTTATTGGGTCTTTTAATTTACATATTTTTATGTTGGGATATGTTATCATACATCCTTATTGATGTAAATTTTATGTCCAAGTGATGAGATACACTTTTTATCTCTCATCAACTCATTTTGATGTGATGCCGTTAGGCTGTCAAGGGAACTTCTTAACCCAATTTCCATTCTTTGGGTTAATCTCCTACTTTCAAATTATGTCATTATATTATTATGTTGTATCTTGTATTTGTACTTTATTTATGTTTACTTATAGTGAATACACATAATATATCTATTTCATTTTAAAAATTATCTTTGTAAGGGACTTCGTCTCAATCTCCATTCGTTGAGGCATATTTTATTTTATACACAACTTTCTTTTATACGGTGTATAAACCCCTTTGACTTTTACGTTTATTCAAAAGGAATCTTTTTTATACGAAGCGTTTACTAAACGACAAAAGGGAATGTTTTTGTCGTACGTATGCGGCGAAAACGACTTCTCCGCCGTCGTGACCGTTATTTGAGTTTCGGCTTCCTCTACAAGCCATACCTTCTTTTTAAAAGAAAAATAAATACCATGTTTTACTTTTATTTTATTTTAGTATTGAAAATGGTTTTCATAATGTTTTTATATCAATGTGTTGTATTGATATCTCATGATTGAAATGTGGAAATTTTATGTTTCCTTTATGCATGTTTTATGTGATATGATTATGTTATGGTTCTTGGGCATTATTATGAAGACGGGTGGTTCCGTGATAAACTAAGGGCGGGTGAGCCCGTTATAGCTCTCCAATGCATTGGGTAACGCGAAGGAGTGAAACGTTAAGGTTTCTCCGAAGAGATTTTAGGGAATATACTGTGATGGGTATTCCAAACGTAACCAAGAGGGTTACTCCCTACGTAAGAATGTTATGAATGCCTCAAGTTACCTTTATGTCTTATGATTTCTATGATTTATTCATGATTTCATGAGGTATGTTAAAGTGCCTATGTTTTATGGATAAATTATGATTTCATTCTTATGTATATATGAACTCATGTTTCCTTTCCATATTTTTATAACCCTTACTGAGCTTTTTATGCTCATCCCAAGTTTTTGAAATGTTTTTCACAGGTCAAGGGAAAGGTACATGATGTGACGATAGTGTCAAGGAAGTGTCAAGAAAGAATCCGTGTATTATTTTCAATATGTTTCTGTTGATGGGAAGAATGAATACAGTCTTTTATGTAACCACTTTGTTTAAATGTGGAATGTAATGCAAGTTTCATGATCTAATTCTCTAAAACTCTAAACCTGAAAAGATCCTCAATGTGTAATCTTGTAATAACTCAAGATTAAGTAAGGTTTAAGGCTTGGGCCTTATAGTTGGTATCAGAGGTCGGTTTAGATAACTTTAGAGGTTAGGGTATTCTTTAAGCATAAGTGACATTACCATAATGGTTAGGATTTCAGAAAGATTCCTAGTTTTAGATAAAGTGAATGAGTAAGTGTATCTTAGTGTTTACCTTCCGCTTTTGTACATGATGGTTTTTTTTATATACTCACACCGACCCTTTTTGGTTTTAGTAAATGGCTGGATCTAGCAGGCACCAAAGTGACAATGTGTTTGAAGGAAACTGTGGTGGTTCTCTGATTAAGATACTGGATGAGATGGGGGATTCAATGAGGAATCTCATGGTTTTTCTAAACCAACTATCAAGGAGTCATGATCAACCACTTGAACCTTGGTATGATATTTAATGCATCATGTACGAGATGACCAATCCATGCGGAAGTTCAGGTAATAATTATAAAGGTAACCATTAGAGTTTATATGATCCTTACTTTTGAGGTAATTATGGGTTATTATATGATATGATGGAAAATGAAAGGCATGAGATAAACTTGAGGTTAAAATATGTTATGATCATTTTTGATGATTTTATCTATTTTTGGGGAATGTTTTAAGAATTATATAGTTTTGGAAAAAGGACAACACGCAGACCGTGTGACAACCCGTCGCGTCGGACAATGCTGTAGGAATCGAACTCACAACCAAAGTGCGACTGGTATTTATCGCCTACCACTGGACTACGTGAAGTCCCTGGTTAGTTTGACTGATTCTTTTTGGTTATATGATTTTATGAATTAAGAGTAAGTTGATTTTGGGTTATTTATGAAAATGATTAACCTATCATGGAGGATATGTGATTAGGTTAATTACTTTTCAATACGAGACTTTAGGAGCAACTGATGTTGTTTGGAGATAAATGTTACGATTTAACTTGGAAGAACATGTGACTAAATCCATCAAATGTTTGGGTTTCAATCTTATATTGGTTTACTTTGAATAATTTTATGGAAAAATTGTTTATCGGATGGTTCTCTTTGAACTTTGGGTTTTGTTGGACAAATTTTGGAGATTAAGAATAGATTTTATTTTTATAAGGGGTTGTCCTTTTCTGGATTATCTGATCTTGTACTAACCTTTTTGGTTTTGGTTTTGGTTAAAGCCTAAATACATGGGATGTATATAGTTATCTTTTGGGGATTACGTGATTCTCTAGAAGTTGATTATAGTACTCTTAATGCGAACAAGTCTCCCTAAATACTCGTCTTTTGGAAAAAATATGAGTTTGACTAAGGAATCTAGTAAAAGTTGAAAGTCAACATGATAAGTGATTATGCTTCCTTATGAATAAATTCCTCAATAAAAAGTAACTTAAAACAAAAATGTTGTCTATTAACTTTTCCTACTGGGGAACCCAACACCGTTTAACCCATCACAAGTTTGTGATTTTCTTATTGTTAACTTTCTCCTAAACACGTTTTCTATCACTCTCCATCGGAACATGACCCTATGTTTTCTCCTCCATGTCCATATTTTCATACTTAGAATCCTAGTATGGGTTAACTCGGGTGACCTCTGTGCTTATCTTTCTTTATTTTAAAGTGATTGTTTTACCGACTCTTGTTCCGATGTGGGACGTTCAAGGATGTTTCCAAGCGCAATTTTAAAATTGCGAGGACGCAATTCCCAAAAGGGGGGAAGGATGTAACACCCCAGGTAAATAAAGAATATGACATTTTCATATTTATCCATATTTGTGAATAAAATATTAATATTACTATAAAGGGGACGCTATGCTCGATGGCGTACCCAACACGCAACAACGAGTCTCTTGGGAATCTTATGTTGCACTCTAATAATAAAATAACATTATTTTAAATGGTAGTTAACATGTAGCCGTTGTAATGGTGAGAATGGATAGAAATAACTAAAATATGATTATATATGTTTTTAAATGTTTTTACATTTATCCAATAAAAGCTAAAGGCTTAAAATACGGAAAGAATTAAATTTTAGGTGTATATGCCCTAGTTTTCACTAAAGGTTCACTTATCGCCTTTTAATGAAGAACTATCATTAAATATAGTTTTGATCACTCTTATACATTCTTTTGGACCAAATAAAACTCTTATTAATAATCGGGACATCAAATTTTACTTTGTGTAATTTTTTGGTATCTTTCTGATAAAGTTCATTTTTTTAATGAATAGTGTAAAATGTTGTATTTTAATTCAAAACCTCTTTTTAATCTAATTTATTTATATGATTAGATTATCTTTTGAATTGGTTTTAAAGTGAAATTAGAATATATTTTTACCATTTAATCCAATGGTGGTCATTGGAATCAATTTCACTTTGAAATTAGACTTAAACTGGTGTCAATCTTTTGATACTTATTGTTTTATAAAAACACGCTCTTTGCTCTGACAGCGGGAATTAATTATTAAATTAATTAATGTGACTAATATGTTTTGAATTTTGTAAAATGGACTTCATTTTTGAATTCGGAATATCAAATATAGCTTAGGGTGAAGTTTTGGTATTTTTCTGAAAAACTCCAATTTTTGATGAATAGTGAAACCACTAAGTGGTAATCAAGCAAACTGATTTTTCAGTTAAATGAAAGTTTACCACTAATGTGTATTGAATTTTGAAAATCCGACATACATGGTTGTCATTAGTATGTAAAATGTGGTTCAATGGGATAAAAATAATTTTTTGGTGAATAGTAACTTATTAAGTTTTTAATCGCGTTTAGTGGTAATTAGTGTAGTTTAAGGTAAAAATAATGCTTTAATAAAATGAAATGAACTTGACACATGTCCCAACCTCATTGGTTGTGTCATGGCCGACCATGACAAGCCATGGGTCAACTTGGGGACCCCATGGATCCACTTTTGATGGGAAATGACATAAATTACTTTTTATTTAATGTTAAAGTGAAAATGACACAAACATAATATGTTTTACGAAAACAATTTTAAAGTGGGGTTATACAAGTCCAAATTTTGATTATAAATATTCATTGGAAAGATAAAACGATTTCCTATGTCATAGTATTTTTTTTATAATTTTTAGACATTAAAGAAATTAAATTATTTATGACATAATAATGATGCAGCGATGACATCATTATTTGACGATTTAATTAAAATGGAAAGATAATGAAAAATCTACAACCTACACATGGACAAAACCAATTGGATGAGTGGATTTCGATGCCTTATCACCTTATACACGAAGTATATAAATGTGGGACCTTTTGAAACCGAAACACATTTTCAAATAAAGTAATATTTCTTACTTTCCAAAAGTACCCCTCCTCTCCTCTTATAAAAGGCCCCCACCTCTACCTCTCTTCACACACTTCTCAAGCCTTTGGCTCGGCCAAACCCTGCCCATTTACTCTCTCCACACCCCTCTCCTCATCCTAGAGGATTCCCTTTGGGAATAATCCTTTCAAAGGAATCCTTTAGGCTCAAATCAAAAGGAGTTACACTTTTAAAGGTAATTCATTCTCTCATGTTCATTTGTTTTATTTTGCTTCTCCAACCCCCTAAACTCTTTTTATTTACTTATTTTGTAACAAAAACAGTATCTTAAATATACTAGGATGTTGTTATAAGATTTATTCGAGCTAGACTCTCACACAACTACATCAAATGGTTAAAGAACATACGGTTTCCGTGGATGGTGAAATTCTGCCTCCCGAAACGATGATTGTTCAATACTCATTTAACACCTTCAAAGGTGGCCATTATGATGTCACTATTTTTATATATGATATATAATATGTTTATGTTTTATTTATGCTTCTGTATTTTTCATTTTTGTCTTACCTTTATGGCTTCCATTATGGGTATACGCGATATCTTCATTTAAGGAAGTGCGGACTACCGCCCCCTCAAAGTGATTTGATTCGTTAAATACCATATGTGGGATGTATAAAGGATGGAAATATGATATTATATATTATATTATACTGGAATTATAATATACCTTTATATCATTATTATTCCATTCTATAAAATACGAAATAGAAATGAAAGTAGCGTTCATGCGTACGTACGGCTTACCGTCTCCATGAACGGTGCATTTCATTTCTTACCTCTAAATGATTATGTAATGTTATAAATGCATGAATGTACTGGATATATATGACATATATGATATCTACATAATGAATACAATTCTGGATATAATAAACATTTGGCCACACGAACAACATGTAATTGTAAGAAGTCCACTTTCGACTTAAGAACCAAATATCGGCAAAACAAATATTATTAACTTAAATGATTAAATAATGTTTATGACATGGTAATAAGTGGTATAAAATTAATAATGAACTTGAAAAAGGTTCTTAAGGAATTAGAAATTAACTCAAGTTTATTATTCAGGATATTAAAGAACGATCGAGTCAAGTCGGACCCGAGGTAAGGGATCTTACTCCTCTCTTTCTTTTTAAGTACACTCTTTTATGTCATTCCTTTTAAAGCTCATATTTATTGTTATTGGGATGATCTTTTATATTAATCCAACTGTAATTTTTATGTTCATGTGATGAGAGACCCTATTCTCTCTCATAAATCCATTTTGGAAGTTTTGATTGGCGCCGTTAGGCTGCCGAACTTTCGTAAGAGATCTAACTTCTCTCTTTCTTTTTAAGTACTCTCCTTTATGTCACTTCTTTTAAGCTCCTATTTGTAATGTTGGGGGATGTTATTTTATATTCCTCTTTCTGTACATTATATTGTAATGTGATGGGATACCCTATTTGATCTCATCAATCCATATTCGGAAGTTTTATGTGGCGCTGTTAGGCTGCCGAGTTTTCGTGAGGGATTTTTCATCTCACTTTTATTCCCGTGAGATTTATGCTACATTTGCCACAAATTCCATTGAGTGGTGTATGTACTGCCCATTATTCTACTCTTTGTGTAATATACCTTCGTTTATGAGTATTTACATCAATGACCTATTGTCTTTCTTTCATGGGGTGTATGTTTTGAAAGATACCCAAGTCGGTAAGGGAACCTTTCACCCTCCTCTTTTTTAAAAGACTTCTTTTATTGGGTCTTTTAATTTACATATTTTTATGTTGGGATATCTTCTAATACATCCTTATTGATGTAAATTTTATGTCCAAGTGATGAGATACACTTTTTATCTCTCATCAACTCATTTTGATGTGATGCCGTTAGGCTGTCAAGGGAACTTCTTAACCCAATTTCCATTCTTTGGGTTAATCTCCTACTTTCAAATTATGTCATTATATTATTATGTCGTATCTTGTGTTTGTACTTTATTTATGTTTACTTATAGTGAATACACATAATATATCTATTTCATTTTAAAAATTATCTTTGTAAGGGACTTCGTCTCAATCTCCTTTCGTTGAGGCATATTTTATTTTATACACAACATTCTTTTATACGGTGTATAAACCCCTTTGACTTTTACATTTATTCAAAAGGAATCTTTTTTATACGAAGTGTTTACTAAACGACAAAAGGGAATGTTTTTTTCGTACGTATGCGGCGACAACGACTTCTCCGCCGTCATGACCGTAATTTGAGTTTTGGCTTCCTCTACAAGCCATACCTTCTTTTTAAAAGAAAAATAGATACCATGTTTTACTTTTCTTTTATTTTAGTATTGAAAATGGTTTTCATAATGTTTTTATATCAATGTGTTGTATTGATATCTCATGATTGAAATGTGGAAATTTTATGTTTCCTTTATGCATGTTTTATGTGATATGATTATGTTATGGTTCTTGGGCATTATTATGAAGACGAGTGGTTCCGTGATAAACTAAGGGCGGGTGAGCCCGTTATAGCTCTCCAATGCATTGGGTAACGCGAAGGAGTGAAACGTTAAGGTTTCTCCGATGAGATTTTAGGGAATATACTATGATGGGTATTCCAAACGTAACCAAGAGAGTTACTCCCTACGTAAGAATGTTATGAATGCCTCAAGTTACCTTTATGTCTTATGATTTCTATGATTTATTCATGATTTCATGAGGTATGTTAAAGTGCCTATGTTTTATGGATAAAGTATGATTTCATTCTTATGTATATATGAACTCATGTTTCCTTTCCATATTTTTATAACCCTTACTGAGCTTTTTATGCTCATCCCAAGTTTTTGAAATGTTTTTCACAGGTCAAGGGAAAGGTACATGATGTGACGATAGTGTCAAGGAAGTGTCAAGAAAGAATCCGTGTTTTATTTTCAATATGTTTCTGTTGATGGGAAGAATGAATACAGTCTTTTATGTAACCACTTTGTTTAAATGTGGAATAAAATTCAAGTTTCATGATCTAATTCTCTAAAACTCTAAACCTGAAAAGATCCTCAATGTGTAATCTTGTAATAACTCAAGATTAAGTAAGGTTTAAGGCTGGGGCCTTATAGTTGGTATCAGAGGTCGGTTTAGATAACTTTAGAGGTTAGGGTATTCTTTAAGCATAAGTGACATTACCATAATGGTTAGGATTTCAGAAAGAGTCCTAGTTTTAGATAAAGTGAATGAGTAAGTGTATCTTAGTGTTTACCTTCCTCTTTTGTACATGATGGTTTTGTTTATATACTCACACTGACCCTTTTTGGTTTTAGTTAATGGCTGGATCTAGCAGGCACCAAAGTGACAATGTGTTTGAAGGAAACTGTGGTGGTTCTCTGATTAAGATACTGGATGAGATGGGGAATTCAATGAGGAATCTCATGGTTTTTCTAAACCAACTATGAAGGAGTCATGATCATCCACTTGAACCTTGGTATGATATTTAATGCATCATGTACGAGATGACCAATCCATGTGGAAGTTCAGGTAATAATTATAAAGGTAACCATTAGAGTTTATATGATCCTTACTTTTGAGGTAATTATGGGTTATTATATGATATGATGGAAAATGAAAGGCATGAGATAAACTTGAGGTTAAAATATGTTATGATCATTTTTGATGATTTTATCTCTTTTTGGGGAATGGTTTAAGAATTATATAGTTTTGGAAAAAGGACAACACGCAGACCGTGTGACAACCCGTCGCGTCGGACAATGCTGCGGGAATCGAACTCACAACCAAAGTGCGACTGGTATTTATCGCCTACCACTGGACTACGTGAAGTCTCTGGTTAGTTTGACTGATTCTTTTTGGTTATATGATTTTATGAATTAAGAGTAAGTTGATTTTGGGTTATTTATGAAAATGATTAACCTATCATGGAGGATATGTGATTAGGTTAATTACTTTTCAATACGAGACTTTAGGAGCAACTGATGTTGTTTGGAGATAAATGTTACGATTTAACTTGGAAGAATATGTGACTAAATCCATCAAATGTTTGGGTTTGAATCTTAGATTGGTTTACTTTGAAGAATTTTAAGGAAAAATTGTTTATCGGATGGTTCTCTTTGAACTTTGGGTTTTGTTGGACAAATTTTGGAGATTAAGAATAGATTTTCTTTTTATAAGGGGTTATCCTTTTCTGGATTATCTGATCTTGTACTAACCTTTTTGGTTTTGGTTTTGGTTAAAGCCTAAATACATGGGATGTATATAGTTCTCTTTTGGGGATTACGTGATTCTCTAGAAGTTGATTATAGTACTCTTAATGCGAACAAGTCTCCCTAAATACTCGTCTTTTGGAAAAAATATGAGTTTGACTAAGGAATCTAGTAAAAGTTGAAAGTCAACATGATAAGTGATTATGCTTCCTTATGAATAAATTCCTCAATAAAAAGTAACTTAAAACAAAAATGTTGTCTATTAACTTTTCCTACTGGGGAACCCAACACCGTTTAACCCATCACAAGTTTGTGATTTTCTTATTGTTAACTTTCTCCTAAACACGTTTTCTATCACTCTCCATCGGAACATGACCCTATGTTTTCTCCTCCATGTCCATATTTTCATACTTATAATCCTAGTATGGGTTAACTCGGGTGACCTCTGTGCTTATCTTTATTTTAAAGTGATTGTTTTACCGACTCTTGTTCCGATGTGGGACGTTCAAGGATGTTTCCAAGCGCAATTTTAAAATTGCGAGGACGCAATTCCCAAAAGGGGGGAAGGATGTAACACCCCAGGTAAATAAAGAATATGACATTTTCATATTTATCCATATTTGTGAATAAAATATTAATATGACTATAAAGGGGACGCTATGCTCGATGGCGTACCCAACACGCAACAACGAGTCTCTTGGGAATCTTACGTTGCACTCTAATAATAAAATAATATTATTTTAAATGGTAGTTAACATGTAGCCGTTGTAATGGAGGGAATGGATAGAAATAACTAAAATATGATTATATATGTTTTTAAATGTTTTTACATTTATCCAATAAAAGCTAAAGGCTTAAAATACGGAAAGAATTAAATTTTAGGTGTATATGCCCTAGTTTTCACTAAAGGTTCACTTATCGCCTTTTAATGAAGAACTATCATTAAATATAGTTTTGATCACTCTTATACATTCTTTTGGACCAAATAAAACTCTTATTAATAATCGGGACATCAAATTTTACTTTGTGTAATTTTTTGGTATCTTTCTGATAAAGTTCATTTTTTTAATGAATAGTGTAAAATGTTGTATTTTAATTCAAAACCTCTTTTTAATCTAATTTATTTATATGATTATATTATCTTTTGAATTGGTTTTAAAGTGAAATTAGAATATATTTTTACCATTTAATCCAATGGTGGTCATTGGAATCAATTTCACTTTGAAATTAGACTTAAACTGGTGTCAATCTTTTGATACTTATTGTTTTATAAAAACACGCTCTTTGCTCTGACAGCGGGAATTAATTATTAAATTAATTAATGTGACTAATATGTTTTGAATTTTTTAAAATGGACTTCATTTTTGAATTCGGAATATCAAATATAGCTTAGGGTGAAGTTTTGGTATTTTTCTGAAAAACTCCAATTTTTGATGAATAGTGAAACCACTAAGTGGTAATCAAGCAAACTGATTTTTCAGTTAAATGAAAGTTTACCACTAATGTGTATTGAATTTTGAAAATCCGACATACATGGTTGTCATTAGTATGTAAAATGTGGTTCAATGGGATAAAAATAATTTTTTGGTGAATAGTAACTTATTAAGTTTTTAATCGCGTTTAGTGGTAATTAGTGTAGTTTAAGGTAAAAATAATGCTTTAATAAAATGAAATGAACTTGACACATGTCCCAACCTAATTGGTTGTGTCATGGCCGACCATGACAAGCCATGGGTCAACTTGGGGACCCCATGGATCCACTTTTGTTGGGAAATGACATAAATTACTTTTTATTTAATGTTAAAGGGAAAATGACACAAACATAATATGTTTTAAGAAAACAATTTTAAAGTGGGGTTATACAAGTCCAAATTTTGATTATAAATAGTAATTGGAAAGCTAAAACGATTTCCTATATCATAGTATTTTTTTTATAATTTTTAGACATTAAAGAAATTAAATTATTTATGACATAATAATGATGCAGCGATGACATCATTATTTGACGATTTAATTAAAATGGAAAGATAATGAAAAATCTACAACCTACACATGGCCAAAACCAATTGGATGAGTGGATTTCGATGCCTTATCACCTTATCCACGAATTATATCAATGTGGGACCTTTTGAAACCGAAACACATTTTCAAATAAAGTAATATTTCTTACTTTCCAAAAGTACCCCTCCTCTCCTCTTATAAAAGGCCCCCACCTATACCTCTCTTCACACACTTCTCAAGCCTTTGGCTCGGCCAACCCCTGCCCATTTACTCTCTCCACACCCCTCTCCTCATCCTATAGGATTCCCTTTGGGCATAATACTTTCAAAGGAAGCCTTTAGGCTCAAATCAAAATGAGTTACACTTTTAAAGGTAATTCATTCTCTCATGTTCATTTGTTTTATTTTGCTTCTCCAACCCCCTAAACTCTTTTTATTTACTTCTTTTGTAAAAACAACAGTATCTTAAATATACTAGGATGTTGTAATAAGATTTATTCGAGCTACACTCTCACACAACTACATCAAATGGTTAAAGAACATACGGTTTCCGTGGATGGTGAAATTCTGCCTCCCGAAACGATGATTGTTCAATACTCATTTAACACCTTCAAAGGTGGCCATTATGATGTCACTATTTTTATATATGATATATAATATGTTTATGTTTTATTTATGCTTATGTATTTTTCAGTTTTGTGTTACCTTTATGGCTTCCATTATGGGTATACGCGATATCTTCATTTAAGGAAGTGCGGACTACCGCCCCCTCAAAGTGATTTGATTCGTTAAATACCATATGTGGGATGTATAAAGGATGGAAATATGATATTATATATTATATTATACTGGAATTATAATATACCTTTATATCATTATTATTCCATTCTATAAAATACGAAATAGAAATGAAAGTAGCGTTCATGCGTACGTACGGCTTACCGTCTCCATGAACGGTGCATTTCATTTCTTACCTCTAAATGATTATGTAATGTTATAAATGCATGAATGTACTGGATATATATGACATATATGATATCTCCATAATGAATACAATTCTGGATATAATAAACATTTGGCCACACGAACAACATGTAATTGTAAGAAGTCCACTTTCGACTTAAGAACCAAATATCGGCAAAACAAATATTATTAACTTAAATGATTACATAATGTTTATGACATGGTAATAAGTGGTATAAAAGTAATAATGAACTTTAAAAAGGTTCTTAAGGAATTATAAATTAACTCAAGTTTATTATTCAGGAGATTAAAGAACGATCGAGTCAAGTCGGACCCGAGGTAAGGGATCTTACTCCTCTCTTTCTTTTTAAGTACACTCTTTTATGTCATTCCTTTTAAATCTCATCTTTCTTGTTATTGGGATGATCTTTTATATTAATCCTACTGTAATTTTTATGTTCATGTGATGAGAGACCCTATTCTCTCTCATCAATCCATTTTGGAAGTTTTGATTGGCGCCGTTAGGCTGCCGAACTTTCTTAAGAGATCTAACTTCTCTCTTTCTTTTTAAGTACTCTCCTTTATGTCACTTCTTTTAAGCTCCTATTTGTAATGTTGGGGGATGTTATTTTATATTCCTCTTTCTATACATTATATTGTAATGTGATGGGATACCCTATTTGATCTCATCAATCCATATTCGGAAGTTTTATGTGGCGCCGTTAGGCTGCCGAGTTTTCGTGAGGGATTTTTCATCTCACTTTTATTCCCGTGAGATTTATGATACATTTTCCACAAATTCCATTGAGTGGTGTATGTACTGCCCATTATTCTACTCTTTGTGTAATATAATTTCGTTTATGAGTATTTACATCAATGACCTATTGTCTTTCTTTCATGGGGTGTATGTTTTGAAAGATACCCAAGTCGCTAAGGGAACCTTTCACCCTCCTCTTTTTTAAAAGACTTATTTTATTGGGTATTTTAATTTACATATTTTTATGTTGGGATATGTTCTCATACATCCTTATTGATGTAAATTTTATGTCCAAGTGATGAGATACACTTTTTATCTCTCATCAACTCATTTTGATGTGATGCCGTTAGGCTGTCAAGGGAACTTCTTAACCCAATTTCCATTCTTTGGGTTAATCTCCTACTTTCAAATTATTTCATTATATTATTATGTCGTATCTTGTATTTGTACTTTATTTATGTTTACTTATAGTGAATACACATAATATATCTATTTCATTTTAAAAATTATCTTTGTAAGGGACTTCGTCTCAATCTCCTTTCGTTGAGGCATATTTTATTTTATACACAACTTTCTTTTATACGGTGTATAAACCCCTTTGACTTTTACGTTTATTCAAAAGGAATATTTTTTATACGAAGCTTTTACTAAACGACAAAAGGGAATGTTTTTGTCATACGTATGCGGCGACAACGACTTCTCCGCCGTCGTGGCCGTTATTTGAGTTTCGGCTTCCTCTACAAGCCATACCTTCTTTTTAAAAGAAAAATAAATACCATGTTTTACTTTTCTTTTTTTTTAGTATTGAAAATGGTTTTCATAATGTTTTTATATCAATGTGTTGTATTGATATCTCATGATTGAAATGTGGAAATTTTATGTTTCCTTTATGCATGTTTTATGTGATATGATTATGTTATGGTTCTTGGGCATTATTATGAATACGGGTGGTTCCGTGATAAACTAAGGGCTGGTGAGCCCGTTATAGCTCTCCAATGCATTGGGTAACGCGAAGGAGTGAAACGTTAAGGTTTCTCCGAAGATATTTTAGGGAATATACTGTGATGGGTATTCCAAACGTAACCAAGAGGGTTACTCCCTACGTAAGAATGTTATGAATGCCTCAAGTTACCTTTATGTCTTATGATTTCTATGATTTATTCATGATTTCATGAGGTATGTTAAAGTGCCTATGTTTTATGGATAAAGTATGATTTCATTCTTATGTATATATGAACTCATGTTTCCTTTCCATATTTTTATAACCCTTACTGAGCTTTTTATGCTCATCCCAAGTTTTTGAAATGTTTTTCACAGGTCAAGGGAAAGGTACATGATGTGACGATAGTGTCAAGGAAGTGTCAAGAAAGAATTCGTGTTTTATTTTCAATATGTTTCTATTGATGGGAAGAATGAATACGGTATTTTATGTAACCACTTTGTTTAAATGTGGAATGTAATGCAAGTTTCATGATCTAATTCTCTAAAACTCTAAACCTGAAAAGATCCTCAATGTGTAATCTTGTAATAACTCAAGATTAAGTAAGGTTTAAGGCTGGGGCCTTATATTCACAGTGAAGAATTACTAGTTTCATTCTTGAAAATCTATTTTTTTTATCAAAACCACCTTTAAATAATTTCATTGAAGTAGATCTTGTAAAAAATTTGTTTTTAAAGTAAAACCCCTTAAAAAAAGATTTCATAAAGAAAATACACCTTGATATCAAATCGAGAATTTTCAAAAAATAAACCAAAGTAATTGTATAATAACATTTATAAATTCATGAATTATAACCTTTTTATAGAGACACACACCTCAATAATGGAAACAAACTACCGAAAATTGATCTTCTAAGGCATGGGGTTATAATCCAACAAAAGGGGCTTCGATAGCCTTCAAAAATCTCTATAGGGAACCTATGGTTTAAGAAGTTTGAAAAAGAACTGATTCAAGGGTGGGTTGGGTATTGATAGGTGGTCTGGATTTAAGAAGAACACGATGTATCCCACAACACCATGACACATGACTACTGAAAAGGGCTAAGCCACGATGCAATGTTAAAGACCATGTCATTATAGCATCCCGCCCTTTTTATCACATAAACTTTCATTACATTTTACAAAACCAAGGATCTTTATGGTTTAGTGTCTTGGAAACCAGGAACTTTAAACATGAAAACATAAAACATTATTCTAAAACACTTGAATGGCTTCTACTCATATTCATCCTAGGTTCATTACTGCATCACATAACCTGGGGACATACATCAAAAGAAAGGGTGAGAAAAAATCACAATAAGGGAAACAAGAGAAACATTTTACATGTGAACTTGAGATACTTCAATAAGGTCATGAAAAGAACTTTAAGGCATGAGAATGAAATCATGAGGCATATCATAATAAAAATAACATTTTCATAACTTGAAGATGTGGCTACATCATTTAACATAGACAATCATGAATATATCACCAAGGTCCATCCCCAAGGTGTCATTTGAAAATTACCAAGGTTATTCACCAAGGTATCGGGAAAATTGTAATCTCTAGTGGTTACATCATTACCCAATGCATTGAAGCGCTATCAGGGAGCACCCTTAAATTTGCCTTTATTATCATGTGATCCACATATATCATCATCAAAAATTTCATAAATAACCCATATAGCATAAAATAAATGGTTTTCATTTCATAATCACAACGTTTTAAAAACTGCTTTAAAGACATGATCTTTACGTCACTTTAAAACCCACAGAAAAGGAAGGTGGTCTCATGTATGTAAATCCCAGAATTTTAAATAGAACATTTTGGTATATATGTGAATACCCCTTTAGAAAAAATAGCTTTGAGTATTCACTTAATAATATAAAAGAACTTTAGAAAAAGATAGAGACATTTTGAGACGGAAATTCTGCACCATTACGGCTATGTTACGAGGTTTTAGAAGACATTAAAAAGAGAGGAAAAATGGTTCAAACATTCATAAATGACCCATAAAATAGTATATTGACAGAATAATAAGGATACATGATCATGTTAATGAAATTTCAAGGACATACCATTTGAAATGAAAAACATGGAAGGAAGACAAAAATTAGATTTCTCTTATGAAAGTTCGGCAGCCTAACGGCGTTACTTAAACTTCAACAAAAATGATTTGAAAAGATCAAATAGGGTCTCTAATCATGTGAACATAAGAGTTCGGTATGATAGATATAGAGATAATTCCCCAACATAATTAAAAAGGAACTTGAAAGACTTGACATGAAAGTAGAACTTTGAAAAGAATGAGAAGGGTGAAAGAATCCCCTAAAAAATTCGGCAGCCTAATGGCGCCACTTAAAACATCAAAATAATGAATTGAAGAGATAAAATGGGGTCTCTCATCATATTAACATAAGAGTCCAGTATGATAGATATATAGATCATACCCCAACATAACAAAAAGCAACTTGAAATAATTGACATGAAAGTAGAACTTCAAAACGAGAAGGGTGAAGAACCACTTAAAAATTTGGCAGCCTAACGGCGCCACTTAAAACTTCAAAATACTGAATTGAAGAGATAAAATGGGGTCTCTCATCATATGAACATAAGAGTACAGTATGATAGATATAGAGATCATACCCCAACATAACAAAAAGGAACTTGAAAGAATTGACATGAAAGTAGAACTTCAAAACGAGAAGGGTGAAGAACCACTTAAAAATTCGGCAGCCTAACGGCGCCACTTAAAACTTCAAAATACTGAATTGAAGAGATCAAATTGGGTCTCTCATCATATGATCATAAAAGATCAGTATGATAAATTTAGAGATCATACCCCAACATAATAAAAAGGAACTTGAAATACTTTACATGAAAATAGATCTTGAAAAATGAGAAGGGAGAAAGAATCCGTTACAAAAATTTCGGCAGCCTAACGGCGTCACTTAAAACTTCATAAAACGAAATAATGAGAGTAAGAGGGGATCTCTCATTATATGAACATAAAAAGGGAAGTAAGAGGATTATAAAAGAACATCCTCCAACATAATAACATGTAGCATAAAAGGAATGACATAAAAGAGATTACTTGAAATGAAAGAGAGAGGTCGGATCCCTTACCTTAAAACATAACTCTTAAAACTCAATGGTTGGGACCTTGAGGGCTTGGGGGCACCATGGGAGGACTACTTGGGAGGTAATGGGACCAAAACTTCGTTGGGGGAGAGTGGGGAGTCAAATGGATGAGAGGATGGCTTGGTATTTATAGGGAAAGTGAGGGGACAAGACATTAATGGCCAAGGGACACCTCATTAGTGGTTTTGGAAAAACCATGGGCTTGCCCATGGTATTTTCCAATGGTATTGGCCACTTGGGACACCTAATACCTTATCTTACTATTCATAAGTCGAAAATATTGATTACATACTTAATACATCATTTAATGATGTCATTAGACACCCGTAACTTAAAAACTGTATTTTCACTATTCATCGAAAATTCAACTTTCTCAGAATAATCCCAAAATTTCACCTTAACCAAATATCAACGCTCTGATTAAAAATATGAACTCCATTTTATAAAAATAATTTTCTAAATATTTTTAATTTAATTTTTAAATAAAAACACTATTCACTAAAAATTTATTTTTTCAGAAAAAACCCCAAAAATTACCATAGCATAATATCGGTGCTCTGAGTTCAAAAATGAAATCTGTTTTATAAAAATATTTTTCTAAATATTTTTAATTAAATTTTTAATTAAAAAACACTATTCACCTGAAAAAACTAATACTTGAATAATAATTTATGAAACCGTTATTTAACCATTTTATTGAATCACATTACTTAATCAAGGTGCCTAGATTATATTAATACTTTCTTTAAGTGAGATTACTAATCCATTTGGACACATTACTAATCCTAATCATAAAATCACTATTCATAATTTACTATTCATCAAAAATTAAGTTGATCTTATTAGACTCTAAATTTCGTACTGAACATAATTGTAGAAGACCATTTTTCAAAAATCATTACACATTTTTAATTATTTAAGGTTTACACAACCATTTTTAAAATATCCTTTCTCTAAAATTCATCAAAAATATGCATACTATATTTATCCGGTCATTTGAAAATTCATAAACTTCATCATAAGAAGAAATCCCAATTTTTATTTAAAACAAAGGATTACACAAGGTAGTTACAGTCTCCTTACATATCCCCTTATAACACTAGCATAGGACCTAAGTGTAAGGTGTGCTAAGGTGAGAGAATCTGAGGGAGGCTCGGATAACATCGCACGAGTAGTAATTTCTATTAGTTTGAACTTCTCGCAAAGGCGATTCCATTCTAGCTTCACATGATGAAGTTCGGCTTGGGTTTGGTCCAGAGCAAAGCCCAGTGGTGCTACCTCCTTCCCAAGTTCTGTTAGATGGGATTCGATCGGTCCAAGACTACTGGGTGAGGCCATCGAATCTTCTTTCTATAATAATTAACCAATATTACTTGTATTTAGAGGCAATAATCAAAACGTTTAGTTTCCAGTGGTCATATTAACCAATGGTCATATAACAGTCAAAGCCCAACGGTCTCATTTTAATTATACTCATGTTATCAAATGAAACATTTTTGTTGAGTATAAAAATAAAATAAAATAACACACAAAATTAGGAAACAATATTTATTCAAAATTTTGGGTCGTTACAGTCATAGCCTGTCTGGATAAAGCGTGTCTAAAAACCATGATGCATAACACACTATATATCCATCATTTTAGGGGAGCGGACCATGGAACAACCAAGATCACCATTCCACATAGCTCTGCTTCCAAAATAGAGCTACATTGCAACCTACTCCCCATGACACAGTTACCCCAAATTTGGAAGAACCACCCAAACTTACCCCTTATAGGACTATGATACAACCTTCTCCTCCATTTCATAGAAATCAACATTCCTACAATGAAACTATTATCCATGGTTTATCTATTTCATTAAAGGTAGTGGCATAAAAATTCCATCTCCCAAACTCTACACCACATCCAGTTTGTCAACGCTGCAACCAACCTCTTCAAGAAACAACCACTACCATCCATAGTGAAACCCCATGTAAAACTCCAGATTGACTCAAAAAAACAACATTAACCAAGAACAAACCAAGGGATGATAAAAATAGGGTTTTAGTACCTGAGATATGGTGACATAATTTCACAATATACATCTTCACTTGAGAAAACCATCAACAACACCAAGATAAAAAGTATCCCTAAAAGAAATTCAGAGAGTCATGACCTATGAAACCACACCAAAGAAATTGAAGGTCCGGGGGGAATGACCAACAACACTAAATATCCAATGCACAGAGAAAAATTATCCAAAAGGAATCATTAATGAGAAACAAAATATTTTCCCTAATAAAAAATAACACCAGTGTCAATCCTATGAAGAACTAACTAGGGCTACCCTAGTTTGGTACTTAGTGTAATGACCCAATGTTTTTAATGGAAATTAACTTCTTATAAATATGCCATAAAATCACATAATAATGAACTACTATGTGATAAGTTACCTTTAAATATAAGTTTGTCACTTCTATGTTTGGAATTTTGAAAATCTGACATACACGGTTGTGTTTAAGATGTTTTTTGGAGTCTAATAAAACAAAAACAATTTTTAGTGAATAGTAACCTACCCTAATGAATAGTAACATACCCTTATGAATAGTGATATACCCTAATGAATAGTAACCTCACCTATGATGGTATAAAAATAATATTCAAGTTGGAAGTACGATATACCTATATTATAGAATAAGTTAATGAATGTTTTAAAACTGGTTTTTGATAATAAATTCTTATTTTAATTAAATATTTAAATAATCATATTTAGAAAATTATTTTTGAAAAATGGACTTCATTTTTGGATTCTACATGTCGAAAAATGGCTGGAGTAAATTTTTGGGATTTTTCAGAAATACTTGAATTTTTGATGAATAATGAAATACCGTAATTTACAAAATTAAGCTAAATAAGCTAATTATGGAGTCATGTGTGATGTTCTGATGATGTAAGCCCACTTGGTTCGGGATTACATTATAAAATTACTATTTTTTCTCATTTAATACTTACTATTCCTTGTCTTGGGAGGAATTAATAAACTAATGAATTTTATATTAAGAAAACCCCTCTCTCCTCCACTATAAAACACCCCCTTCACTCCCTCTTTTCTCCACACCTCTCAATATTCAAGCCTTCTCTAAATTCTGCCCAAATCTCTCCCCAAGATCCTTCCCCACTTCCAAGGCTTTCTGGTCTTTATAAAAGACCAAAATCAAATCCCTTAATAGGATTCTCAAAGAGAAGAGATCAAAGGGTAAGAACCCTCTTTCGTTTTCAAGTATTTTGTTTTCATTTCCTTTATTTTCTTATACCCTCATCCCCTTCCCTTATCCAAAAGGCATGAAAGCTCCAGAATCTCATATATTCTGGATGGTAATAATGTTTATGTAAAATTTGAAGCATCATGCTTCTCCTCCTCTCCCTCACGTTCTATAATTAAAACATCGTCTGAGATGTGTCAAATTACCGACATCTTGGATAATGTGTTTTCAAATTCTTTTATAATTTTGTTTCTGGTCATGAAACCATTTATGTTATGGTTGAACCAGATTATTATATATTTTATATGTCCTATTTAACATTCTTTAATCCTCATACACTCATGATATAAAATAATAATACAAAACAAGTCAATTATGGGAAAAAATGTTAAAATTGATTCAAGTGTTTATCATTAATGTTTAATGTAAAGGTTCTATTTCACTCTAATTAATTTTGTAACCATGTAACCTACTGGATGTCCACTAATTTTATATAAATTCATTTCTGTACAACCACTTTCATCTTACAAATTATTTGAACCTAAATACAATTGAATCGATCATTAAAACAAATGAAACAAACGGACCCAATAATGAAATTGAACCTTGTAATCAATCAAAATGGGTATAAATGAACTTAAAAAGGTTATAATGAATATTTTACATATAGATAAGGTTCTGGAACTATTTATTAATAAACCTAATTTTACTATTCATGTCATTAATATCAAGTGGCGAACACCAACAGACCTAAGGTAAGGGATCCTCTCAATTTCACTCTTATTCAAGATTGTTCACTATGTTAAGACATGTTGTGTGTAATTATTAATTATGGGGTATGATTTATCACCTCCCCCATACTTACCTCTTTATGTATTAGTGATGATAATTCCCTTTCCTCTCTCACTAATCCCCCTCAAGTACTCCCGATACCAGGCCGATAATCCGTAAAGAATCCTACCCGAACCCCTTTTATTCCTTCGGGTTGTCTTATCTGACTTTCTACCAAAATGATGTTATCTTATCTTTTCTTGTGCATACTCTAAATTTTGTGTAAATTTTCCAATTTTATTTATCAATACTCTTTCATCACTCTCTTTCGTGGATATTCATGCTTTTAAGTGATTCTCTCCTCATTACTTCCCGATAAGTGAACCCGTTTTAAGGGAACTTCTTGATTTCTTTCCTATTATCAAGTGTACTCTGTCCCCTATTTTAAGTCACTTTTGTCTTTATAAAATCAGTATTTTTATTATGAAAACCCTCCTGTTTTACATCTGGTTTTATAAAAAATATTATGTCGCTTTTCGTTTTAAGAGATATTCGATGTTTTCTTAAACCACACTATAATGTTTTGACTCAAAGATTCCTAAAAACTATTTTTACATGTTATCAATTCAGTTTGTTATCTCATGTCACAATTTATGCCTTTATACATTATTAGTGTCTATTTATGATTTAATTCCTTTCTTTCATGGATTCTTGTATGTTACGTCCCTTTTGATTATGCTTCATGACGTGATTGTGTGCCCATGTCTTTCCTTGGGTGCTCTTATGTTTATGTATGATTGATTATGTGAGATTATTTTTGTGGAAAGAATATACATGAATAATATTAGATGGGTGTGCTCAGATATCACTCCAATGCATTGGGTAAAGTTAATGTCTCATGAGAAGATTATGGGCAAATGGTCCAGGCGGTTAGCCTTGACTTGTGCTACTATGGGAAACGAGATTGGTGGTTAGCCTTGACTCATACTAAAGTCATGTTTAAAGTTTTTTCCACCTCTCTAAAAAACTATGCTTATATAATCTCATTCTTATATTATCCCATGCTTATTTTATTCCACGATTTTATGATCCCATGTTTATATGTTATGATTCCATATGTTCCATGCTTCCAATATCATTATGTCAAGACTCTTAACTCATGTGATTAAAGTTTATTCTTATGTTATTTCCCTTACTATGATTTTTAGCTCATACCTTTGTTCATGTGTTCCCCAGGGTACCCTATGCAGATGTAAGAGCTCAAAGGAAGTTAGAAGCTCATTATGAAGATTAAATAAAGAAGTGTTTTTTTAGCCCCATGTTTTCTGTTATATGTACCTAGTCTTCCAAGACACTAGACTTAACAATATTTGGCTTGTACTCTGATGGTTAATGAAGCTTAAAATCATGAAATGTTTTATATAAAAGGCTTGGGTCGCTATAGTTGGTATCAAAGGATGGTCTAGTTATTTTTGGAGATTAGGAATAGAGCATATTAGTGAGAACCTTAAGGATGAGACTAAGTATTAGAAAACATTCCAAAATTTGGTGAGTATTGAGTAAGTGGTTTATCAAGAAAATACATCCCTGTATAGATACGAGTAGGTAGAGGCGGCTCTAGCACAGATGTATCCTAGGGGTAAAACCCAAAAACACCGCTTTGAGCTAGACTCGAACGGGAACTGGTGCATGACAACAGGCCTTGCTGTACTCTTGGTTATGTCACTCCCGGGGGATATGCTTTGGTAGATTCACGAGCTTATTACAAACCATTATTAAAGGAAAAATACCATAAGAATATAAGTTAAGAAATAGATTGAGGATAATATAGATATAAACCTAAGGAATCACAAGTTAGGATGTACTTCTTCTTTATAAGTTTATCCTTTAATGTTCGCACTTTCCTTTTTATGCTCAATAGCTAAGTATTAAAGACCTATAATTATACGTTATTTTTCTTAGTTAATGGCAGGAAATAGAAGAACATGTTCCAACATCCAATGTGATAGGCAATGTGATGATTGCCCTAATGACATGCCTGATGTGATGGAAGCAGGTGCTCAAAACTTCATGGAAATACTTGCTCTGCTGGCACGAGTTATGAATAATAAATTGAATCAGGTGGAACGTCCCCCTACTCCAAGGAAAGATCAAGTTGCTGTATAATCCTTCATGCAGAAAAGGCCTCCCATGTTTAGCGGGTCTTCTGATCCCCTCATCACAGAACAATGGATTAACTCCATTGAAAATATTTTCTCTATCCTCCAGTGCTTGGAAGAAGAGAAAGTTGTACTGGAAGTCTATTGTTTTGATGGGGAAGCTGATCAGTGGTGGAAACTGATCAAGAATACAAAGTCCCAAGAAGATATTGATTCCATAGGTTGGGAGGAATTCAAGAGGATGTTTTTCAATAAATATTTTCCTCGAACCCTCCGTCTCAAGATGGAAAGAGAGTTCCTCAGACTCAAGCAGAAGGAAGATGAGTCCATCGGGGCGTATGAAGAAAACTTTACAAGGCTTGCAAGGTATGCCTCTGGCTTTGTCATGAACACTGAATGTAAAGTGGATCACTTCTTTAGTGGACTAAAGCTGAGTCTACGAAAAGCATTGGAGATTCGAGACTTCTACAGTTATGAGGACATTGTCCGCTATTTTCTCAAGGTAGAAATGGAGACTGGAGACTCTCAGTGGTCTCATGGGCCCAATGACAAGAAGCGGAAAATGGAAAACATCATGGGTGTTCCATCAAACAAATCCCATGATGGAAAGAATCCCAAATTTCCCCTTTGCAAAAATTGTGGGAAGATGCATCCTGGTAACTGTCTGAAGGGAACCAAGAATTGATTCAAATGTGGAAAGTTTGGTCATCGGACCAAGAACTGCCGAAGGGGTATGAAAAATCCCGCTAATGTTGAAGAAGAAAGGAAGGTTCAGATCAACACTCAGCCTGCAGTGTAGTGTTATAACTACAAGGAGCTTGGGAATTATGCGAACAATTTTCCTAAGCCGAGGGTTGTCAGAGGCAATCAAAAATAACCTACAAGGCAACAAGGAAGGGCTTATGCTATCACTACTACTGAGGTGGAACCAGAAAATGATGTGGTGACAGGTACGCTTGTTATTCATTCAAGAATAGAGAACGTACTATTTGATTCTGGTTCTACACATTCTTTCATATCTTACAAGTTTAGTAGAACTATTCAAACACCACTTCAAAATTTGGAGGAAAAGTTATCTGTGAGAACAGTGAATGGGGAAATTATTGAATACATGGTTTATAACTCCTCCTAGGTTAATGTTTGTGGACCTAACCTACCATCAAATCTTGTCATACTTCCTTTAGTGTAATTTGACGCTATCTTGGGCTTGGATTGGATATCTTTGTACAAGGCCAACATCAACTGATGGGAAAGGGAGATTAATCTTCACATCTCGAAGCATCCTTCGATTCTTTAAAAGTGAAAGGAGGAATATGAATCTCATTTCAAATCATCATCTCAAGTGTGGATATTTCTTCCTTATGAGCATGAATATCTAGCTCAAATGATTGAGACGAAGGAGAGAATCATGCTTGAAGACATGCCCATCATGAGGGATTACACTGATGTATTCCCTGAAGAGTTGCCTAGTCTTCCTCCTGACCGAGAGGTTACGTTCTCAATTGAACTTATCCTTGGATCTCTATCAATCTCAAAGACACCTTACAGAATGGCCACTATAGAGCTAGAAGAGTTGAAGAAGCGGTTATAGGAGAATATGGAGAAGAGTTTTATACACCCGAGTGCTTCACCGTGGGGTGCTCCAGTCCTCCTCATCAAGAAAAAGGATGGATCAATGCACATCTGCAATGGCTATCGTGAGATCAATAAAATCACGATAAAGAATAAGTATCCCCTTCCACGGATATATGACTTGTTCGATCAGATATGTGGGGCTAGTTATTTCTCTAAGGTGGACCTTCGGTCAGGATATCACCAACTAAAGGTGAGGAAGGAAGATATTCTAAAGACTACCTTTCAAACGATGTATGGACACTATGAGTTCATAGTGATGCCCTTCGGACTCACTAATGCTCCAAAAATTTTCATGGATTTAATGAATAGAGTCTTCAAAGATTACCTCGACAAATTTGTGGTAGTCTTTATTGATGATATTCTGATATACTCCAAGAGCAAGGAGGAACATGAGGAGCATTTGGAAACTGTGTTAAAGACTTTGCGAAGGGAGAAGTTGTATGCAAAGTACAGTAAATGTGAGTTATGGATGGAGGAAGTATCATTCTTGGGGCATGTTATCACCAGTAAAGGGATATCTGTGGACCCTTCTAAGACAAAGGTAATTGAAGAGTGGCCTAGACCAACTTCTATAACGGAGATCCGCAGCTTTTTGGGTCTAGTTGGGTATTATCGATGATTCGTGAAGAACTTTTCACGATTGTCAAACCCAATGACCAAGATGACATAGAAGGGAGTAAAGTTCTTCTAGACACATAAATTTGAAGACTGTTTCAAGGATTTGAAAAAGAGGCTTATCACTGCACCGGTACTCACACTCCCTTCAAGTGGAGAACACTTTGTGGTGTATAGTGATGCTTCTAAGAAAGGCTTAGGATTTGTGCTAATGAAAAATGATAAAGTGATAGACTATGCCTTAAGGCAGCTGAAAATACATAAGAAAAACTATCCAACACATGATCTGGAGTTAGCGGCTGTGATCTTTGCCTTGAAAATCTGGCGGCATTATCTCTAGGGGGAGAAATGTGAGATATATACTGACCACAAGAGTCTCAAGTATGTATTCACACAGAAAGAACTTAATATGAACTAGAGAAGATGGATATGGCTCATCAAGGATTAAAACTGCTCAATCCACTACCATCCCGGTAAGGCAAACAAGGTGGCATATGCTCCAAGTAGAAAGGATCCTGCATCTTTATCAATGATGAGAATTGAGAAAGATACGATCTTCTTAGATTTGAAAAGGATGGACATGAGAATCATTATGGGAGGAACATCATGAATCCTTTCGGAAATGATTTCTCAACCATACCTCTTGGGGAAAATAAAGGATTCCCAAAGAGAAGATGTGGAAATTTAAAAAAAAGGTGGAAGCTATTAAAAATGGGAAATCCTCCGATTTCAAAATTGATGAGGAAGGAGTTGTAAGATTTGGGACACGATTATGTGTACCATCCGATCCAGAGATAAAGAAGTAGCTATTGAATGATGCACATAGCTCGACCTTCTCTATCCACCCAGGGACCACAAAGATGTATCGAGATCTCCAAGAAAACTTTTGGTGGGACAATATGAAAAGGGACATTTCCAAATATACATCAAAGTGCCTCGTATGTCAGCAAGTGAAGGCTGAGAGACAAAATTCTAAGGGGATGATGCAACCACTACCCATACCAGCATGGAAGTGGGAGAAAATTACCATGGACTTTGTCACTGGACATCCAAGGACATATAGAGCAAACAATGCTATATGGGTCATTGTGGATTGTCTTATGAAGACAACTCACTTTATCGCGATTCGAGAGGACATCTCATTGGATCAACTTGCACGGATTTACATCAAAGAAGTGGTAAGGCTGCATGGATTACCACTATATATTGTATCCGACCGTGATCCGAGATTCACCTCAAAGTTTTGGAAAAGTCTCCAGTATGCTCTGAGCACTAAGCTGAACTTTAGTACGACCTATCATCCTCAAACTGATGGCCAGTCTGAGCGAACTATTCAGACACTGGAAGACATGCTGAGAGCGTGTTCTATGGAATTCAAAGGAGGATGGGATCAACATCTTCCACTGGTTGAATTCTCATACAACAATAGTTTCCACTCGAGTAACCAAATGACACCATATGAATCCCTTTATGGGAAAAGGTGCAGAACACCGACATGTTGGGATGAAGTCGGTGAGCGTAAGATGCTAGGACCTGAAATGGTCGAAGAAATGGTGGAGAAGGTGAAAACCATTCAGCATCATATCAAGGCAGCCCAAAGTCGACAAAAGAGTTATGAAGATAACCGTCGACGTGACCTTGAGTTCAAAGTTAGAGAGATGGTATTTCTACACATATCTCCGTGGAAGAAGGTCATGAGGTTTGGGAAGAAAGGGAAGTTAAGTCCCAGGTACATCGACCCCTTCGAGATCCTTGATCGAGTCAGAGCTATGGCCTATCAAATGACACTTCCACCTACCATGTCGAAATTACATGATGTCTTTCATATATCCCTCTTAAGGAAGTACATACCAGACCCTTCACATATACTCTCTTCAGAGGTGGTACAGCTGGAGGATGACCATTCCTAGGAGGAGAAGCCAGTGAAGATCTTAGATTGTAGAGACAAAGTTCTACACAACAAGACTACTCATCTGGTCAAGGTACTATGGCGAAACCATAAGTATGAAGAGGAAACATGGGAACTAGAGGAAGCAATGAAGGAAAAGTACCCGCATCTGTTTTTGGCCTAGAATGTAAAATGAAATTTTGAGGGCAAAATTTCTTAAGGGGGGAAGAATGTAACGACCCAATGTTTTTAATAGAAATTACCTTCTTATAAATATGCCATAAAATCATATAATAATGAACTACTAAGTGATAAGTTATCTTTAAATATAAGTTTTTCACTTCTATGTTTGGAATTTTGAAAATCTGACATACACTTTTGTGTTTAAGATGTTTTTTTTGGAGTCTAATAAAACAAAAATATTTTTTGGTGAATAGTAACATACCATAATGAATAGTAACATACCCTTATGAATAGTGATATACCCTAATGAATAGTAACCTCACCTATGGTGGTAAAAAATAATATTCAAGTTGGAAGTATGATATACCTATATTATAGAATAAGTTAATGAATGTTTTAAAACTGGTTTTTGATAATAAATTATTATTTTAATTACATATTAAAATAATCATATTTAGAAAATTATTTTTTAAAAATGGAATTCATTTTTGGATTCTACACGTCGAAAAATGGTTGGGGTAAATTTTTGGGATTTTTCTGAAATACTTGAATTTTTGATGAATAGTGGAATACCGTAATTTACAAAATTAAGCTAAATAAGCTAATTATGGAGTCATGTGTGATGTTATGCTGATGTAATCCAACTTGGTTCGGGATTACATTATAAAATTACTATTTTTGGTCATATAATACTTACTATTCCTTGTCTTGGGAGGAATTAATAAACTAATGAATTTTATATTAAGAAAACCCCTCTCTCCTCCACTATAAAACCCCCCTTCACTCCCTCTTTTCTCCACACCTCTCAAGCTTCAATACTTCTCTAAATTCTTCCCAAATCTATCCCCAAGCTACTTCCCCACGTCCAAGGATTTCTGGTATTTCCAAAAGACCGAAATCAAATCCCCTAAGAGGAGTCTCAAAGAGAAGAGATCAAAGGGTAAGAACCCTCTTTTGTTTTCAAGTGTTTTGTTTTCATTTTCTTTCTTTTCTTATACCCTCATCCCCTTACCTTATACAAAAGGAATGAAAGCTCCATAATCTCATATATTCTAGATGATAATCATGTTTATGGAAAATTTCAAGCATCATGCTTCTCCTCCTCTCCCTCACATTCTATAATTAAAACATCGTCCGAGATGTGTCAAATTACCGACATCTTGGATAATGTGTTTTCAAATACTTTTATCATTTTGTTGCTGATCATGAAACCATTTATATTATGGTTTAACCAGATTATTATATATGTTATATTTCCTATTTAAGGTTCTGTAATCCTCATACACTCATGATATAAAATAATAATACAAAACAAGTCAATTATGGGCAAAACATTAAAATTGATTCAAGTGTTTATCATTAATGTTTAATGTAAAGGTTATATTTAACTCTAATTAATTTTTTAACCATGTAACCTACTGTATTTCCAATAATGTTATATAAATTCAATTCTGGACAACCAATTTCATCTTACAATTTATTTGAACCTAAATACAATTGAACCGATCATTAAAACAAATGAAACAAACAGACCCAACAATGAAATTGAACCTTGTAATCAATCAAAATGGGTATAAATGAACTTAAAAAAAGGTTATAATTAATATTTTACATATATATAAGGTTATATAACTATTTATTAATACACCTAATTTTACTATTCAGGTCATTAATATCAAGTGGCGAACACCAACGGACCTAAGGTAAGGGATCCTCTCAATTTCACTCTTATTCAAGATTGTTCACTATGTTAAGACATGTTGTGTGTAATTATTAATTATGGGGTATGATTTCTCACCTCCACAATACTTCACTATTTATGTATTAGTTATGATAATTACCTTTCCTCTCTCACTAATCCCCCTCAAGTACTCCCGATACCATGTCGATAATCCGTAAAGAATTCTACCCGAACCTCTTTTATTCCTTCAGGTTGTCTTATATACCTTTCTACCAAAATTATGTTATCTTATATTTTCTTGTTCATACTCTAAATGTTGTTTAAATGTTCCATGTTTATTTATCAGGACTCTTTCATCACTCTCTTTCAGGGATATGCATGCTTTTAAGTGATTTTCTCCTCATTACTTCTCGATAAGTGAACCCATTTTAAGGGAACTTCCTGAATTATTTCCTATTATCAAGTGTACCCTATATTATGTTTTAATTCACCTTTGTATTTATAAAATAAGTCTTTTTAATATGAAAACCCTCCTGGTTTACCTCTGGTTTTATAAAAAATATTATGTCACTTTTCGTTTTAAGAGATATTCAATGTTTTCTTAAACCGCACTAAAATGTTTTGACTCAAAGATTCCTAAAAAATATTTTTACATGTTATAACTTCAGTTTGTTATCTCATGTCATGATTTATGAATTTATAAATTATTATTGTCTATTTATGATTTAATTCCTTTCTTTCATGGATGCTTATATGTTACGTCCCTTTTGATTATGCTTCATGACGTGATTGTGTTCCCATTTCTTTCCTTGGGTGATCTTATGTTTATGTATGATTGATTATGTGAGATTATTTTTGTGGAAAGCATGAATAAGATTAGATGGGTGTGCCCAGATAACACTCCAATGAATTGGGTAAAGTTAATGTATCATGAGATGATTATGGGAAAACGGTCCAGGTGGTTAGCCTTGACTTGTGCTACTATGGGAAACGAGATTGGCGGTTAGCCTTGACTCGTACTAAAGTCATGTTTAAAGTTTCTGCCACCTCTCTATGAAACTATACTTATATAATCTCATGCTTATATGATCCCGTGCTTATTTTATTCCACGATTTTATGATCCCATGTTTATATGTTATGATTCCATATGTTCCAAGCTTCCAATATCATTATGCCAAGCCTCTTAACTCATGTGCTTAATGTTTATTCTTATGTTCTTTCCCTTACTGGGATTTTTAGCTCATCCCTTTTTTTATCTGTTCCCCAGGGTACCCTATGCAGATGTAAGAGCTCAAAGGAAGTTAGAAGCTCATTATGAAGATTAAATAAAGAATTATTTTTTTAGCCCCATGTTTTTTGTTATATGTACCTAGTCTTCCAAGACACTAGACTTAACGATCCTTGGCTTGTACTATGATGGTTAATGAAGCTTAAAATCATGAAATGTTTTATGTAAAAGGCTCGGGTCGCTATACTTAGGTTGACCTGTAACATGGACTAAAAAGAATTCCCAATATTCATGGGTTTAAATATAGTTTCCAAACATAAAAAAACACCTCTGAGAATAGTTTCTCCCAATTAATAGTTATAAGGAAAGAAAAAGGTTTGTATTTATAACTTGACATGACCCCACCATACATTGGTGATTCATGCATCTAAACAAGTCGTTAGAGGTTATATAATCAAAATAAAGAAAACCATAACATAAAATAAAAAATTTAGAAAACTAAAACTTAAAAATAAAGTGAAACAACATTCATAACATTAAAACATATTCTTGAGATTAGGAATAAATATAACAAAAATGATCAAAAATGAAATGTAAAGGTAAATGTATTGGGAAGCTGGTAAATTTAAGTATAAAATCAATGCCAAAATGAAAACCAAAATAACCCAACAACCAAAATAAACCACTACCCATCTCCATGTGGCATAAATTTTTTCTCCCTTTAAGTCACCTATTTTAAAACTGGATCCACTCTAACATGAGAATCTATTATCTCTAATAAGTGACTTTACTTTATGAGAATTAGTGAAAACATGGTCTAGATACACCCAAAGGGTGTATGTAGGGTGTGACCTTAACATGCCTAGTAGAATCCCACAATGTACTCCATGTGAAACCCAAAAGTATCTAACCATAGATTGCTAGTTTTAAATAAAACACATGAAACTAAGGTTTATATTTTAATCAAAACAAATAATGATTAAAATTTTTCTTAAAAATAATTTACAAGTAAGAAACATAATCAATTAGATAAAATATAAAAGAATTTCTAGATTATTTCTACAACATCATGGGAAAATACCATAAGGAGATAAAGTATAGAAACCTAGAGACGTCATAAAGACACAAAAAAATCATGAATGATCCACCAGAAAGATTCTCATCATGCTCCAGCGTGCACCTATGTTGGGAAGGACTATGAATACAGAGTTAACCACTAGTCACGGCATACCATGTGCTATCATGAAACCATGTTAGACAGGAATATTTATACACATTAGGAGGTAACATCCCTTAATCCTATAATTCTATGAGTACTACCCCACCCCCCAAAGTACCCATGTCTTCCCATGAGTCTCAATATATTCCATGGTTTATCAAAATTCAATTACAAACCATAAAAAATTATTTCATTATAAGGGTTTTTTAAGTGATAAACCTAATTAACACATTACAAAATCCAATTTAAAAGATTTTTTTAACATAAAAACATATGGATAATCCATTATAATTTAATTATTTACATTTCTATAAATAATTTATAATTATTTAAAATAAAATCATCTAGGACATTTCACCAAACACTTGGTGTGAAACTTATGAAACCAAGGGATATATATAATTTTTAGGAAACCATTCCATAAAAATACATTAGAAAACTAATAAATGAAATAATTATAAATACTATGAGCCCTCATAGGCATAAACCCACTCTTTAATATACAAAAAAATTATAAAACATCAAAAATTAATGGTTCACAACTATAGGAAGGAATAATAAGTATTATAGCTGAAATGTGATTAAATCCATTTAAAATTTATGTTTTCCATCATCATTGGGAATAAGAACTCCAAAAGATCCAAGAGAGATCCATAATTTCAAAGACTACACATAAATCCCATAAAATTAGAAATCCCTAGACTACTATGTCCATGGGCGATAAGAATATAGAAGATGGGAGGTAGAAGATAAATAAAGGGAGGGAGAAGAGTGACTTACTTGAAGAAATCTATAAGTTTGATGGAGAAATACCACTTGATACAAGGAGTATAGGAATTTATAGGGGTTATATGAAGTGAAATCTCATGGGATGCTTTTGGAGAAATGATGATTCCAAGATAAGTTCCCCCTTTAATAGATTTACCAAAAATTAAGAAAAGGAGCTACATGGTTGGTCTTCACAATTCATCCAGACCATGGTCTGGATATGAGTTTTCCATTATATCCCCCTACACATCACATTGTTGAAGAAAAATTCCCAATATTGTCTAGCACCTACTATCTCTCCCTCTACACCCATCATGGTCACAACATGGTCCCTAAGACCATTCATTATGGAGAATTCCTCAAAATTTTCAAAACTAGTCCTAAAAATCCAAAATATAAGAAAAAATAATTAAATAATAAAGTGAATACCTAGAAATTATATCTTGGGTGTTCCAATTCTCCCCTAATATATCAAAAATTTTCCCTACAAAGTCCTGGTTAAAGATATTAATCCAAAAAGATATGGGTTCATTTCTCCTTCATCTAAGATTCTCACTACCATGTCTCATGTGAATCCTTCCTCTTCTTCCATAAGATCATAAACAATGGAATAGACTTAAATTGTAACACCTTATGGGGTTTTATGACAATTTAATGACCATAAATAGTACAAGAAAACTAAAATATAAGAGATTTATATTCAATATTCAATGCATTAAGTAATACAAAAAAATAGAGTACCCGTATTCAAAAGTTGCATTAGCCATTTTATTTTCTTTAGAATAGAATGCTTAAGGGAGATCATAGGTAATAGTTAAGAAAACGCCCTGCCCCTAAGGGAGTACACCAAACAAAGGATCCAGGAAAGATTCATGAAGAAACCTGATATCCAAAGGGTTGTTAGTGCCTTATCAAAATAAATAAACAAAATTTAGGAATAAGAGAGATATAGTAAAGGATTCACAAATATTACACAACTATCATATGGTAGTGGTTTATATAGGAAATCAAGGATACTTTTTAGTTTCTATATCATTTACTAATATATTAAAACATATGAATATATATTATGTATTCTTCATATAAATTCATAATCTTCCTTACATTTTATTCTATGAAATGATTTCTGAATAAATGATAAGTATTAAAATAAAAAACATTTAGGGAGAGAGATGAATAATATATATATGTTATTCATACATAAAAAATCCGTACATCATATTAATATATTAAATGTACAATATATAAATAATATCATATGTTATATATAAATATATATATCTCATTCATGATATTCATGTGTGCATGCATCGTACATTTTAGTTCACATAAAAAAATATCCAACTTTCACTAAAATCTAATAAGGACTTTATTAAAAACTTCAAAACCCTTTTTGAATCCATCCAAACTCTTTTGGATGAAAATTTTCATCAAACTCTCTTCATTTTGAACAATCACTTTGTTTAAAATTTTATCCTTATAAAAGGTTATAACTGTGTGACTCTATGATCCTTAGCAGTGTTAAAAAAATATGTGTCACGAACCTTCCACTGGGGCCCATTCCGTGACATACCCCAAGCCCAAATCCCGAAGGACAAGGGTTAGAGACTAGTGCCGAACACGTAAAACTGATAATGGGAGTCATTTTCTTGAGTACCTGTACACATGCACACAGTACCACAACCAAAATCTAGAAAAGTAAACCTGCATTCCACTAAACAACCACTAAGTAAAAGTACAAACTATAGGTCAAATGGTCCAGAATACAAACCCAACAAAGAAAAAACCAAAAAAGAAGAAAAATACTAGGAAACTCTGATATCCATCCACTAGAAACCCCACATGATGGGTAAGTATAGAGTATCTTACAGAATCTTTAGAAGAACATCCCTCCTGCTTGAACTCACTGGGAAACGCCCATCCCTGGGCCACTAAGTACTTCGCCAAGTTGTCAGTCATCTATACCAGCCACATCACGTTCAGGTGAAGCCCGTGAAGGGGTGAACATAACAATACTCAGTAGGGACTCCGAAAACAACTCAGGTCTCATAGAAATCCACAAAGGAAATCACAAAATAATTCACAAATATTAGAGTCACTAGAGTCATCTTGGCACCGATATAACTTAAAGTGTTGATAGAAAAACCAACGGTTGTAAACACTGAACATTAATCACTACAATGACACTCATCCTTGATGAGTCCTTTAGGCTAGATATGTCTCCAAGATTGATTAGTAATTAAGTCATGAATCCTCGTTGGGTAGCTGAGTCATGGAGCCTCACTGATAGCTGAGTCACGAAGCCTCATTGGGTAGCTGAGTCCTAGAGTCTCGTTGATAGTTGAGTCATGGAGTCTCATTGGGTAGCTGAGACATGAAGTCTCACTGATATTTGAGTCACAAAGTCTCGTTGGGGTAGCTGAGTCATGAAGTTTCACTGATAGCTGATTCATGGAGTCTCACTGGGTAGCTGATTCACAGAGTCTCGCTGATAGTTGAGTCACGAAGTCTCGTTGGGTAGCTGAGTCCCGCAGGCATGCTGATAGCTGAGTCATAGAGTCTCTCTAGGTAGTTGAGTCACATAGCCTCATTGGGTCAACATCAATGAAATATTACTTAGAGGATTTCATAACAACCATCTCGTATCTTGGGTCCCAACACCTCAGACAATGCATCAATCAGACGCACATTCTAGGAGATACGTCTCTTTTTGTAAACAGGGGCCAGTTGCATCCATGCCCAATCTGACCGGTTCAGACTGACCCGACCAACCCAACCCAGGGTCCCACATGACCCGATCTTGTCCATATTTCCCATTGTCCAGGCCCATTGGGAATCATTGGACCCGAACAAGGTTGTCTGTGGGTCAAGCCGCTAGGACACCTAGTGACCTAAATTTATCCGGCCCGACCCACATCGGTTTCTTTTCCCATACCAGGCTACCCTGTAGCCTGAATTTATCCCGTCAGCCCAGTTCAACATAGACTAGCTCGACCGGTCCAGTTGGGGTGCGAGTATCTTGTTAGCCGGCTGCACCCCTTGGTCAACACGCGACCCGCATGGAGAGGGCCGCTCCTCCTACGCAGTCTCACACTGGTGTCACATCCAGCCAACAGCCGTGGCCAACGGGCTGCAACCCTCCTTATATGCAGTTCGCACCAAGTGTGCCACCTCCACTAGTGCATCCGGCGAGATACAACCGCTTTATCCCACACGCGGTGCCCGAGGTGGAGCCACCTCCTGCCTGCAGCCACCGTTTTCAGTCACCAGAAGTTCCACGACGACAGCACCTTCTGCGGCCCACCAGGTCTGATCCGGTGGTTTGATCCCAAATATGTCTACACCCTCTGTCCTCTCAAGTCACCTCCATCATTACCATGACCTCATATCCATCTTTCCTCCTTTTCAAGGATGCAGCCCTGAAGAACACACAAGCGGAGGGGCTCGAGCCTAGTTCGTGTCGGCCTGCTCCCCCCATATTAGAAGTTTGAAAAAAATAGGGGAGGATTGGGATCATAGTTCTATCAGATAATCATTAATCCTGGTGAAAAACCCCCAAGGAAAACACCCTCCCACAATAACACATGATCCGAAGATCAAACTATTCATGGGTTGATCCGTGTTCATTTTTTTAGAATAAGAATGAGGAAAACGTAAAACAATTAAACCCCTAACTGGTTTGAGGATCCATCGATGAAGAGGGGTGAAGCTCTGAGCTATCTTCAATCATCAATCTATTAGAATTCATCATTGTTTTTCATCTCTCAAATCTGTCCCACCAGTTTTTGTCGATCCTTGATTCGATGGTGGTCATCGATGGCATTCATCATCAGAGAGAGAGAGAGATTCCTCATTCGTCAGAGAATTTCCTAGGGTTGTTTTTCAACTCTGGATCCCTATTTAATGAAAGGAAGGAGACGTGTTGTGCATTGCCACACTGTCTCATTAAGGAGGTTCATTAATGATTTAGCGTTGCCTCATCATTACACAGCAGTGCTGACTGGTCGTTGCGTCACAACAGAAATAGTTTTAATAAAATAAACATTTAAGTTTATTTTATTTTTCACTAAAAGTCTGAACTTTATCTTTTTCAGTTGACCCGCACCGATCATGGTTAGACCATTCTTTTGAGAATCCCATATTTCTGAAATCAATGGTGCCCTCATATTTTTGATCCGAACACCAGTTTAAAAGTTAGAAAACTGACCTGCATGTTTATTTAAATGAAACTTGAAAATAGTTTAGAAATTAGCTTTCACCCTCAACCCACGTCAGTTGAGGTTATGCTCTACCTAAGGGGAACATGATCTCATGAGCTCAACGGTACTCTGGGATTTCCAATCCAAGTTACCATTTAGGAGTTCTAAGGATTTTACAATAAAATAATTGTTACTTAATTATTTTATTTACAGAAAAAAACTAACTTCCACTGTTGGTCCGCACCAACTAATTTTAGGATCTTCCTAAAGAAAATATACCCTCATGAGCTCAATGGTGGTCTCATATTTTCAATCTTATTTATGGCTCGTGAATTATAAGCATTTAAAAAATAAAATAATTTTATTTAATAATTTTATTTACAGTTATGTCATTTTTAGGTTTTCTCACTAGAGGCCTACACCGACTAAAATTAAGTTTCCCCTATGGTAAACCCGCCATCATTAATGCAATAATGCCCTTAGATTTCTGATCTAGGCATTCGTTTAAGAGTTATTCCACTTTTTCATGAAAACCACTCATGCATGCTATTTAAAGATTAACATTTTTTGACGGATCATTCCAGGAACTCTGGGCCTTGGAATCGCTCACCGTCTCAGCGCCTGGACTTAAAATAATTCCATATAATAAAAAAATACATGTAATTTTCAAGACATTACATTACTATAACCTTTTTGGGATTCACGTCCTCGTAATCCAAAACAAGTCTAAACAAAAAATGGGGGTACTGAGCATGAATCTGAGCCTCCTGTTGCCATGTGATATCTTGGAGATTCCCATGCTGCCATAAAACATGTACCAAAGGAATCGACCATCCATGAAAGACCCACTCTTATAGATCCTCTATATCCACTTGGAATTCTGCAAACATCACCCCATCTTCAATATCCATCTCACCCCAGTCGATAATGTGTGATGGATCATGCACGTACCTCTTTAACTATGACACGTGAAAAACATCATGCACCTGATGAATCTATGGTGGGAGAGATAGGTTGTATGAAACGTCACTAACTCTAATCAGAATCTAAATAGGTTTGATGAACCACATAGATAACTTGCTGCCCTGGATAAAAATCCTCAATCCCCATCGGGGTGAGACCTGAAGGAAAGCATGATCTCCCACCTCGAACTCCAAGGGAATCCATCTCATATCCGCATACGATTTCTATATGATCTTGTGTAGTCCTCATCCTCTCCTAGATGATCTTCACCTTCTCAGTGGTAGCCCATACCAAATCTGGATCCATGAGTGCCGAATCTCTTGGGTTTGTCCATCATAGAGGTGATCTACAAGGCCATCTATAAAAAGTCTTGAACGATGTGATGCTAATGGTAGAGTGATTACTGTTGTTGTATGAAAACTCCACCTGTGGCAGGTGGTCCTCCCAACTATGATCAAAATCAAGGATTCAAGAACAAATCATTTCCTCTAAGGTCTGTATGGTCTGCTCCGTCTGACCATCAGTCTGTGGGTGAAAGGCTATGCTCAAGAATAGTTGAGTCCCAAACACCTACTAAATTCCCTTCCACAACTAGGATGTAATACATGCATCTCGATCTGAGACTATTATAGATGGGACTCCATGGAGTCAATCTATCTCCTGTACATAGAGGAATTCCAAGCCCTCTTCTGAACTCTGCTCTCAAATGGGTAGGAAGTGGGCCGAATTTGTGAGTCAGTCTATGATCTCCCAGATGGTATCGTGAAAAAAACTCAGCCGCTGCTTTCTTCATCCCCGACCACCAGTACTGACATTAGAGATCCTAGTACATATTTGCCACTCTAGGGTGTACCGCCAAGGGGGAGGTATGGAACTCCCTCAAAATCTCCTCTCACAACACCACTGGTACTACTATGTGCCCTTTGAAAGGGATTACATGATCTCCACCTATCGAAAACCAATCAGGTGCTTATACTAAGGATAACTGAGCATGTCGGGCATCACAGCTAGAATCTTTGAGTTGCACCTCCCTGACTCGCTATAAGAGTGAAGGGGAAACAACCATCATCTGAAGAAAATTTGTCTCCTCTCTACCCACAATGGAAATTTGAAGCAAGGCCAACTACGCTGAGGCCTCATTCAGTAGTTGTAAACTGGGTCTCCTACTGAGATCATCCTTTACCATGTTTCCCTTTCCAATAGTATATATGAATTTTAAGTCATAGTCTTGGAGGAACTTTAGCCATCATCCTTGTCTCAACTACTGAAAATCCTACAAGCACCTTTCCATCCACATGAAAGGCTACCCCTTTTAACTGATTGATGTGCCCATCGAACCTTTGGTAGTGGTTACTTGTTCTCCAAATCCACTTGGTTAAAGTGTCGATAATCCACACATAACCTTAAAAAACGTTTCTTACTATGCCCTTCCTCTACAAGTCCCCCACCTACACCCCTACTCACAAATATCTATGAAATCCCTCTGATATACTGATGCTGATATCAGTTCCATATCGGGGTGTAGAATGATGCAGAAGTCCCTCTACCTGTAGGGAGGTAATTCTGGAAACATCTTTTGAAAAGATGTTCCCACACTCTGCCACTACTATTGGGAACTGAAAACTCAAAACATCCACTCTCACGAGGGTAAGGTTGGCCAACTCAAGAGTGATCGGCGACACCCTCCTATGAATGAGTTTATCTCATGCTACCAGAGTTTCCTTTTTCACCAACCAAGGGAAATCACATTCTAATGTTGCAGATATACCTCATCCTTTTTCCTAAAATAGTAAATCTGAGCATGAACTGTGGATGACCAGTCCATACCCAAACTAACATTGTAAGGCCTTGACGCTGCCACTAAGAAGTTCCAACCGAAACTCTCACCTCAAGGGTCATATCACACTATCAACATAAGTGTGATTATCGAGTCTCCTCCCATAGGTATCTCTAGACATAAGGATTAAGTTAATGGTTTAACTAGAAACTCTAGGTCTTGAATAAGATTCATGACAAGAAGGAATGATTATCACCTATTTCTATTAATACAATAACTAGCAGTAGACACATACCGTACCTTGAATCATTCTTGTAGCCCTCAGGTCATACTCCTTGACCGCATATAGCCACTCCCTTCCCTTGTCCTCTAGCTCTCTGAGCCTTGTTTGGACCATGTTAGGGTGGTGTTTGTAACATGTTGAAATGTATACCACCTCCTGTTGCTCTCCTAGCTCCTCTATCATGTCTATCTCCCTACAGATTCATCTGTTCCAATCATTTCCTCTGCCCCGGTGGACCATCCACCGTTTCACTGTAAGCATGACGGACTGGACAATATCTAGAGAGATTTCCACTAACATCTTTTGAAAATCATTACACATTCATAGGCCGACTGAACTCACCCTATGAACCTTGAGCTATAGACCCCCTACCTTGGGACCTTTTCTCAGAATTTCCCACACATCCAAGTATCTGAGACTGACGTCGAATGCTTTTTTCCCCACTATTGACATCCACTGGTTATATCTTCTTATCCAAAGGACTTCCAACCACAAAGGTTCTCTCTAGAACCCTTGCATAAGTAGGAATGCACATAGGAATAGTGTTGGATCAAATGTCCCTAAACACACCTTGCTCGGAGGTTCGATCCCAGAAACACTGGTCGTACCGTATTCATCAAGTACCTGAAAAAAATCATCATGTCTCAATGAATACTCATCTATCGACATGTCACCCTATAGAATCTCTTGGGCATACATATTTCTTAGATTTTATGGCAAGATCCCTTTCTGTGAGAAAGGTTACCAAGCCATGTCCATGGAAAAGTCACATCATCGTAAGATCAGGTAATCTAAAACCCTGCCATCACCCCACTGATCTACACAGAAGGCTCAATGCCAGGACCTCTATCTAATCTAATGGTGACCTATATAGATGGAAAATAAGTCACCACCTCAAGATAGTCCTTAAATGCTTGTGAGTTTGGCTTACCTCAGACCTTGAGGGGTCCCTATTACTGAAACTCATGTAAGGAACCAAGCCTAAATGTGTCCTCTACCGATAGCGCCGGTAGTAATTGCTAACCAATAGGAAGTGGTATCACTGGGACACTACCTGAAGGTACCATCTCAGGAAACAATCCCTCTACTGAAGCCTCATCACTCTGTGGACCATCCTCATGGTCACACATTGGGATCCTAGATGGCTATCTGCATGGAGGCATCTTGAAAGAGAATCAAGATGAACCAAAATCAATTTATTATACCCGGTGAGCTGAACATGAATAAAAAATATCATGGAAAAAACACTCAAAGACACATGAAACTAGTGTTTTCATGTACCGTGTCATAAAACAGAATTCAAGGTCCTGGTGTATGGATACGTTAGCCACTGCACCAATACTGGACTCCCTGGACTGAAAGCTAAATTCAAAACACTAAAAAACTTTTCCCCATAAAAATTTATAGACTCTTAGTTATTCTTGTAGGACCGAACACCTTTGATACCACTTTTTCATGACTCGTCCCATAGGGCCCGTGCCATGACATACCCCAATCCCACCTCCCGAAGGCCAGGGGTTTGTGACTAGCACCGAAGGCACCAACCTGCAAATGGGAGGCATTTTCCTGAGTATCTATATGCATGCACACACAACCAATACCTAAATCTGGAAAAGTAAACATTCATTCCACTAAACAACCACTGATTAAAAGTACAAACCGTAGGTCAAATGGGCTAGAATATAAACCCAACAAAGGATGAACTGAAAACAGGAAAAATACTAAGAAACTCTGATAGCCATCCACTAGAAGCCCCACCTGATGGGTAATTATAGAGTACATTCCGGAAGCCATAGAAGCACATCCCTCCTGCCTGAACCCACTGGGCATTGCCTAGTCTTGGTCCAAAAAGTCCTCAACAAAGTCGTTGGTCGTCTGCACTAAACACAACACGTGCGAGCGAAGCCCGTGCAGGGGTGATCATAAAAATACCCAGTAGGGACCCCGAAACCAACTCAGGTCTCACAAAAATCCATAGAGGAAATCACAAAAGAATACAATAAATATTAGAGTCACTAGAGTCATATAGACACATGTATAACTTAAAGTGATGATAGCAAAACCAACTGCTGCAAACACTGAACAATAATCACTACAATGACACTCGTCCTCGATGAGTCCTTTATGCTGGCTAGGTCACCTAGAACTATTTAGTATATGAGTCATGAAACCTAATTGGGTAGATGAGTCATGGATCCTCACTGATAGATGAGTCACAAAGCCTTGTTGGGTAGTTTATTCATGGAGTCTCACTGATATCTGAGTCACAGAGTCTCGTTTGGTAGCTGAGTCATGGAATCTTGCTGATAGCTAAGTTACAGAGTCTCATTGGATAGCTGAGTCACACAGTCTCACTAATATCTGAGTCACAGAGTTCTCTGGGTAGTTGATTCATGAAGTCTCACTGATATCTAAGTCACGGAGTCTCGCTGGGTAGCTGAGTCACGAAGTCTCACTGTTAGCTGAGTCACAGAGTCTCACTGGGTAGTTGAGTCACGAAACCTCTCTGGGTCAACTTATATGAAGTCTTACTTAGAGGATTTTATAAGGACCTCCCTGTCACATGGGTCCCAATGCCTTAGACATCTCATCAATCAGAGGCACGATCTAGGAGATACGTCCCTTTTTGTAAAAAGGGCCCGGTTGTGTCTGGGCCCGGTACGACTGGTTCGACCCGACCCGACCAACCTGACTCGGGGTCCCGCATGAACCAATTCTGTTCATTTGGACCATTGTGTTGGCTCATTGGGCCTCAATGGACCTGAACGTGGGTCTAGTCCTCTTGGTCACCCAGTGACCTGAATTTATCCGGCCCGTCTAGCACTGGCGGGCCGGTTTCTTTTCCCAGCCCAGGCCGCCCCCGCAATCTGAAATTATCCTGTCGGCACGGTTCGCTCAAGAATACCGACTCAAAAAATTATTCAGGTCACTCGGGTAGCCTGGTTCAGCCCGGCCCAAACTGGCTTGGCCAGTCTGGTTGGGGCGCGTGCGACCTGTCAACCGGTTTCCCCCTTGGTCAACATGCAGCCCACATGGAGCGGGTCACTCCTCTTACGCGGCGCCACACTAGCACCGCATCCAGATTGTTACCGCAGATTCCAGGCTGTGACCCTCCTTTGTCGCGTTGATATTTGTCCACTTTGTCCCACACACAGTGCCTAGGGTGGTGCTGCCTCTTGCCTGTGGCCGCCGGCGTAGCCGCACTGGAGGTTCCGCTCCGACAACACCTTTTGCGGGCCACCGGGTCCGCTCTAGTGGTCCGATCTCAGATCCGTCTATGCCCTTAGGCCTCTCAGTTCACTTCCATCACTACCACGACCTCAAATCCACCTTTCCAACATTTTTAGGATGCAACCACTAAGAACACACAAGCGGAGGTTCTTGGGCCTTGTTTGTGTTAGCCCGCACCCTCCGTGTTAGAAGTTTAAAAAAAATGGGGGGGGGATTGGGATCATAGTTATATATGATAATCTTCAATATCGGTGAAAAAACCCAAAGAAAAATACCCTCCCATAAGAACACACGATCCACAGATCAACCTGTTCATGGGTTGATCCACGTTCGTATATTTAGATTAAGAATTGGGAAAACTTAAAACAATTAAACCCCTACCTGGTTTGAGGATCCATCACTGATGAGGGAATAATCTTTGAGTTGTCATCAATCCTCGATCTGTTAGCATTCTTCTTCATTCATCATCTCTCAAATCTGTACCATAAGCATTATTTGATCCTTGATTTGATGGTGTTCGTCGATAGCATTCGTCGTCAGAGAGAGAGCGAGAGATTCCCTGTTCATCATAGAATTTCCCAGGGTTGTTTTTCAACTCTGGATCCCTATTTAATTAAAGGAAGGAGATGCGTTTTACATTTCCATACTGTCTTATTAATGATTCAGCACTACCTCGTCACTGCACTGCAATTCTGACTGGTTGTTGCATCACAACGGAAACATTTTTAATAAAATAAACTTTTCAGTTTATTTTATTTTTAACTAAAAGTCCGAAATTTATCTTTTTCGGTCGACCTACACCGATCAAGGTTAGGCCATTCTTAGGATAATCTTGGTGTTCTAAAATCAACGGTGCCCTCATATTTTTGATATGATCATCATTTTAAAAGTTAGAAAAACCACCTCATATATTTATTTAAATGAACCTTAAAAATAGTTCAAAAATTAACTTTCACCCTCGACCCGTGCCAGTCGATGTTAGGATCCACCTAAGGGGAACATGACCTCATGAGCTCAACAGTACTCTCGGATTTCAAATTCGAGTTACCGTTTATATCACGACCTGTCCCAATGGGGCTTGTGCTGTGGCTTTCTAAGATTGCCTCCAATAGGCCAGGGGCTGGTGACTAGCACCGAGTAGGCATATCACTAACATGGGAGGCATTGACTAAGTACCTGCACACACACAAACATATGCAATCCCACAAATGCAGAAATGTAAAAACCACTAAGGAAAAAAATGATTGCATACAACTAAACCCAACCACCAGAGTATAATAGAAGTAAAGTGCTGAAAGTAAACTGGGCCAAAATACAAGCCCACCAAAAACAAGAGTCTACAAACTATGATGTCTAACCTGTAAGAAAAAAGAGGTACTGGGACTACTACTCATAGACGTAGGAACACCTTGGCCTATAAGGAACTCAGAAATCTCTGGATGGTCCTAGTCTGCCCTGGACTCCATCAAAAGACCACTCGTCTGCACAAGACACGACACATGTGGGAAAATCCCATGCAGGGGCGAGTATAACAATACTCAATAGAGGACTCCGAAAACTACAAAGCAATAAACAAGTGAAGGTATAGTCAGATATACACAGTATATGTCTACTGAACATATAATAAGAGAAACACATCTAGATATACTCAAAAACCAGACCAGTATTCTATAACGACCACATACCCATAGTAGGGATTCAATTCAAAGATTCTACAAAGCACTCATTCGAGAGGAATCAATCCACAAGTCTGATAGATCTGATGACATTTTTCCGAGAAGTACTATTCATCAGGAAAATCAATGAGAGAGATAGATGAACTAATAGATCAGAAGAGAGAACAGATGCACTCCTTCCAAGAGAACACACTCCAAAGTGGGAAAAGATCACGATACACGGATGATGATTATTTCACGGGCCTTGGCGGATACCCTGACTCATCCAGATTCCACCTGCTAAGTAGATGATCTACATCTTATAGGATTGGTCACGTCAATACCTAACTCTACCTTGGGTCAAGAATGGATAGAGGATCTCGCTTGGGGCCTCTTAGAGGGATACTGACTCTATCTAAGGAAGTCCTGCTGAAGGGATCATACTCTTGTGGATGGAAATGATACCTAAAATTCAAGGAAACGATCAAGGGGCACTAACCCAAATGAAACTTGTCCAATGAAAAGTGGATAAGAGGATCAAGACATGTGCTGTGAAGTACACGACATGTAGAAGGGTTACACACTGTGTCCTATGACCCCGATTACTGTCTGTGTACAATGTCCCATGTCATAAGTATTTTCATGCAGAAGGTATACATGATGAGTAATATAATGACATTTCATGTTCCATTATCCAAGGAAGACACTGTGAATGCTGGCCATGTGCCTGTACACGACTCCAACCCGTGTCCCAGACTATGTATTGGTACACGGGGTGGTCCATGTATCTAGATGTGTCTAGCTATGTGGTAGAGTACATGTTGTGTACTCCACCCTATGTCTGTGTATCTTTTGAGATACATGTTGAGTCCGCGTAAGGACCCACACACCGTGTGACGATGGTCACACACCGTGTTGGTACTTCCCGTCGCTTGGAACTCCAGTCGCCGCTGGGTGGGGCCATCATGTCTTTTCTTCTCAAGGCATGTCATGTTCTTTAACGTGTGCGGCATGCAAACCCTATCCCTGTCACGTTGGTCCCACAGGGTGTGTTCATCAAAGAACACGCCGTGTTCTTCATAATTTTCCAGAAACACCGTTCTTCATATCCTCTCCTTGGTTGACCCTTTGATCTTCAATACAGTTGTCTGATCACTTTGAAATTCAAGGTTTAGGGTCACCCCATTGTAGAAAATCTAATTCGGTAAGTTTCGAGAATCTGATCAGCTCATATCACACGTTTTGATCATTCGCATGAAGAATGGTTGAAGAACGATTTCTTCTGAACCTCATCGATTTGTCTACTGCCATCACCATCGCACCTCCATTGAGTTTTCATGATGTAGGATCTCCAATTTGGGATCTTTTCATTACGAAAAAATGCGCAATGATCTATTGTTCATAACCCTATGAAGAACATGAAGAATACAGGGTTAAAAAGGAAAAATAAATTCAATAAACAAAGGAGGAATGCGCCTCCACCATCATTCGTCATGACATTGATTCGATCCCGTTAGTAGGTTTAATAGTGAATCAAAACGATAATCCAACAATTATCACAAAATCAATTCCTAAATCAAAACCCGAAAAGAAACATAAATTAACACTCGCCCGCAAGAAAGTATGATTCACAGATCAACCTATTTGTGGGTTGATCCATGTTCATCGTTAAATCCAAGAATTGGGAAAGATGAATCAAAACAAAAAAACCCTACCTCAATTCTATTAGAGGATGATCACCACATCATGCTCGTTGGTGAGGTTCATCGAATTTTGAGGTGCATCGATCAATTGCTCTGACATTGTCCGCCAACAGGTTATCCTCCACAGCTCTAATGATAGTTGTCAATTCGTAGGGTTATTCAGCTAACCCTATGAATTTTCCATAAGCAAGTATTTAAAGAGGTAAAACTAGGTCATTATGTCATTAAATGTTTTTAAAATAAAATAAATAAATTGTTTATTTTATTTCCTTTAAAACGTCCAAAAATTAACTTTTACAGTTGACCTGCACCAAACCAAGTTAGGCCCAACCTAAGATAAAGTCGCTAATCTGAATGTAATGGTGCCCTCATATTTCGAATCCGGGAACCTGTTTAAAAGTTATTCCACTTTTTCAGGAAAACTGCCCGCACACACTATTTAGAGTTTAATTTATTTCAAACATTTATTTTGGGAACTCTGAACCTTGAAATTGCATGTCGTCACAAATCATGGTCTCATAGTAATTCCATATAATATTTAAAAATATTATATGGAAAACTTGAGGCATTACATTCTACCCACCTTAGGGATTTTACGTCCCTGAAAAGACCAAACAAAAGGCTACTCAAACAGATGTGGGTACTACGCACGAATCTAAGCCTCCCACTCCCAGTACTCTCTTGAGGATTTCCATACTGCCAATGGACACGTACTAGGGGAATTTATTTCCCATGAAGGATCCTCTACTCTCGATCCTCGATCTCTATTGGGTACTCTACAAAGGTCACTCCTGTCATGACCCGTCCCCCGGGGCCCATGCTGTGACTACCCCAAGCCCGCCTTTCATAGGCTAGGGTCTATTGACTAGCACCGAAGGCATATTCCCTAAAACTAGGAAGTAATTTCCTTTATAACATGTAATCACACAGAAACAAGCACACATCAAGATACAAACTCAAGTAAACTGAATAGTAAACGGAGTGAGTACAGTAAGTAAAAGGGGCCAGAATACAAGACCAACTTGAAAGTACAAGAAACTAAAAGTACAAGTAAACTAGAAAAGCTCCTATGATCACCTGCCAAGGATCCTACCTGAAGGGTAGGTATAGCTCTCTAACGGTCATCTTTGTGATACACCTCGTCTAAGGACCACCTCCGAGCAACCTCTAGTCTTGGTACTCTTATCCTCAGTCAGCGTTATTCATCGTCTGCACCAAACACAATGAGGTGCAGGCATAGCCCGTGCAGGGGTGAGTATAATGATACTCAGTAGGGACCCCGAGACCCTCAAGGTCTCACAAAATCGACCAAGGATAAACCATACAACATGGAAACAACTGAAAACCCTACTTAGGTATATGCCCATACATATACCTAAGTTATCAAGTAATCCCATATCAATCATGAGGAAAACACAGAGTCCAACTCCAAAGCCCCAAGCTCATCTGTTCCACAAAGGAATAAATACCATGAAGGCCAGTACCATACAGGTACGCCACACAGAAGAATACCACCAAGGTATTACCGCGAAGGAAAGTACCACACAGGTACAAACTTAGCTCACACTAGGTATAACTTAGGTACAGTAGTAGATATGATTAGATATAAATACTGAATCATCTTACTCTATTAATAGGTAGACCCACACAGGATCACTCGGTGCAGACCCACACAAGATCGCTCGGTGCTGACCCGCACAGGATCGCTCGGTGCTGACCCACACAGGATCGCTAGGTGCTGACCCACACAAGATCACTAGGTTCTGACCCACACAAGATTGCTCAGTGCTGACCCACACATGATCTCTTGGTTCTGACCCACACATGATCGCTATGTGCTGACCCACACAGGATCGCTAGGTGCTGACCCACACAAGATCGCTCTTCATTTTTCACGTCACAGCCAACTATTGGGTTTCTACACTACGCTCACTTGTCTCTGGGAGGGTCCGCTCCATAAGCCATTGGTCGATAACCTGACTTCTATGAATTCTCATGAAGAATTATCTCAAGGTACCTCCATTTCATTAGGGTCTCAATGTAACAGATGGTGCGTCAATCAGACGCCTAATCTGTAAGTTATTAGCATTTTTGTCCCGATGGCCTGATTGGATTTGTGCTCGATCCAACCCAACCGTATCCCAAATTTATCCAAATATCAAGTAGGGTATACCAAAGTGACTTTCTCGCTCCAAGTTTTCCAGTGACACTGACGGTTTGTCAAACAGATTCCCGGTTCCATAGTTATGGCCAAAATAGCGTAAATGGGTCAAAATGGGTCCGGGTCCGGTCCGACCTGGCCTGGGTCAACCCGATTTGGGTCGACCTGGCCCAACCCACTGGGTCCGGTCCAACATGTGCTGGGTGGCCCGACCCGCACTGAGTGGCCTGACCTGTGCTGTGCGGCTTGACCTGGAGGCTCGACTTGGGCGGCGTGGTGTGGCCGTAAGGTCGCGGAGGGCCGCGAGGCCGCGGGGTGGTGCAATGAGGCCGAGGGGTGGCACGATGAGGCATATGGGTGGTGTACAGTGCCACAGGTGGCGAGGCCGCAGGGTGGTGAGGTCGTGGGGTGGTGCGGGGTTCCATGAGCGGCGAGGCCGCTGGGCGGCGCGGGGAGCCACGGTGCGGTGCGGCCACGGGGCGGTGTGATAGGCCGCAGGGGGGCACGATGAGGCCGCGGGTGGCGTAGCTCCCTGGGGAACGTAGGCCATGGGATGGCAGAGCGCCGCAGGGCGGTGAGGCACCACGCCTTTGCTGGTGGGTGGCTTGATCGACCGCCCTCTGTTGTCACCTTCATCGTGGCTGACGGTGGTGCCGGCCGCCGTTCTCAAATTCCACTGGTGCCAACTGCTGACACTGGTCGCCGTCACCATTGCGAAGAACACAACAATAAAGAAGAAAGTCAGAGGGGTCAGACCATGTTTTTTTGGTGCACACCCTTCATGTTAGGGCTATAGCAAGAGTCTCAACAAAATCACGAATCAAGAATCGTCAAACTTAACAATTTCATACGAATCGTGGATCAACCTGTTTTGGTTGATCCATGTTCACCATAGTTTCCAAGAACGAGGAATTTAATCGAGAAATTACTAGAATTCAATATCAACCCCTACCTTGAAGGTTTGTTGATGGAGGCCATGAGGAAGGAGATGATGTAGTTGGGGATAGACAGATGTCAGTGACGTCAGCATTTCCTGAATCACTGGTTCGTTCATCATTGAATACGTTCTGCATCTGTATTCTTCGTTGGATAAGCTCTTCATTGGAGGATGTGTTTCTCCACGATTCTCCCAAGGATCCTTCCTCCCAATTCCACCAAAATTAATAGGTAGCCAAAATAATAGATTATGTTATCTATTAAGTTATTGGCATAATTTCAAAATAGCTTAATTAATTAATTGATGGGTTGGATTAATTAATTAAAGGGGAGAGTTTGCATAATTAAGTGGGGGAGCTCAAGAGGTTTCTACCCATTAAGTGGGAGTTCAAAGGGGTTCAAGGGGTTTTAAGTCTCGGGTGGTCCCCACCACCATAACCCACATGGGAGGTTAGGCTCAGGTGGTCCCCACCACTATATCCTATGTTGAGAGGTTTTAGTACAGGTGGTCTCCACCATTAAAACATCCACATGGAAGGTTTCAACAAAAGAAAATAAAAATGTTACACATTTTTATTTTATTTTATTCTTTCATGAAAAACAAAAAAACTATCTTTCGCTCTCGACCCACTATGGTCGAGGTGAGGATTTCCTTAAGCGAATATCGACGCTGCGAGTTCAATAGTGCCCTCAAATTTCAATTCCGAGTACCGATTCATAAGTTAAAAAAACCCACCCGTATGTTTACTGAATGTACCAAAAATAAAGTTCATAAATTCATTATGAGCACACCGAGCCTCGGAATCACACACCGTCAATTTTTTAGGACTTTTAAAATTCCCATTTAATTAAAGAAAATTTATATGGAAATTCTGGGTCTTTACATTCTCCCCACCTTAGGGATTTGTGTCCCTATAAGCCACAACTCAAACTAAGGAAACACGTGGGGGTACTGATCACGAATCTGAGCCTCCCGCTCCCATGTGATTTTCTAGAGGTTCCCGTGCTACCAATGAACGCACACCAGAGGTATCCACCACCCATGAAGGACCTGATCCTATCGATCCTCAATCTGTACTGAAACCACCATACAAGTTTCCCCATCATCAACGTCCAGCTCTCTGTGGTCAATGATATGAGAAGGGTCGTGCACATATCTCTTCAGCTGGGATTCATGGAAGACGTCGTGCACCTAGTGTAACTGAGGTAGAAGAGCTAAGCAGTAAGCCACCTCGCCAACAATGATGAGGACTTGAAAGGGTCCAATGAACCTCAAAGATAACATTCCACCTCGGCCAAATCTCTGCTACGCTTGTCGAGGTGAGACCCGTAGAAAGACGTGGTCTCTATCCTCAAACTCTATAGGTCTCCGTCTCCTTCGGCATACGACTTCTGCCTTCTCTGTGCAGTCTTCATCCACTCCTGGATGATCTACACCTTCTCTGTGGTAGTCTATACCATCTTTGGTCCCACTAGTACTGACTCCCCTAGATCAGTCCAGCACAAAGGTGATCTGCAAGGTTGCCCGTACAATGCCTCAAAAGGTGTCATCCCAATGGTGGAGTGATAGTTGTTTTTGTATGCAAGATCCACCAAAGAAAAATGATCCTCCCAGCTTTGACTGAGGTCAAGGATGTAATCATGCAACATGTCCTCGAGGGTCTGAATGGTCCACTCAGTCTGGACATCCATCTGAGGATGGAAGGCGGTTCTCAAATGAAGCTGCGTCCCGATTGCCTCCTACAATCCCTTCCATAGCCATGAAGTAAAACGTTCATCACGATCGGTGAAAAACATCGAGGGTAATACTTGTAACCAAACAATATCCTGCACATAAAGGCGTCCCAAGCTCTCTACTGATCCCTGCTCTCTAATCGGTAGGAAGTGGGCTGACTTGGTCAGTCGGTCGATGATCACCCAAATTGAGTCATGAACCCTGGATGTATGTGGAATTCCTGTCATGAAGTATATGGATATCTCGTCCCACTTCTACTCTAGGACCTCTAAAGGATGAACCAATATTGCTGGTACCTGATGCTCCACCTTCACTTGCTGACAAGTGAGGCATCGAGAGACAAGCTCTACTACAGCTTTCTTCATTCCTGGCCACCAGTGTTGTCGTTGGAGATCCTGGTACATCTTCTCCACTCCTGGATATACTGCTAGAGGGGATGTGCAGAACTCCCTCATCACTTCCTCCTGAAGTGACATTGGTACCTTGGTATTTCTTCTGAAGAGAATGACGTGCTCCCCACCTTCAGAAAACCCATAAGGTGCTTGCCCTGTGGATATCTGAGCACGTTGAGCCTCGCAGTCAGCGTCTCCACACTGTGCCTCCCTGAATCGCTGAAGATGTGGGGGAGTGACTGTAAGATACTGAAGGAAAGCTACTCCATCACGTTCCACAAAGGATATCTACAAAGTGGTTAGCTGCTCCATCACCTCACCTAGCAGTTGTATACCAAATCTCTAGCTGAGTGCATCTGCTACAACGTTCCCCTTCCCAAGAGTATAGACTATCTCGAAGTCATAGTCCTAGAGGAACTCAAGCCAATGTCTCTGTCTCAGGTTCAGGTCCTTCTAAGAGAAGATATACCTGAGACTCTTGTGATCATAGTACACTGTAAAACACTCTCTCATTAAGTGATTTCACCACATATTCAAGGAAAATACCACTACTGCTAACTTCAGGTCATGGGTAGCATAGTTCTGATCATGCTGTCTTAGCTGTCGAGAACCATAAGCAATCACTGATCACTCCTACATTAGGACACATCCGAGCCCGGTCCCTGATGTATCACAGTAGACTACATACCCTACACCCTCCTCTGGAAGCCTCAAGATGGGGGCACTAGTCATCCTATGCCTCATCTCCTGAAAACTCCGCTGGCATCTCTCCGACCACACGAAAGGTTTCCCCTTCTTCATCAATGCTGATAAAGGTGCTGAAACTCTGGAGAAATATTGTACAAAACTCTAGTAGTATCTGACCTAACCCAAGAAATGTTTTACCTTCATCACACTCCTAGGTGGATCCCAAGAAAGTACTGCCTCAATCTTTGCTAGATCCACTGCAACTCCAGCCTCTGAGATGACATGTCCTATAAAGTGAACCCCTTGGATCCAAAAATGGCACTTTGAGAGCTTTCCATAAAGCTGGTGCTCTCAGAGTGTATCCAGTACTACCTGAAAATGATAGGAATGCTCCTCCTTAGTAGCCAAGTAGATCATAATGTCGTCGATGAAGACTATTACAAAGCGATCAAGGTACGGCTGGAAGATCCTATTCATGAGTCCCATGAACACTGCTGGAGCATTGGTCATGCCGAATGGCATAACCAAAAACTCATAATGGCCATACCGACATCTAAAATCCATCATCTGTACATCCTCATCTCGTACTCTGAGCTGGTGATAGCCTGATCTGAGGTCTATCTTCGAGAACCACCATGCTCCCTTCAGCTGATCAAAGAGATCGTCAATCCTCAGAAGTGGGTACTTGTTCTTCATGGTCACCTAGTTCAGGCACCGATAATTGACACAAAGTCTCAAGCTCCTATTCGACTTCTTGAAGAACAAAATTGGGGCTACCCAAGGAGAAACACTGGGCCGAATGAACCCTTTCCCCTGTAAGTCCTCCAACTATACCCACAACTCACAAAGCTCTGTGGGAGCCATCTGATATGCTGGTGTAGATATTGGTGTCGTCTTGAGGTACAAGTCAATGTAAAATTCTACCTCTCGGCAAGGAGGTAGACCCTAAATGTCATAAGAGAAGACATCTGCATACTGGTCAACCACTACAGGATAACTCGGACTCTCCACATCAACTGCTCCAAGGGTAATCTCAACAACTGATGAATAATTAGCTTCACTCTCCTCTGGGTAAGTCCATCCTATGCTGCAAAGGGTCCCTTCTCACTGGTGAAGGTAAACCTGGTCCCATCCATGCAGACACACCACACATTGCGCCTAATACAGTCTATCTGAGAATGGAATATAGATAACCAGTCCATACCCAAGATGATGTTATAAGGCCTCGACACCGCTACTAGGAGACCCCAACCGAAGCTTTTGCCTCCTAGAGTAAGTTTGCACTGTCGGAACCAGTGTGTAATCATCGATTCTGCTCCCGTAGGAGTCTGTAGCCATAAAGATCGTGCCAATGACTCCATCGAAATCTCCAAGATCCAAATGAGGGCAGTGGAAATAAAAGAATGACTGGAACCTATGTCTATAAGTACTGCATATAAGGTGGAGAAAACACATATCATACCTCGTATCATCTACGGAGCTCTGTGATCGTAGGCCTCAGTTGCATGGAGCTGAGCTCGCCCCATTCCTCTTGCTCTCTGTGGTTAGGGTGGACCACCTGGTGGTGGTGGCGGTAACATCTGGAATCGTCGCCCACTGCCAGCTGCACGAGACCATCTCCTATTCCATGTCTGCCTGCTCCCTGCAGACCTCCTTGGTTGAATCTCTGTCTCTATCTGGGCGGTCCTTCAACCGTCTGCTGATCATTCATATGGTGGGTCAGACAGTCATGAGCCATGTGACCCTGCCCGCCGCATGCGTAACATTGCCTGCTCCTTGCATGACCAAATTTTCCTTGGGTGCCCCGCACAAACGACTCTGAATCATACGGTCATACACCTATAGGTCTGGTTATCTTGGACCTCTGTGTCATCTGTCGGATGCCAGTTAAAGAAGACTGCACTATGTGATGACTGGTAGTGGGTCTTGCTGCTGGTGATTGCTCAGCAAGGAAACTCTCCACTAAAAGGGCTCGCTCTAAATACCCCCGCCTGCGTTGGGATGCTGAGTGAGATCATCAAAGCCCTGATATCCCGCCTGAGTCCCTGCTCAAAGGTCCGGGCCCTGAATAATGGGTCATGCACCATATCTGCTGAGTAACGTGAGAGGTCAGTGAACCTCACTGAGTACTGAGACACAATCATTCTGCCCTGCTGCAGATGGAGTAGCTCCTGAATGCGCACTGCGCGAAGAGTCGCTGGGACAAACTCTACCTGAAACAGGCTCTCAAAGTCTGCCCGGAGAAGCATCACCTCGTCGTGAACCTGAATCATCAAGATCCACCATCTGCCTGCTGCTGCCTATAGAAGACTGGAGGCAAGGATCACCATGAGATTGGCTGGTGTCACTACCAGTCGAAAGACTCTCACCATAGTCTCCATCCAATCCTCAAACACCTGTGGGCCTGTCTCTCTCTTGAACCTGGGTGGCCTCTGGAATTGAAACTCATGCAATGCGCTCAAGCGGTGTGTACCCTCTACTACTGGGGATGGTAGCATCAGTGGCCTAATGGGTAATGGTACCACTGGTGCCTCTACTGGAAGAGGGCCCTACACCGAGGCCTCATCGCTTGGTGGGTTATTGGTGCATAAAACTCTTAGAACCCTAGCTGGCTGTCTACGTGGAGGCATCCTGAAAAGATACAGGTGCGCCATGGTCAATAAGTTATACCTGGTGAGCTGACACAAAGAGTTCACAAATAAGACACTTGAAAACACTCACGCAATCAGTGTTTTCATGCACTGAGTTAGAAATCAGAAGTCAGGGTCCTAGTGTATAGATACGTCAGCCGCCCAACACTGGATTCTCTAAACTGATAACCACACTCACTACACTTAGCACTATTTCCCTTAAAAAAAATTAGAGTCCTATGTTCTACGGTAGAACTGACTCCTTTGATACCAATTTGTCATGACCCATCCCCTGGGGCCTATTCCATGACTACCCCAAGCCCGCCTTCCACAGGCTAGGGGCTGGCAACTAGTAGTGAAGGGGTATTCCCAAAAACTGGGAAGACATTGCCATTATAACCTGTAATCACACGCAACCAAGAATACAGCAAGATACAAACTCAAGTAAACTGAATAATAAAGAGAGTGAGTACCGTAAGAAAAGGGGCCATAATACAAGTCCTACTGGAAAGTACAATAAACTGAAAGTGCAAGTAAACTAGAACAACTCCTACGATCACCCGCCAAAGATCCTACCTGAAGGGTAGGTACAACACTCAAACGGTTGTCTCTGCGGTACACCTCGTCTAAGGTCCACCTCCGAGCTAACTCTAGTCCTGGTACTCTTGTCCTCAGTCAGCGCTATCCATCTTCTGCACCAAACACAACAAGGTTCAGGCATATCCCGTGTAGGGGTGAGTAAAATGATACTTAGTAGGGACCCCGAGACCCTCAAGGTCTCACAAAATCCACCAAGGATAAACCATATAACATGTAAACAACTGAAAACCCTACTTAGGTATATGAAAATAAATATACCTAAGTTATCAAGTAATCCCATCTCAATCATGAGGAAAACAAAATTTCCAACTCCAAATCCCCAAGCACATATGTTCCACAAAGGAAGAAATACCACGAAGGCAAGTACCACACATGTACGCCACACAGAAGAATACCACCAAGGTATTACCATGAAAGAAAGTACCACATAAGTACAGAATTAGCTCACACTAGGTATAACTTAGGTACAATAGCAGAGATGATTAGATGTAACTACTGAATCATTTTACTCTGTTAAGAGGCAGACCCAAACATGATCGCTCGGTGCTGACCCACATAGAATCGCTCGGTGCTAACCCACACAGGATCGCTAGGTGCTGAATCACACATGATCGCTAGGTGCTGACCCACACAGGATCGCTCGGTGCTAACACATAGAGGATCGCTTACTGCTGACCCACCGAGGATCTCTAGGTGATAACCCACATAGGATCACTAGGTGCTGACCCACACAGGATCTCTCTTCATTCTTCACGTCAAAACCAGCTACTGGGTTTCCGCACTACGCTCGCCTGTCTCTGGGAGGGTCTGCTCCACAATCCACTGGTCAATACTCTGACTTACATGAAGTCTCATGAAGAAGTATCTCAAGGTACTGCCACGTCATAGGGGTCTCAACGTAATAGATGATGCGTCAATCAGATGCCCAGTCTGTAAGTTATTATCCTTTTAGTTCCGAGGGCCCAGTTGGATTCGTTCTCAATCCAACCAGACCGTATCCCTATTTTATCCAAATCTCAAGTGGGGTATATCAAAGGGACCATATCTCTCCAAGGTTTCTAGTGCCATTGACGGTTCGTCAAACGGACGCCTAGTGCCAAAGTTATGGCTAAAATAGCGTAAATGGGTCAAAATGGATCCGGGTCCGGTCCGACTCGGCCTAGGACGACCCAGTTTGGGTCGACCCAGCCTGACCTGCTAGGTCCAGCCTGACCTATTGTGTGGCCCGACCTGCTATGTGGCCCGGCCCGTAGGGTGGCCCGACCTGCTGGGTCTGGCCTGGCCTGCACTGGGCGGCCTGGCCTGGGTAGCGCGGTGGGGCTGCAAGGCCGCGGAGGGACACAGAGGACCACGGTGGGCCGCGTGGCCACAAAGTGGCACGGTAAGGCCATGGGGTGGTGCGGCGAGGACGTGGGGTGGAAGAGCCATGGGACGGCGCGACGGGGCCGCAAGCAGTGAGGCTGCAGGGCGGTGAGGCCGCGGGGCAGCGCGAGGTGCCGTGGGTTGGCATGACCACGGGGCAGTGCGACAGGCTGTGGGGCGGAGTGGCGAGGCTGCGAACGGTAGAGCTCCATGGGGCGTAGAGGCCGCGGGGCGGCTGAGCGCTGCAGAGCGGCAGGGCGTCATGCCTTCACCGGCGGCCAGCTCGACTAGACGCCCTTCATTGTTGCCTTCGTCGCGACCGACGGTGGTGACGACCTGCATTCTCAAATTCCACTGGTGCCAACCACCGGAACTGGTTGTTTTCCCCATCATGAAGGACGCAACAATAATGAAGAACGACGGAGGGTTCAGGCCATGTTTGTTTGGCCTGCACCCTCTGCGTTAGGGCGGTAGCAAGAGGCTCAACCAAATCATGAGTCAAGAATCATCAAACTTTACAATTTCATACGAATCCTGGATCAACTCATTTTGGTTGATCCACATTCTCCAAGATTTCCAAGAACAAGGAATTTAATCGAGAAATTACTTGAATTAAATATCATCCCCTACCTCGAAGGTTCATTGACAGAGGCCGTGAGGAAGAAGACGATGTCGTTGGGGATAGATGGATGTTGGTGACATCGGTGTTTCCTCAGTCGTTGGTTTATTCGTCATTGAATACATTCCTAATCGGCGTTCTTCGTTGGAGAAGCTCTTCATTAGAGGATGTGTTTCTCCACGATTCTCCCAAGGCTCCTTCCTCCCAACTCCACCAAAATGAAGAGGTAGCCAAAATAATAGATTATGTTATCTATTAAGTTGTTGGAATAATTTCAAAATAGCTTAATTAATTAATTTATGGGTTGGCTTAATTAATTAAAGGGGAGAGTTGGAATAATTAAGTGGGGGAGCTCAAGAGGTTTCTCCCCTTTAAGAGGGAGTTCAAAGGGGTTCAAGGGGTTTTAAGTCTCAGGTGGTCCCCACCACCTTAACCCACATGGGAGGTTAGGATCGGGTGGTCCCCACCACTATATCCTATGTTGAGAGGTTTTAGTATAGGTGGTCCCCACTATTAAAACATCCACATGGAAGGTTTCAACAAAAGAAAATAAAAATGTTACACATTTTTTATTTTATTTTATTCTTTCACGAAAAACACAAAAACTATCTTTCACTCTCGACCCACTGTGGTCGAGGTGAAGGTCTCCTTAAGTGAATACCAATGCTATGAGTTCAACGGTGCCCTTAGATTTCAATTCCGATCACTGGTTCAAAATTTACAAAAACCTGCTCATACGTTTGTTGAACATACCCGAAAAAAGTTCAGAAATTCATTCTCGGCACACTGGGCCTCAGAATAATGTGCCGTCATTTTTTTTCGGACTCATAAAATTCCCATTTAATTAAAAAAAATTACATGGAAATTATAGTTCTTTAAAAATCCATCCCTGATGTCCGGCTCACCCCAGTTGATGACGTGCGATGGGTCATGCACATACCTCCTCAGTTGTGACATGTGGAAGACATCGTGTACCCGGTGAAGCTGTGGCATTAGGGCTAGGCGGTACACCACCTCACGAACTTTGCGAAGTATTTGAAAAGGGATGATGAATCTCAGAGACAAATTTCCTCCTTGGACAAATCTCCACAAACCTCGTCGAGGTGAGACCCGAAGGAAGACATGGCCCCCTCCTCAAAATCCAGATGTCTTCATTGTTTATTAGCATTAGAATTATGCTGGCTTTGTGAAATCTTCATCTGCTCCTAGATGACCTGCATCTTCTTAGTGGTAGCTCACAACAACTCTGGACCCATGAGTGCTGACTCTCTAGGGTCGGTCTAGTAAAGCAGTGACCGGTAGGGTCACCCATATAAGGCCTCAAACAGTGCCTTGAAAATGGTGGATTGGTAGCTATTATTGTATGTAAACTCCACCAGTGGTAAGTGTTCCTCCCAACTATGACCAAAATATAAGATATAGGCCCACAACATATCCTACAGAACCTGAATGGTTCTTTCTATATAACCATATTTCTGGGGATGGAACACTGTGCTCAATCATAGTTGGGTCCCAAAGGCTTCCTGCAATCCTTTCCACAAATGGGATGTGAAGTGTGTGTCTCAATCCGAGACTATCGTCAAAGGGATTCCATGAATCCAAACTATCTCTTGCACATAGAGGAATCCCAAGATCTCTATGAAACTATCTCCCTAATAGCTAGAAAGTGGGCTGACATGGTGAGTAATTCAATGATCACCCAGATGAAATCATGTCCCTTGGACGTCCGTGGTAATCTCATCATGAAGTCCATAGAAATTCCATCCCACTTCCACGCCGTATCTTCCAGGGGGTGAGATAACCCTGCTAGAACCTGGTGCTCGGTCTTCACCTGCTAGCACGTAAGGCATCTAGAAATGGATTCTTCTATGTACTTCTTCATTCATGTCCACCATAACTGACACCATAGCTCCTGGTACATTTTTTCCACTCTAGGATGTACCGCCAAAGGGGATGTATGAAAATACCTCTGAACCACCACCCACAGCACCACTAGAACCACTTTGCATACTTTAAAAAGGACTACATGCTCTCCACCTTGAGAATATCCATCAGGATCATGTCCTATGGATAACTGAGCATGTAAAGTCTCACAATTGACACCCCTAGTTATGCCTCCCTAAATCTCTGTAAGAGTGGATGGGTGACAACCATAAACTGGAGATAAGATGCATTATCTCTATCCATGAAGGATAATTGTAGCGAGTCTAACTACTTCAACGCCTCGCTCAGCTGCTTTAAACTCGATCTCCTGCTGAGAGAAATTTCTACCATGTTCTCCTTTCAAGGAATACAGACGATCTCGAAGTCATTATACCAGTGGAACTCTAGCCATCATCTCTACCTCAGATTCATATCCTTCGGTGAGAAGATGTAATTGAGGCTCTTGTAGTCAGAGTAGAAGATTAATCATTCACCCATAAGGTAGTGTCGCCACATCTTTAATGTGAAGAGTACCACTGCCAATTCAAGATCATGGGTCATGTAGTTCTTCTCATGCAGCCTTAGCTGGTGTGAACTATAACCAATCACCACCTGTCTCTACATCAAGACACAACCAAGCCCGATTCCAGATGTGTCGTAAGAAACTACGTAATTGACACCCTCTTCTGGAAATCTCAAGATCAGCGCACTCATCAAACTCTGCGTCAACTATTGTAAGGACTGCTGGAACTTCTCTATTCGTATAAAAGGCTTCCCCTTTTAGGTCAAGGCTGTAATTGGTGTAGATATATGGGAGAAATTAGGAATAAATCTCCAGTAGTATCCTGCCAGCCTAAGGAAGCTCCACACCTCTGTCACACTCCAGGGTGTCTCCCATGATAGCACCACCTCGACTTTGGATGGGTCCACTGCTACTTCATCTGCTAAGATAACATGTCCTAGAAAGTGGACCTCCTATATCTGGAACTGGCACTTTGAGAGCTTCCCATAAAACTGGTGCTCTCGGAGTACGTCTAGAATCATCCTCAGGTGTCTCTCCTCCTATGACGCCGAGTATACAAGGATGTCGTCGATTAATACCACTACAAACCAGTCTAAGTACATATGGAAGATCTGGTTCATAAGTACCGTGAACATACAGGGGTGTTAGTCACACCTAAGGGAATCACCAAGTACTCGTAGTGACCATAGTGGCATCTGAAAGCCATCTTTGCCACGTCCTCATCTCGTACTTGTAACTGGTGGTAACCCGATCGAAGTTCAACCTTCAAGAACCATTGTGCCCCTCACAACTGATCGAAGAGGTAATCGATCCTTAGTAGTTGTTGGGAAAAAATCCCTCAAGGTAACATTGCAGTATTTTTGGGTTGATTGTGTTTGTTGACAATGCAAGTTTCCATGGAGAATTGTCAAGTTCCTGAGAAGTTGTTGACAATCCATGTGGATAAAGAATGATGACAAAGGAATGGATGATCTGGAGGCGGTACAAAAGAGAAGTACAAGGTGGTTCTGTTTCCCAGTGTTTGCCAAATTTTTGGGGGCCAAAATTTGGTGTTTGGTGAGCATCACGAAAATAGGATTTCCATGAAGATCATATTTTTATATGGCAAAGGCATGAGTTTCACGAAGATGGGATGCATGGATTGGATTTCGCGAATACCAGAAAAATGGAGGGGGTGATGCTTCGCGATTACGTCAACGCTTCGCGAATGAAAGAGTTGAAGCACATCGCAGTGGTGAAGGGATTTTCAAGGGAGCTTCACAGCGAAGGCGTGAAGGAATGTTGATGGTGATGCTCCGCGATTACGACAAGCTCCGTGATTGGAAAATTTCCGTGGTGCTTCGCTATTTGGACAGAATTCTGGAGGAAACTTCGGAGCTTCGTGATAGGCAATGACGTGGCACTGACTTCGCGCGGAAGAGTCGAGGGTCGGTGGAATCGCCTATAAATACAGGTCGACCCCCTCGAGATAAAGAGAGAGAATTTTCAGAGAAAATCATTTGCTCTCAATTCACGAAGTTAGTTCGCATAGCCTGTGTGCTTCGCGAAAGAAGAGCTTCGCGACGGCTATTGTAGCTCCGCGAAAGTCATGCTCTCTACGTTGGCTCAGAGAGATTCGCGAGGGAAGTCGCTTTGCGACGACTTGAGCTTCGCGACGGCCTAAGCATTCCGAAGGCTTGAGCTTTGCGACGGTCCGAGCTCCGTGAAATTGTGAGCTTAGTGAAAAGGAAGGAGCTTCACGAAGGCTTGTTTGAGCTTCGTGAAATTGGAAGCCTCACGAAGTAGGGTGCTTTGCGAAGGTGTTTCCAAAGGTAGTTTCCTAGTGTTCAGAGGCGAAGTGGTATTCATCTGTGGATGAAAGTTGTAATTCAATAGAGCATCTATCAAGAGTTGAGGATGTATTTATTCATGCATCTGAAGAGACCTACAGGTCTATAAACTGTGAGTGGATCCTTTCCAAAGCAGTGAGCAAAGGAAGAGGAAGAAGGTGATCCTCTCCACCGGCAGTGAGCCAGAGAGAGAGAAATAGGGAGTGACCCATGGGAAAGCAGTGAGCTGACCCTAAACTTTGTAAAGGCAGGGAGCCTGGGCATAGAAGTGATCTAGCCCGAACATTGTATCCACATCTAGTGAAGAATAGTGAAATTTGGTACGACTGACAACTTGTCAGCGTATGCTCCTTGGACGTAGCCCAGTGAGGGTGAACCAAGTAAAAATCTTTGTGTCTGCCTATTTTCTTCCCTGCATTACATTCAAAGTATCATCATAAGATAATGAAGAAAAGAAGTGGTCATAATAATCACACGAGTGCAAAACAAAGTGACCCTTGTAACAAAAAGGTCAAGATCCAGTGGGACAGGAAGAACTTTGCGAAAGAATATCCATACCCTGATTCACCCCCCTATCAGGGTATATAGGCCCCTATTGGTCCTAAAAATTGGTATCAGATGGCTGGTTTCTTTTATCAGATTTGTTTGCTTCAACATGGTGTAGTCGATCTGTGTGGTTGAAGATACAATTTTCTCTTATCTCAGTCTGCCATGGGAAAGGGAAAAGCATTAAAGAAGAATCAGAATTCAGGTAATTTCCCTCAGTGTGGAAGGGTTTTTGGAAAAAGTGTGATTCAACTAAAAGAATCAAACAACTTACTGAAGGAAGGTCTAGATGAATTTGATAGGGAAAATATTGATTCACTCAATCATGATGTTGGAATGAGTGAAGTACATGAGCATCAAAGTGATACTGAAACAGAAGAAGAAATTGAAGGAATAATAGATATGTGAGCTGAGTTAGAGGCTGCTCATGAGGATATAGATGTTTGGAGAGCTAAAAAAAATAAATCTAACAAAGTTTTTCACAAAGCCAAATACTATATGCAGCAGCAAGAAGAAGAGAAGTCTAAGTTGATGGAAGAAATCGAGAAACTCAAGTTATCAACACGAGAGAACTCAAAATCAGTTAGTGAGTATAAGCTTAAGATTGAAGAATAGAAAAGGGAGATTGATGGGTTGAATAGAAAAGTGAAAGATCAAGTCAAGTGTATCAAAAAACCTGCTATTTCAAGTGACATTGGAAATGCTGATGAAACTAAAACTAAAGATATTTGGATCCAAGCACTGGAAACTGAGATCAACCAGCTAAGAAGTTTAAATCAAAGGCTTATTGACATAGCTGCTGATCTGAGGGATAAAAATTATTCTCAATATGAAGAATTGCAAAAGAGATCTGCAAAGGTAGAAAAATCAATAGCTGATGTCAAGGGGAAGAATCTGAACACAGACAAGATTCAAAATTTGAAATCTAAAAATTATGATCTTGTGACACAGCTTTCTGAACTAGTTCATAAGAATCAAAGGCTACAATAAGAGAATTCATGTTGCTTAGATTCTATTGCTTAAGAAAAATTGAAGTTAAAGGAGAAAAGTGAAGTGGTGGAAAAGATTACATGAGAATTGGAAGTTGAGATGAGTAGAGGAAAGTATCTTAAGATAGAACTTGATTCTAAACTTGAATCAAGTGAATTAAAGATTTAGAAGTTGAAAGAAGAGCTAGAATTAGTGAAGAAGGAAATAGAGAAAGGCAAGGCTAAAGGAAAGGTGAAAATGAAGGATGCCTTGCAATTACTATTTGATAATCCTTCAACAAGTGATGATAAAATGAAAAACAAATATTCTCTTTTTGAATAGAAACAAAAACATATTTTCTCATCTCAAAGACCATATAGTTTAGGAAAAATTGGTATTGGATTTGATGAATTCCCTTCTGTGCATGACAGAAAGAGAGATGTGAACAATTCTAGGAGTGGAGAAAAACATCTAGGTGCTGGAGATAGGCCTAAGAGGACTGTTTCAAAAAGAAATGATGACATGTGCTATTTTTCACGAACCAACCCAGGTCGACCCTAAACCGATCACCCGAGCCGGTCCGCGGCAAGTCTCAAGAGGCGTTCCCGATCCCCCCGGGATGGCGACAACCGCCAGGGCATCATTGAGAACACATGGGAACGATTTCAGCCCAAACTAAAAACAGGATCGAAAGAAAGAATATAAAATAAACAAACATACAAACACTAAAGACATAAACAAACTACGCCACGACATACCTCCATGTGACCTCGCGGGTCACCACCCAACTAGAACCAACGTCGCTCTCTCACTGAGCGAATCAAGCCAGGAAAACCTGAACACAAGCAACCTGCAACTGAAATGGTAAAAGATAGGCGTGAGCACAAAAAGTACTCCGTAGGTGAGCCCCACAACAAATCCCAAAGCACTGCCAGTAAATAAAGAATCTACATGTTCCAGGTTTAAACTACAATGTATAAAAGTAAGCTTTCTAAATGTTTCACTTGAAAATCAAAACACGAGACATTTCTCTTATTATTTTTCGAAAGTTTGTTCCCTTTCATTAGTTCTAAGCTCATTCTAAAAAAAAACAAAGTGTTACATTTTCAAATCTTACACAAAGAGAATAAAGTATTTTCATTTGAAAACCATTTTCCCAAAGTCTAACAGTATAGGCTGTGAAGGATGACTGAAAGTAAACAGGCAGGGAAAACAAGTGCAAGTAAAGGTAAACAATCAAGGAAAACCAAGTGCAAGTAAAAATAAACCAGAAGTTATCAGCAATAACCATGGGTGATCCTAAACATCCCTAGAAAACCCCTGTACGTACTCGGGTTCAGACTACCTGCCGGCGTGGTACTCCATAGTCAATAACCAACTGACCGCCCTAATAGCCAACCAGTGGCACATCCCTCTTGGCCTATCCACAACTCTAGGGGGTACTAACCCGTCTAATCAGGGTTAACAAGCAACCATCACTCGATAATCTACAAGACGCTCAGGAACCCATGGTGGTTTTAGTAACACTGTGTAAGTGGGAGGCCCTCGCACGCGTGAATCATCTCACCGCACTTGCCAACCCCTTACACGGACATCACTACACGACAACCCTCGAAGGGAAGTCCCCCTGTAGAGATGCCCTCACAAGTACGTATATATATATATATATATATATATGTATAATCACTTCACATTTAATAAAGTGCCAACCGGGCCGTCATATCATTTACATTTTGTCCATTTAATACTAAAGCATTTCTAAAGGGATATGACACACGCCATTTCTTTGAAAACCAGAAACACACTTAGAACTTTATTTCAGAAACTCAAATCAGCATCTTAAACCTGGAACACATTTGTTTCACAAGTAGAGTCACTTTCCAACAACCAAACGCACCCCACTTTTATCAAGAGCCAAACGGGCCTTTAATCATTTTTTTGAAGGAACACCATTTCCCAAATGAAATCCAAACTTTTGTTCACGCGAAAAAGGAAAACATTTTTCAACAACCAAGAACCACACTTAATGTTTCCAAAAATTGAGTTTAAAGGTCACACGACACTTCCTCTAATCAAGGTTCTAAGAAAAACACCATTTTCCATAAACAATTCACCTGCCATTTTACACACACCAAAACCGTTTCAAAACCCAATTCAACGTGATCTTCACATTTCACAAAGAACTCATTTAGCAATATCACCAGGAAAGCACACACTATTAAACCAATAAAAATACTTCCACTGAAATGCTAGACATAAGCAGAGCAGACCACCACATTATAAATTACTACTTAATAATACTTTTAAATTTACCGAAACCCAATAAAAGACAAGAAATAAATAAATTCTAAATTTAAAGGCGAGTGCAATGGGAGACTTACCTCGAATCGGAACGAAAAACGACACGACGCAGAACTCCCGTTGCGTAATGGTCGCACCGTATTGCGCCGTCAAATAGGTCCTAATACAATAGACCGTGAGACAGGTCCAACAAAAATAATAACATAATAGTAATAACAATAATAATAATAATGTAAAAATAATAATAATAGCGATAACCATAACATAATAATAATAATAATAATAATAATAATAATAATATGATAATGATAATAATAATAATAACAATAATAATAATAATAATATGCTAATAATAATAATAATTATAACAACAATGATAATAAAAATAATTATAATAATATGATAATTATAATAATAATAATAATATGATAATTAAAATAATAATAGTAATTATTATAACAATAATGATAATAAAAATAATAATAATAATATGAAAATAATAATAATAATATGATAATTAAAATAATAATAATAATAATTATAACAATAACGATAATTAAAATAATAATAATAATAATAATAATAATAATAATATGTTAATGATAATAATAATAAAAATAAAAATAATAATAGTAATAATAATAATAAGATGATAATAATAATAATAATAATAATAATATAATAATAATAATTAACAAAATAAAATCTAAATAAATAAGATTAAAAAAAAGAAAAAAGAAAAAAACAAAACAAAAAGGAATAACAACTTACGGAGGAGCGGAAGGGGGGAGGGAGGAGGCGGCAGGCGGGGTCGCCACAGAGCAGGCCGGAGGCCGGGCGGAGGTCGGCAGGTCGGAGGTGCACCGACGACTGGGGACGACACTGCCGGGAGGTGTACGGTCTGAGCTGGAAGAGGGGGGTCGAGCGGGGTGCAGGTCGCGCTGGAGGCACACGGGCGGAGACCGGAGGAGAGGCCGGGTGTGCGGGACGGCAGAGGAGTCGGGACGGACTGGTCGCGCCGGAAGGAGAGGAGGCCGGAGCTGGGCTTGTGCGCCGAAGAGGCAGGGGGAGGTCGCGGCAGCACGAGGTCGGGGAGCGGCGGAAACGGGAGCACGCAGGTGGGGGGGAGAAGAAAGGGAGGAGAGAGGAGAGAGGGGGGGGGGGGGGTGTTGCGGCGCTAGGGTAGGGGTAGGGTGGATTAGGGTTTTGATTAGGTTTATATATATATATATGTGATAAAAATAATAATAATATTATTAATAATAATATTAGTAACATTATAAGAATAATAATAATAAGTATAATAATAATCATAAAACCTTAATATATTAATAATAATACTAAAACATTATAGTAATAATGATATAAAAACCTTATAATAAAAATAATGAAACTTTATAATATTAATGATAATAATGATAAAACTTATAATAATAATAATAGAACTTATAATAATAATAAATAATACATTAGTTAATTCTAATAATAATTATTTTGATCAAATAATAAAATAATTTAAAGATAATACATATATATACATTTATGCATATAATGATATATACATAAACATATATAGACCTATATGTATATATATACATTATTATACATATATATATAAAACATGTATAAACCTATATAAAATAAAAATAACTATAATATTAATAACACAACTTAAAAAAAGTAATAATAATAAAATTCCAACATAAAAATCATAATATTTAAAACGCCGGGTGAACACACTATCACCCGGGATGAACGTATGGTCACCGCTAACGATGCGGTGACCGCGCACCGGCGTGAAACCACCAATCGCAATTAATCTTCGAAAAATTTAAACCGGGACCAAGAAAGGAGAAAAATTATGGACACCGCGGTTGGGGTGTGACAATTCTCCCCACCACAGACACTTTCTACCCCCAGAAAGTCACCAGGCCAATAGTCGGTCAAAAATTAAGTCCATGCCCCAACCGAATTAAAGGAACCAGAGAGAACTGAGAATCTCGGGGATGACCTTACTCTACACAGGTCACACCCGACCGATTCAAGAGAAAACTGAGGTCCGAGGTTGAGGGGAGAACATGAAGGGGTTCTCCCCACCACAAGAGCTTAACTGGTTTGAAAATTTAACACCCAAAACATATTACCACACGGATGAGGTTCCAGTGCGGAAACTCACAACTGATCCAAACCGACTCCTATATCACGATCAGATTTAACACCTCCGTCGAAACATTGAACCCTTGACTAGAGTCAACAACTTCAACACCAGGGAGAACCCACAGAAAAATATTTAACCAACATCAAATTGGAGACATGATCCATTGAAGTCCACACAACATAACCACATCGACAACATAACTAAAATGAGGTCAACCCACATGAGGGTCAAACACACTTTTAGGAAGGACACCCGATTCAGAATATTACATCCACACGACAAGTTCGCTTAGATTATCATAGAACAAGTCCATCGTCGCTTTATAGAAAACAATGCATTTACAATGCTATTGGAACTTTAATAACAGGATAACAAATATGAAAAGGTTTTTTTTAATTGCTCCACCATCAATACGGAAAACAGAACCTGGACCAAGGCTTCACAACCCTGGGAACTCCTGACTGTGTGCGAGCTTCACCCTGAGACTTGTGGCTGGGGCTCTGATGGCTAAAGCATATTCTGCCTCACAGTCAGGTACTGACATCCTCCCATCACAACGTCCTCTTCAAGCGATGCTTCCTGCAAAACTTCTCCAGATGACCCAGACAACCGCATCGATGACACGTCTTCGGAGGGTTGTGACAAAACGGCTTTAAATGCCCGAAACGACCACACTGAAAGCATACCATAGAACGATCTGATGAACTGGAAGCTGGGACCAAAGGGGATAACTCCTTAGGAACAGGTATCTCTGGTGTCTTTTCCTCACCAGAGGGGGAACTCTTACGAACAATCGGGGATGATGGAGTACTAACTAACTTTGCTCCGGAAACCTACTCAGCCAAAAAAGCTTTCTCCACCAGCTTCTCGAAACAAAGGTCTTTAGAAGGGAGGACTCACTCCTTGATCTCTGGACGAAGACCCCCAGTGAAAATAGAGACCTTCATGAGATCATGTGATGCTACCTCTAGAGAAAAGGAAATCAGTTCCTTGAAATGGTCAACATATGCCTTCACCGTCCGTTGGCCTTGCTGAATATGCACAAGTTCCCTCTTTTTCTCTAGCTTCACTTCCTCAGGTACAAACCATTGGATGAAAATGGTTTTAAAGACATCCCACGTCATTTCACCTTGCGTTGATGGTGGGGTAACCATCTTCCATTGGTCCAGATCTGGACCCTCAAACAACCCCATAATTGCACAAACCTTAAAATTATCAGGAGTTCCCAATGTTCTAAAGACATGCTCCACTTCCTCGAGCCATCTCACTGTCTCTAACGGACCCTGATCACCATGGAGAATAGGCAAAGTCTGAGAAGGACCAAAAATGGGGCATGACCTATCAGAATCCTTGAAGACCTTTCTGGGCGGAATTTCCTGAGCGAAATATAAAACAAAAAGCCAAAACCATTATCAAACCGAAGCAACTTCAATAAAAGCGCCTTCATCAAAAACAGTTAGCACAAGGACCAAACAAACACGAACACAACCCAAAATAAAATCTCCTTTTTTTTTTAAAATTCCCTTTTTATTTTAGATTATAAAACCACCATTTTTCAAGACTACTTTCCAAAACCAATACACTTTCAAACCAAAAAGTTTCCAAAACCATTTCCCCTTTAAAACGAATTTAGAAAACAAGGTCAAGCCTTTAATTTAAAATACACACCCAGGTAATCTCATGAACCGTTTCACATGTCTTCATCCACTGTCCAACATTACTCGCACCAACACACATTTTTTTTCCATGCATTCTCACACATGTGCAAACGTTCATAAAGAGGACCTTGGGTTTCATCCCTAATCATTCTTAACCAATTTCCAAGCAAAAACCAGTTTTTCCAAACCAAAGGCTTTCTGTTTTAAAACTCATTTCATAAATTTAATCTCATTTAAAAGAAATCAGTCCCATTTTTCAAAAACCCTTTTTCACTTCCAACGACGCACTTACACCAACCAAAACGAAAGCAGCATCCAAAATTGCATTAACCACTAGAGTGAGGGACTAGTAGTCACGCTCAACCTAGCGACATGGTAGTGGGCCATGTCCCAAGTCATCTTCGACCACTAGGAGGAATTAAAACCGTGTACTCAGACTCCACATGGGTCACTACTCCAGGTGAAATCACGAAGTAACGTCGGCTTGCCTCCGTTGTCATCTCTCACTCCAAGACAAACCAGAAAAGACAAGGACAGAATTCCCGAACTACCCCTGGCGACTCGAGGTGCAGAACGGGTGAGGGTTCATGACGTCCTTCCCGTACCTACCTCTCGAGTCCCGACAATCCTAATATCCACCTACCAGACAACCCTAATAATAAGAACCACCTCTGATACCATTTTGTCACGAACCAACCTGGGTCGACCCTGAACCGATCACCTGAGCCGGTCCACGGCAAGTCCCGAGAGGCGTTCCCGATCCCCCCGGGATGGCGACAAGCGCCAGGGCATCATAGAGAACACATGGGAACGATTTCAGCCCAAACTAAAAACAGGATCGAAAGAAATAATATAAACTAAACAAACATACAAACACTAAAGACATAAACAAACTATGCCATGACATACCTCCATGTGACCTCGCGGGTCACCACCCAACTACAACCAACGTCGCTCTCTCACTGAGCGACTCAAGCCAGGAAAACCTGAACACAAGGAACTTGAAACTGAAATGGTAAAAGATAGGTGTGAGCACAAAAAGTACTCAGTAGGTGAGCCCCACAACAAATCCCAAAGCACTGCCAATAAATAAAGAATCTACATGTTCCAGGTTTAAACTAAAATGTATAAAAGTAAGATTTATGAATGTTTCACTTGAAAATCAAAACACGAGACATTTCTCTTATTCTTTTTCGAAAGTTGGTTCCCTTTCATTAGTTCTAAGATCATTCTAAAAAAAACAAAGTGTTACATTTTCAAATCTTACACAAAGAGAATAAAGTATTTTCATTTGAAAACCATTTTCCCAAAGTCTAACAGTATAGGCTGTGAAGGATGACTGAAAGTAAACAGGTAGGGAAAACAAGTGCAAGTAAAGGTAAACAAGCAAGGAAAACCAAGTGCAAGTAAAAATAAACCAGAAGTTATCAGCAATAACCATGGGCGATCCTAAACATCCCTAGAAAACCCTTGGACGTACTCGGGTTCAGACTACCTGCCGGCGTGGTACTCCATATTCAATAACCAACTGGCCGCCCTAATAGCCAACCAGTGGCACATCCCTCCTGGCCTATCCACAACTCCAGGGGGTACTAACCCGTCTAATCAGGGTTAACAAGAAACCGTCACTCGATAATCTACAAGAAACCCAGGAACCCATTGTGGTTTTAGTAACACTGTGTAAGTGGGAGGCCCTTGCATGCGTGAATCATCTCACCGCACTTTCCAACCCCTTAAACGGACATCGCTACACAACAACCCTCGAAGGGAAGTCCCCCTGTAGAGATGCCCTCACAAGTATGTATATATATATATATATGTATAATCACTTCACATTTAATAAAGTGCCAACCGGGCTGTCATATCATTTACATTTTTTCCATTTAATACTAAAGCATTTCTAAAGGGATATGACACACGCCATTTCTTTGAAAACCAGAAACACACTTAGAACTTTATTTCAGAAACTCAAATCAGCATCTTAAACCTGGAACACATTTGTTTCACAAGTAGAGTCACTTTCCAACAACCAAACGCACCCCACTTTTATCAAGAGCCAAACGGGCCTTTAATCATTTTTTTGAAGGAACACCATTTCCCAAATGAAATCCAAACTTTTTTTCACGCGGCAAAGGAAAACATTTTTCAACAACCAAGAACCACACTTAATGTTTCCAAAAATCGAGTTTAACGGTCACACGACACTTCCTCTAATCAAGGCTCTAAGAAAAACACCATTTTCCATAAACAATTCACCTGCCATTTTACACACACCAAAACCGTTTCAAAACCCAATTCAACGTGATCTTCACATTTCACAAAGAACTCATTTAGCAATATCACTAGGAAAGCACACACTATTAAACCAATAAAAATACTTCCACTGAAATGCTAGAGATAAGCAGAGCAGACCACCACATTATAAATTACTACTTAATAATACTTTTAAATTTACCGAAACCCAATAAAAGACAAGAAATAAATAAATTCTAAATTTAAAGGCGAGTGCAATGGGAGACCTACCTCGAATCGGAACGAAAAACGACATGGCGCAGAACTCCTGTTGCGTAATGGTCACACCGTATTGCGCCGTCAAACAGGTCCTAAAACAATAGACCATTAGACAGGTCCAACAAAAATAATAACATAATAGTAATAACAATAATAATAATAATGTAAAAATAATAATAATAGCGATAACCATAACATAATAATAATCATAATAATAATAATAATAATATGATAATGATAATAATAATAATAACAATAATAATAATAATAATATGCTAATAATAATAATAATAATTATAACAACAATGATAATAAAAATAATTATAATAATATGATAATTATAATAATAATAATAATAATATGATAATTAAAATAATAATAGTAATTATTATAACAATAATGATAATAAAAATAATAATAATAATATGAAAATAATAATAATAATATGATAATTAAAATAATAATAATTATAATTATAACAATAACGATAATTAAAATAATAATAATAATAATAATAATAATAATATGTTAATGATAATAATAATAAAAATAATAATAATAATAGTAATAATAATAATAAGATGATAATAATAATAATAATATAATAATAATAATAATAATTAACAAAATAAAACCTAAATAAATAAGATTAAAAAAAAGAAAAAAACAAAACAAAAAGGAATAACAACTTACGGAGGAGCGGAAGGGGGGAGGGAGGAGGCAGCAGGCGGGGTCACCACAACGTAGGCCGGAGGCCGGGCGAAGGTCGGCAGGCCGGAGGTGCACCGAAGACTAGGGACGACACTGCAGGGAGGTGTACGGTCTGAGCTGGAATAGGGGGGTCGAGCGGGGTGCAGGTCGCGCTGGAGGCGCGCGGGCGGAGGCCGGAGGAGAGGCCGGGTGTGCGGGACGGACTGGTCGCGCCGAAAGGAGAGGAGGCCGAAGCTGGGCTTGTGCGCCGAAGAGGCAGGGGGAGGTTACGGCAGCACGAGGTCGGGGAGCGACGGAAACGGGAGCACGCAGGTGGGGGGAGAAGAAAGGGAGGAGAGAGGAGAGAGGGGGGGGGGGTGTTGCAGCGCTAGGGTAGGGGTAGGGTGGATTAGGGTTTTGATTAGGTTTATATATATATATGTGATAAAAATAATAATAATATTATTAATAATAATATTAGTAACATTATAAGAATAATAATAATAAGTATAATAATAATCATAAAACCTTAATATATTAATAATAATACTAAAACATTATAGTAATAATGATATAAAAACATTATAATAAAAATAATGAAACTTTATAATATTAATGATAATAATGATAAAACTTATAATAATAATAATAGAACTTATAATAATAATAAATAATACATTAGTTAATTCTAATAATAATTATTTTGATCAAATAATAAAATAATTTAAAGATAATACATATATATACATTTATGCATATAAAGATATATACATAAACATATATAGACCTATATGTATATATATACATTATTATACATATATATATAAAACATGTATAAACCTGTATAAAATAAAAATAACTATGATATTAATAACACAACTTAAAAAAAGTAATAATAATAAAATTCCAACATAAAAATCATAATATTTAAAACACCGGGTGAACACACTGTCACCCGTGCTGAACGTACGGTCACCGCTAACGATGCGGTGACCGCGCACCGGAGTGAAACCACTAATCACGATTAATCTTCGAAAAATTTAAACTGGGACCAAGAAAGGAGAAAAATTACGGACACCGCGGTCGGGGTGTGACACTATTTCTGCGGGATTCATGGCCATACATCAAGCTTCTGTTCAGAGGCTCTGGAATACATTTCAGGCTATGAAAATAGAAACTTTGATAAATCTGTGAATAAGAAGAAGCGTCATGAGAAAATAGAGAGAAGTGTCTCTAAAAGGAAATAATTCATGAGATGCTATTACTGTGGAAGAAAGGGACACACAGTTAGTATGTGTCATGAAGCTTAGGAGCTCAATATTAGAGGAAGAACTCAAGCTGCATCAACATCTCAACTGAAAAATATTGAAATGAGGTATGATTTTGATGGAAGATGTTTCGTATGTTCCCATTATGGGCATTTGGAAAGACATTGCGGTAAGAAGAAAGTAGGAAAGGAAAAGGATCCTAGAAAGATATTTTCGACTCCAGTGATGCATAATGAAAAATTATACATTGGAAGACAAAGTGGCAAAGTAAAGAATAGGCTTAGAGTCTCAGGGGAATCACATGGAGTTGAATGAAAGGTGTATCTGTCACCTCCTCTATCACACTCACAACCGCCCTCTAAGAAATAACATGAACATATCTGGAAGAAAAAGAGAGGAAACCCAACAATTGTGAGTAAGGAGAATGTATGTTCAGTGGAGGACCCACCACCAATGAAAAATAGGGTGGCAACTCATAAATCTGATAAAAGGCAGATAAATAAAGAATGCGTTGAAAAATTCACAAGTCATGTGCCACGGAGAGGACTGTAAGAAAAAGGAAAATCCCTGCAATGGTGGAAGAAGCAAGGGAAGATGACAAGCAAGGAGATTCCTACTCAGAGAAATAATTAAGGAAAATGGAATTTTGGAAGAACCTCAAAGAAGAAAATGTGTACTATTAGGTCTATACCCCAAGTGGTGAGAAAGGTCAGGCCTACAAAATCTACATATCAGACAAAGGTTCAGCATGCAGGTAATGAATGCTTAGTCATATGGCCAGAGCAGTTGAAGTTGGCTAGGTAGCTAGAAGAAGCAAAGAAAGAGTGTGGTGCTCTGCAAGAAAGAATCAAAGGGTTGACCAATTAGGATCAACCACAATCCTCATCTTGAGGAATCCAGAAGAAACCCTCTCCCTATGTATAAAAATTATATTAACTGATGATTCATGTGTTTCAGGTTCTAGGGAGATGCAATCCAAGGGGAAGTGGCATCTAAAGATGCACACTGGGAAGGTGATATGCTTCAGAGTTTCAATTGACTCAAATCAGGTACCAAAGTCGAAGAAGAAAGGGAGCAACAGAGCGCAATAGGAAGTGGTTGTGTTATTAACTTTATCTCTTGTTTCCTACACTGAGTTCCAACTCTGTAGTCTTAGAGATTTTTTTAATGGATTAATTCCAAGTGGAAGATAAATTTTTTTTTTGCATGAGGTGAAGAATAGTTATGGGTCTAAACTATTGGGCCTAACAACTGGAAGAGTTTCATAACACAGCGGGAGAATTCTATATCCTAATCAGATGCATGATCTCAATATGATATGAAGGATGAATGTTTATGCTCATGAATAATGATTGGTGGAAAAGCAGCAACACACAGGTTTTCATGATTATCTATTTTGTTCTAACAATGTGGTATCAGCTGACTACTTTCAGGATGCCAAGAAGCTGCGAGAGAAAATCAAAGGTGTGTAAACAAAAATCTGAGAGAATATGTTCAAAGAAATGACATCATTGAACAATGACATAGAGAAAAGTAGCTGAAATAAATGAAGCCACTGAAAAATGAGTCAGTGAATAATTTCCCGACGAAAGTGTTGAGGAGGAAAGCAACACAGGGGGAGAAGAAGTGGCTGATACTGATTCAGAAGAAGACACTGATGATGAACAAGAAAGTGTCAAGTATGTGTCTACAAGGAATCCAAAGAGCTGAGTTGAAATTGATAGACAGAATATCATTATTGATCAGGAAGCTCCAGTTCAGACTAGAATAATGAAGTCACTACAGCAGACATCATTCCTATCTCAGGTAGAGCCGAAATGCTTTGCTGATGCAGCTGAAGATGAAAACTGGGTTCAGGCTTTGAATGAAGAGCTTGACCAGATTGAGAAGAACCAGACATGGGAGATTGTTTCGAGGCCAGTAGATACGAATTTCATCAAAACTAAATGGGTCTATTGCAACAAGATGAATGAAGATGGCATAATGATTCTGAAAAAAGCATGACTGGTGTGCAAAGGATACTCCCAAATAGATGGTATTGACGTTGATGAGACATTAGCACCGGTAGCAAGGCTGGAGACAATCAGATTATTAATAGCCATTGTAGTGAAATAGAAGTTCAAAGTGTTCCAGATGGATGTAAAATCAGCATTCTTGAATGGAATTCTGGAGGAAGAAGTCTATGTTGAGTAGCCAGATGGTTTTCTCATTCACGAGGACGAGAACAAGGTTTGTCGGCTGAAGAAGGTGTTATATGGGCTAAAACAAGCACCGAGAGCATGGTACTAAATGATATATCAGTATTTGAAGAAGATTGGTTTTTATCATGATGGATTTGATTACAATATCTATTTCAACAACAACAATAATCAAAGGATGATGAGGATGGTCTATGAAGAAGACATAATATTTGGCGGATCAGATGAAGCACAGTGCAAACATTTTTCTGAATCCATGAAACATGAGATCGAAATGTCTATGATTGGTGAGCTAATGTTTTTCCTTGGTCTACAGGTGACACAGGGAAGGAATGGAACATTAATTTCTCAATCCAAATATGTCATGGGGGTTTTGGAAAGATTTGGAATGGAGAATTCCAAAGAGATGAAGACTCTGGTTGTTACCTGGATGAAATTATCAAAAACGAGGATGGCAAGGTAGTGAATATTACAGAATATGGGCAGATTATTGGAAGCTTTCTATACTTGACTGCAACAAGGTCTGACATTGTATTTGCCGCATGCCAAGTAGCAAAATATCTGAGTAATCCCAACGAAAGACACATGCTTGCAGTGAAAAGAATACTTCAGTATATCCAGGATGAAAGAAAATCAACGTCAGGAGGTGCATTCTATCTTGGTGGATTGTGTATTTCTTGGATAAGAAAGAAGCAAGATTGCATTTCGTTGAGCACCGTGGAAGCTGATTATATTGCGGCCACTCAAACATGCACACAATTATTGTGGATGAAGCAGCAACTTGAAGATATGGGAGTTGAAGTGAAGTCTCTGATCAGAATCCAGTGTAATAACTCAAGTGATATAAATATCAGAAAAAATCTAGTCCATCACTCAAGGAAAAATCACATTGAGATAAAGTATCATTTTATCAAGGAGAAGGTTGAGTTGGGAATCATGAAGTTGAAGTATGTGCCTACAGAGCTACAGGTTGCAGACATTCTGACAAAGGCCTTACCCAAAAAAGATTTTTAGAGGCATCGACTGGATCTGGGAGTTCAGTCGATTCCCCGCACTTGAAATAGTGTGGATGTGGAACCCCCCCTCTCTCCTCGAAGTATGATGTGTTTTTCCCTAATGTGATGATATGTGTTCTCTACTATGTTACAGACTACAAAGAAGTGACCTTTGGGTTCGTTGACAAAGGGGGAGAAAATCGTGATTGTTCAAGGGGGAGACAATGTGGCTATTTGAGAAATCATGATAGATACGGGGAGAAGCTGACCAGTGGAGTAGCCAGATAGGGGGAGAAATGAGAAAGGAGGATATTTTTAAATCTGACGATGCTATAAGTGATCGATCAAAGAATAGATATCACGATAGCTGAGGATCGTGATAAAAGCAGAAGAGTGATGTTGGAATGGTGTGAGAAGGTGTCCAGCTATCACGAATTGGTATCAGTGTGGTTCAACAATTGGTATCAATTTAAGAATTGGTATCAGGTTGGAATCGAAAATTGGTGTTTGACATGAAGTGATTCATTGATGAAGTTTTCATACTACTCTTGTTTCTCACGTCGAGCATTGCTCATGTGTGCTTAGAGTACGTGTTAAGTGAATCCTTGAATTCTATCAGAATCGCAAGAGGCAAATGGTGGTAGCGGCTGAAAGAAGACTCAGTGAGATATCAATGTGAAGAAAATCATTCTGAGAAGAGTTATGAAGAGTTGTCAACAAACCCAAAGGGGGAGATTGTTGGGAAAAAATCCCTCACGGTAACATTGCAGTATTTTTGGGTTGATTGTGTTTGTTGACAAAGTAGGTTTCCATGGATAATTGTCGATTTCTCGAGAAGTTATTGACAATCAATGTTGACAAAGAATGATGACAAATGAATGGATGATCTGGAGGTGGTACAAAAGAGCAGTACAAGTTGGCGCCATTTCCCACTGTTTGCCAAAGTTTTGGGGTCCAAAATTTGGAGTTTGGTGAGCATCGCGAAAATAATATTTCCATGAAGATCATATTTTTATATGGAAAAGGCATGAGTTTCATGAAGATGAGATGCATGGATTGGATTTCGCGAAGACCAAAAAAATGGAGGCGGTGATGCTTCACGATTACGTCAATGCTTCGCGAACGACAGAGTTGAAGCGCATCGCGGCGGTGAAGGGATTTGCGAGGGAGCTTCACGGAGAAGGCGCAAAGGAATGTTGACGATGATGCTCCGCGATTACGACAAGCTCCGCAATTGGAAAATTTCCGTGGTTCTTCGCGATTTGGATAGAATTATGGCGGAAACTTCGGAGCTTCACGATAGGCAATTTCGTGGCGCTGACTTCCTGCAGAAGAGTCGAGGGTCGGTGGAATTGCCTATAAATACAGGTCGACCCCCTCAAGAGAAAGAGAGAGAATTTTCAGAGAAAATTATTTGCTTTCAGTTCGTGAAGGTAGTTCGCGTAGCCTGTGTGCTTCGCGAAAGAAGAGCTTCACGGCGGCTATTGTAGCTCCATGAAAGTCGTGTGCTCCGTGTTGGCTCAGTGAGCTTCACGAGGTAAGTCGCTTTGCGACGACTTGAGCTTCGCAACGGCCTAAGCATTGTGAAGTCTTGAGATTTGCGATGGTCCGAGATCCAAGAAATTGTGAGCTTCGCGAAAAGTAAGGAGCTTCGCGAAGGCTTGTTTGAGATTCACGAAATTGGGAGCCTCGCGAAGTAGGGTGCTTTGTGAAGGTGTTTCCAAAGGTAGTTGCCTAGTGTTCAGAGGCGAAGTGGTATTCATATATGGATGAAAGTTGGACTTTAACAGAGCATCTATCAATAGTTGAGGATGCATTTATTCATGCATGTTAAGAGACCTACGGGTCTATAAACTGTGAGTGGATCCTTTCTAGAGTAGTGAGCAAAGGAAGAGGAAGAAGGTGATCCTCTCCACCAGCAGTGAGTGAGAGAGAGAGAAACACGGAGTGACCTTTGGGAAAGCAGTGAGCTAACCCTAAACTTTGTAAAGGCAGTGAGCCTGGGCATTGAAGTTATCTAGCCCGACAATTGTATCCACATCTAGTGAAGAATAGTGGGATTTGGTACGACTGGAAACTTGTCGGCGTATGCTCCTTGGATGTAGCCCAGTGAGGGTGAACCAAGTAAAAATCTTTGTGTCTGCCTGTTTTCTTTCCTTCATTACATTCAAAGTATCATCATCAGATAAAGAAGAAAAGAAGTGGTCATAATAATCACACAAGTGAAAACAAAGTGACCCCTGTAACCAAGAGGTCAAGATCCAGTGGGACAGGAAGAACTTTACGAAAGAATATCCATACCCTGATTCACCCCCCCTCTCAGGGTATATAGGCCCCTATTGGTCCTAACAGTAGTGGATACATGTTCTTCACTATTACTTGATTTAAGAGCCAGTAATCTATGTATAACCTCAAACTCCCGTATTCCTTCTTGGAAAACAAAATTGGGGATGCCCATGGTGAAACACTGGGTCCTATGAAGCCCTTACTCTGCAAATCCTCCAACTGAACTCTTAGATTGAAAAGATCTGTGAGAGCCATCTAATACACTAGTGAGGAGATCAGTGTCATCCTAATGTGTAAGTGGATGTAAAAGTCATCTGCCGGTGGGGCGGTAATCCTAGAACATCTTCTAGAAATATGTCCTCATACTCTACCACTAAAGCTGGGAACTAGTAGCTCACAACTTCTAATGCTCTAAGGGTATGGATAGCCAACTCATGAGTGATCAGATGCACCCTCCTATTCATGAACCCATTCTATGCTTCCTGGGATTACTTTTTACTAAAAAGGAAAACCATGTTCCATCACAGCAGACACACCGCACTCTTACCCTAAAGAAGCCAATCTGGGCAAAGACCAAAGATAACCAATATATACTGAGAATGATGTCGTAAGGCCTCGACGCTGCCACTAAGAGGTTCCATCTGAAACTCTCACCTCAAAGTGAAATATTAAACTATATTAAACGGTTCATGATCATCGAGTCTCCTCCCGTAGGTGTCTCCAAGCATAAGGGTCGATTCAATGACTCTACCAGAATCCCAAGGTTTTGCATAATACATGTGGAGAGGAAGGAATGGTTGGAAATCATGTCTATGAGTACGAAATATAAGGTAGAAAAGACACATATCGTACCTTAGATCATTCCTGGAGTCCCTGGTTCATATGCCTCGACCACATGCAGCTATCCCCGCCCCTATCCCCCAGTTCCCTAAGCTTTGTACGGACCTCTTGGGGGTGGTGGTGGAAGTAGATCAAATAATCTGCCACCACCTTCAACTCTCCCTACTCCTCTGCCATGTCCATCGCCTTGTGGATCTATCCGATTCACTCTCTGCCTCTACCTCAATGGTCCATCCACCACCTCCCTGTTAGCAGCTCGATGAGTTGGATAGTCTCTAGTGAGATATCCTCTACCATTGCACGACTGGCATCACCTCTCCCAAGGCTGACTGGATCCAGCCTAAGAGCCATGAAACATTGATCCCATATCTTGGGTCATCCTTTTACATCTTCCATATCCTAATCCCTATGCCTGATGTCAGATCCCTACTACTGAGGTCTCCACACCTGTCTGCTTGCTGATGACTGCCACTGGCTATCTCTGCTTCGCCAAGAAGCTCTCGATCACCAAAGACCACTTGATAACTCCATCATAAGTCGAAATGCATATAGGCATGACACTAGCTTAGATGTCCTACCGTAGACCTTTGTCGAAGGTCCGAGCTCTAAAGTACTGATCCCTAACCATATCCATCGAGTACCTAGTGAGGTTGGTGAACCTTGATGAATAGTCAGCCACCGTAAAACTACCCTACTAGAGCTAAAGAAGAACCTGGATACAGATTACTCTTAGTGTAACCAGAGATAACTCCTACCTAAAGAGTCTCCAGAACTCCATCCATGAATGATTCTTTTCATTGTGAGTCTGTGTGGTCAAATTCCACCATCATCTCACCAAACCCTGAAGAAGGCTCTCTTCTAGGACCACCTTCTAGTTTGCTAGTGTCCTCACTAGATGGAAGACTCTAGTAACCACTTTAAGCCAGTACTCAACCACCTGAGGGTTGGGATTTCCTCATAACATGAGGAGTCTATGTCTTTGAAACTCATAGAGCACGCTCAGTCTGCGTTCCTCGTCTACTGGTTCTACATGTACCACGTGCTGCTCCACTGGTGGTGGTATAGAAGGTACACTACTTAGAGGTAACACCTGGGGAACTGGTCCCTGTATCGAAGCCTCATCACCAAGGGGTCATCCTCAGGACCGAGATGCTGAATCCTAGCAGGTATTCATCATAGAGGCATCTTGTAAGGAAACAAGATGCACCATGGTCAACGAGTATATTTGGATAGCTGACATAAAGGAAATGTAAAACACAACCCATTAATATACGATGCATGTACCATTATTTTATTTCCCTGAAACTAGTGTTTCATATACTGAGTCAAAAATAAGGTTATTAGAGTTCTCGTGTATGGATACGTCTGCCGCCCACACCAACACTGAACTCCCTGGCCTGAAAACCGAACTTGGAACACTTGACACTGTTTCCCTAAACCAATCTCATAGACTCTTGGTCCTAAGGTAGAAACGACCACCTCTGATACCACTCTATCAGGACCCATCCTAGTGGGGCCCACGCCACAACTCACCAATCCCGCCTCTAATAGGCCAGGGGTTAGTGACTAGCACCGAGTAGGCATATCACTAACATGGGAGGAATTTCCTAAGTAGGTGTACACACACACACATCTCCAATAACACAAATACTGAAATGTAAAAAACCCTAAGGAACAAAATGAATGCATACAACTAAACCCAACTAGTAGAGTACAACAGATGTAAAATTCCAAAAGTAAACTGGGCCAAAATACAAGTCCACCCAAAAAAAGAGTCTCTAAACTACAAAGTACAAACTATAAGAAAAAAGAGGTACTAGGACTACTACTCATAGCCATAGGAACACCTCCACCTGTACGGAACTATGAAATCTTGGTCCGGTCCTGGTCCACCCTGGACTTCATCAAAAGGCCGCTCATCTGCACAAGAGATGACACGTGCGAGAAAAGCCCATGTAGGGGTGAGTATAACAATACTCAGTAGAGGACCCCAAAAACCACAAAGCAATACAAAAGTGAAGGTACAATTATCTATACATAGTATATGTCTACTGAACATATAGAAAGAGAAAAACATCCATATATACTCAAAACCCAGACCCATAGTCTATAACGACTAAATACCCACACTAGGGATTCAGTTCGAAGATTGCACAAAGCACTCGTCTAAGATAATTCACTCCACAAGTCTGATAGATCTGACGACATCCGTATGAGAATTAATATTCTTTAGGAAAATCCATGAGAGATATAGATGCACTGATAGATCAAAAGAGAAAATAGATACACTCATTTCAGGAGAACACACTTCTGGTTGGAAAAAGATCACAATACATGGATGAGGATCACTACCAGGGCATTGGCGAATACCACGACTCATCCAGATTCCACCTACTAATTAGAGGATCGACGTACTGTAGGATTTATCATATCGATACCTAACTCTACCTAGGGTCAAAAATGGATAGAGGATCTTGCTCTGAGCCTCTCATAGGGATACCCGACTCTATCTCAAAAAGTCATGTTGAAGGGATCAAACTCCTATCGATGGAAATGATACCTGACATTCAAGGAAATGATCAAGGGGAACTAACCTGAATGAAACTTTTCCATGGAATGGTGGAAAAGAGGATCAATCCTTGTAATGAGAAGTACAAGAAGTGTTGAAGGGTCACACATCGTGTCCTCTGACCCCAGGTACTGCCCGTGTACATTGACCCATGTCGTAAGGATTATCATGTAGAAGAAGGTATACATGGTGTGTAAGATAACGACACTCCATATTACACTATATGGGGAAGAATTTGTGTACACTGTCCATGTGCCGAGACATGGCTTCAACCCGTATCGTAGACCGTGTACCGGTACATGGGGTGGTCTGCGTATCTGGTCGTGTCTGGCCGTGTGGTAGAGTACATGAAATGTACTCCAACCCATGTTCGTGTATCCTCCAAGAAACACGTCGAGCCCACGTAAGGACCTACACATCATGTGATGATAGACACACATCATTTTATTGCTTTCCATCACCCGAAACTCCAGGCACCGCTGGGTGGGGCCTTCACATCATGTATTCCCAAGGCACACAGTGTTCTTCATTTCGTGTAGTGTGAAAACCCTAGCTGCCGCCATGCCGATACCACACAGCGTGTTCATCAGAGAACATGTTGTGTCCTTCAGAATTTTCCAGAAATTCCACTCTTCATCATCGCGCCTCAAGTGACCCTCCGATCTTCGATCCGGTTATCTGATTGCTTAGAAACTCAAGGTATAGGGTCACCTATTCATAGCAAATCTAATTCGATAAGTTTCAAGCATCTGATCAGCCCCAAACAAACATTTCGATTATCCGAACAAAGAATGGCCCAAGAATGATTTCTTTCGAATCGTGATGATTTATCTACCACCATCTCCATTACACCTCTATTGAGTCATCACAATATCATATCTCCAATTTTGGATTGTTGATTCACAAAGTGAACATGCAACGATCTGTTATTCATAAAATCGTCAAGAAGGCAAAGAATGCAGGGTCCAAAAGGAGGAAGAAATTCCATAAAAAAAGGAGGAACACACCTCTTCCACCATTAATCATGGTGTTGATTCACTCCCGTTAGTAGGCTTAATGAATAATAAAAATAATAATCCAACAATTATCACAAAATCAATTCCTGAATGAAAACCCAAAAAGAAATGGAAATTAACACCCTACTACAAGAACGTACGATCTGTGGATCAACCTGTTCATGGGTTGATCCACATTCATCGTTAAATCCAAGAATGAGGAAAGAATAATCAAAACAACAAACCCCTAACTCGATTAGATTGGAGGGCGATCGCCATGTTGTGCTTGTTGGCAAGGTTCGTCGAATTCTTAGGTGCGTCGATCGATTGCTTCGATGTCGTCTACCAACAGGTTCTCCTCCATAGCTCCAATGACAGTCATCAATTCATAGGGTTATGTGAATAACTCTACGAATTTTACATAAGTATGTATTTAAAGAGGTAAAAATAGGTCGTTTCATCATTAGAATTTTTTAAAATAAAATAAATTATTTATATATTTTATTTCCTTTAAAACATCCAAAAATCAACTTTTATAGCCAACCAACAATGAACAAAGTTAGGCCCCACCTAAGATAAAGTCACTACTCTGAATGTAGTGGTACCCTTAGATTTTTGATTTGGGCATCCATTTAAAAGTTTTTTCACTTTTTTAGGAAATCCGCTTGAACATGCTATTTAGAGTTTAATTTATTTCAACTATTTATTCTGGGCACTTCGGGACTCAGACTCGCATGCCATCACAAAGCTTGGTCTCATAGTAATTCCATATAATATTTAAAAATAATACATGAAAAATATGAGACATTACAGTTTAGGAGTTATAAGTTTTTGAAAATAAAATAATTGTTACTTAATTATTTTATTTACATCCAAAAACTAATTTCCACTATTGGACTATGTCGGCCAATGTTAGGATCTTCCTAAAGAAATAATACCCTCATGAGCTCAACAGTGGTCTTGAATTTTCAATCTGAGTCAAAGTTCATGAGTTATAAGAATTTTAAAAATAAAATAATGTCATTCAATAATTTTATTTACGGTTATGCCATTTTTGGGTTTTCCCACTGGAGGACTACACCGACTAATCTTAAGTCACGTCTAGGGTAAAACTACCATCATGAATGCAATGGTGACCTAAGATTTCTGATCTAGGAACCCGTTTAAGAGTTATTCCACTTTTTTAGGAAAACCACTCATGCATGCTATTTAATGATTAACATTTTTCGATGGATCATTCTGGGCACTCTGGGCCTCGGAATCACTGGCCATCTCAGCACCTGCTCTCAAAATTATTCCATATAATAAAAAAAATTTACATGGAATTTATGATACATTACAATATGAAATCCAAATTTCATAAATGTAAGAAAACATAGGCCTCTAGAAAAAAAGTAGTGCTACTCAAGCTAATATGGGCTTTGGTGTGATCTCCATCAAAGATACTCATATCTCTATACGAACATGTCCACAAAAATATGTATTAGATACATTATATGTATCCATATAATCCTTTTTACAATGATATCAAGTGACCACTAGACATGGAACATTTCAATCTAGTATAGATTCTCATCATTTATTGCTTATCTAAAAAAGAATGAACAAGTTGATTAATACATCACAAGTCATTCATCTAACTGATAAGTACATCACATGTCACTTATCTAAGTAGTTGAACATATAATATGTATAAAAACTAAGCATAAAACTACATTTCATTATTATAATTTAATCAAGGGTTAGATATATTTTCTTTTCATACAAGTGGAAAAATATTATACTAGTTTCACTCGAACTGATGACATGATCAACAACATACCCAACCATCCCTTATTAACTAAGATTATATATTAAATTTTTAGGCAGGGTATCTAAGTATGGAGGTTATCATTCTAGGTATCTTACCAACCTCATGTAATAAAGATTGATAATAAGAATACAATCCTAAGTATATCTATGACCAAATATCATCCCATTAGATAAACTTTAGTGGGTTGTTCCACATAATAACTCTATACTTATTACCTCAAGAATATATTATTTATATCTCATATAAACCCTTTTTAATAGATATAAGAATCTATTCAATATAACCTTTACATGTCATCATAACCGAATACACTCCATGATGATCATAGGTTAGGTAAAAATCAAAGTTAGCACTTTGAGGGGATATTTATAATTTTACCATTCATGTAAACTAAATTTTAAACACACATGAATGAAAGATAAATGTTTATTTCCTATATTATAAATACATGATATGTTTTCAACTATTTCAACCAATCTCTCACGTGTCAAACATCCATATATTATAAATGAACCTTGTTTTTTTTATGTCATAATGTTTTTTGAATATTACAACCGTATATAATTCTTGTCACATCTCCATGTGACCATATGAAAAAATACTCCCCCTAAACTCTTAGCGAGTAACATTTATAAAGCAATATAGTTTGAATAATGATGATAATTATGAATCATATTCCTTAAGTTCAACTATTTGAACTTATATTCAAACTCCTTTACTTCATAACATCAAATTTTATAATTTTATATTTTTCTGCATACTTATGACTCTTTCTAATTATATCATCATCATCCTTAGAACCCTTTCCATCAAACTTTTTCCTTGAAATATTTTGTAAATAATGTAACAATTATCACTTTACAAGCATATCCTAAACTCTATTAAGATAAAATTATATCCACTTTTTTAATGGTAACTAACTCAAATTTTTTACATTTCTATTTTCCACCAAACCCTAAACTCCTTTAGGATACTAAGTGACACATTTTGTGTATTGGCGTGCATAAACCTTTAAGGAATAGTGATTTTCACTTGTTATGATAACTAAATTTAACTCTTTAAATTTTTATTTAACATTATATATAGGATATTAAGTGAAGAATATCTATAATCTTAGGATCATATAAACCTTCAGTTAATAGTGATATTAACTTTCTCAGAGTAACTAAATGTAACAATTTAAATTTTTATTTATTTTTACATATCCCAACTCTTTAAGATATACAGTAAATAATCTCTAAAACTAAATCTGGTAATTTATTTTATTTGTTAACTTTGAACTTATCTAAGTTCAAAAATAATCCCACTAGTCTCTTAGACACTATATTTTCTTCATAATATATTTCTAAAACACATAAACCATTTTGTGTTAGGAAATAAAATTTATTTACATTTAATAGGAATATTAAACAAATAAACTATTATTTCCATATCCTATACAGTATTCTATGTGTTTAGAACATTTTTAAAATAATAATTTATTAAAATATACCACCAATAGGTGGTGGGAACACATTCCCACATATTTTAATAAATACTTGGATAAAAAATTTATCATGGATAACTTGATTTTATCCATATCATCTTCTCAAAACATGTTATATAAATTGGTGAATCATAAAACTAGTGTATAAAATTAATAATATCATGTTGTTCATAACAAATATTTGTTATTGAATAACTTATCTTATCATGTAAGAGAAAAGTAATTAAGATACAAATATTTTACTAAGATTCAATTGATATTGAAACTATATTTTATATTTATATAAAATCATTTTCTTTTCATCTTTTATTTCATTTTATGTAGATATTGTTCTAATTATTTAGTTTTGGATTCCCTATTCTAACCACCTAATTAATGTTCAGACACCACATTAATGTGTAACTCTTTACATGACCCCCAAGTCTGTGTTAATCACCCAAAAGATAAAGTCAATTATATTTATACATATCCAAATTCATCATATTCATAAGGTACATGAACACTTAATGTAAAGTAAAATTGTTATATAAGATTAATAACTCCACATGAGTAATCCCATAGTGACAGATATCCAACTCCATTCACTTTTCTAGAGAAGACAAGCCTATAAGAATATAGGTGGTATGACCTCATGTCCATCTACCCAAGGAGACTTCACTCAAGAGTTAATTAAATTCATGAAAACTATGATACCTAATATACACAAACTATTCCCAACAACTATTCTCTAGATCATGAGTAATATAAAAACTGAGTTCAAGGTAGATGAAAACTAAATTTTATGATGTCAAACCTATTATAATATACAAGGCTCTATCCTAGAGGAAATTTATTATATAAATGGACATACCCAATATTCATATTTCATAAAAAATTTACTAAACATGAATACCAAAGCAATTTAAAAAATAAATAAACAATTTATTTATTTTCCAAAATATGATACATTTATGAAATAATCATAAATAAATGCTAATTGTAAATATTTTATAATTTAGAAAGAATATATTAATTTTATATTAATTTCAATATGAATCCCTTCGTATTTTATATAAAATTATATTTATATGACATTTAAAGAATTATAAACATTTTATAATTCAATATCTATTATATAAAAATTTTATATAATCTAAATATAATTTATATTGTAATTTATAAACACTTTATATACCAGCCCTTATGATTTATAAATAAACCATTTATTTTTGTATCATAAGGCTTGGAATTTAATATATCAACCTTTAATATTTTTGAAAAATGTTTCATATACATTTAATTAATTAATTATAAAAAATTTATAATTAATTAATTAATAAAATCCTTCTAAATTTAAATATACCAAAATAATTTTTATTTGGATTTATAAATATTTTATAAACTATAAAAACATTTAATATGTTAAAAGAATTTCTTATAAAATTTCTATTTAACCTTTCAAAAAACCATTACTCTACATAAGGGTATAATCCCTTTTAACCTTATATAGATGCTTTTCATATGGGTAACTAAGGTTTTCAAAAGACTGTGTAAATGTAACTTAAACGTTGCCTTTACATTTCCCAATTGAACACCACTGTATAAAGGTAATATATAGATTACCTTTAAATTTCCCCCTCATGTAAAGGTATTACCCTTGCACAACTCCATTACATAAGTGCACCTTTAAAATTTCTCATGCTTCATAAAGGTAAACTTTAGGGGACCTTACATAGCATCTAAAATACCATTACACATAGGAGTAAAATGATAAAGACCTTTATACAAATCCCATTGCATAAGGCTACTACCATTACACAACTCCTTTATATAAGGATACTCTTAATTTTCCATATGTTGGATAAGGGTATTTTATAAGGGTATCGCCTAAGGTTAAATCATATTTACCATAATGTGACAATTTTTTGTATTGGTACTACCTTTATGAAACCCATTTATGTAAATTTTATATAGATCTTACACATAAATAGACCTATTATATAAGGATATCACATGAGGGTAAATCATATTTACCTTTACGAAAGGGAAATGTTTTTATCAAAACATTATACTTCATTTTCTTTGAAAAACAGTGACTAAAACATGTATAAATCATAAAGAAAAGCTCTGATACCACTAATGGGTTTTGTATGATCATGTAACGAACATATAAAGTAGAAGACAACCAAAACATAGGAGATATAGCTTCAAGAATCAATGCATAAAAAACAGAGTACCTGGTATTTGAAAGTTACAACAACCATTTTCTTATCTTTAGAAGATAATTCTTAAGGGATATTATGATGAGAAATTAATAAAGGCACCATGAATTTGAGGGAGTACACTAATAGAAGGATTAAAAATTTTTCATGGGGACACCCAATATCTGAAGGTGTGCTAGTGCCTTCTCAAAATAGATAAAAAGATTTTATATAAGAAGAGAGATGTTGCGGAGGATTCAAAAGTATTACACCCACAACCATCACATGATAGTGGTTTATATATCCAATCAAGTATTCTCCTTAATTTTTGTCTCATTTATTCCTATGTTACAACATATGAATAAATACTATTAATTAATCAAATGAATACATAAACTCATTTATGTTTTATCATATGAAACAATATCCGAATAAATTCTAAGATTTAAAATGACAATTTTCCAAAGAGAGATATGAATAATATAAATATAAATTATATTTATGAATGAAAAATATATACATCATATGCATATATTAATTTTATTTATAAATATACATATCTCATGCAACATATTTATATGCGCATGAATATCATGCATGTATATTTTAGTGCACATCTAACAATAATTTACTCTAAGAATCAATGATTTGGATGAATTTTTCAATAACTAACACATCATGTTATATTTCCAAATCCTCAAAAATTTGAACATGAGAGGGATCTGGATGACACTTCTTCAATTTATATATAAGAAAGGTTACATGGATTTATGATATCTGAGGAAGAAATACTAATTTCTATTCAACTTTTTAAATTATTTTTGTGATCTAAAAGGGTCCCATATACCATGGATAGATCTTTCTATGATTATTGAGTCATCAATGAACCAAAAATAGAAATACCTAGTCACTAACTAGAAACTTAAGTGGTTGATAATGATGATCGACATATGAATTATGGATACTTTGATTGGTCACTAGTCATTTTTAAAATAAGATAAATATTTTTAGTCATCTATTGAATAATTATCAGTCCCACTATTGAAGACTTTCAATCCTAAGTCCAACAATGTTGGGATTTTCATGGTCAACCACATAATTCTTTGAAAGGATCCATTTTAATAGGGTATTTATAACTATTATTTTTATATATTTCAACCAATGATATATAGATGTACCATGATCCTTAAAAATTCCCCACACAAGCAGATATCATGTCTTATAGAATTTGGATGGTCTACCCCATCTTCCCATTCATTTTTGGATGGTATGTTTTTCCCAAATTTACGTGAGATCCCATAGACACTTTAAGGCCTTTCTAAAATCAATATTTGAACTAAGGATATATACCATAAACATTGGTAGAAGGTACCTTATTCATCTTTAAAAATTTTCTATATATATATGTATAACTTTCTCAATACCTCTACTTTAGTGTAACCCCTGATCAGAAAGAAATTTGTTGATTTTGGTAAGTTTATCTCTAATGAACCAGGTATTTTTCCTTCCCTAAGGGGTATGAGGTAGCTTATTGATAAATTCCATTGATATATCATTACATTTATAGGTTGTAATAATAATAGGTTGAAGAAAATCAAAGGTATTTTGGTGATCTACTTTAATATACATATAGGTATAACTTTTTTACATAGAATATGTCATGTCACCTCTTATACCCAACCACCAGTACTGGTGCCACATGTCATAGTACATGTTAGAGGAACCTGTATACACTACTCGCTGTGAATAATGAAAATGTTTTATCACTACTTTTCTTATAGAAATAGGAATCATATAGATCTTTTTGAAACTGAAGTTCCATTAGAAGTTAGAGACCACTCATTGGTGGTCTTTCAATAATATATAGTTCTCTTGATATATTAAAATTTATCATCCCCTAAATACTCCCAATGGATAATCTCTACAAGAGAATACACAATCAAAATATTATGAATTAAATATGAAGTATTTATAGGAAGTAAAGATCCCATATGACTATTAAAAACATGACCATTGGAATAATAACTTGATTGTTGAAACAGTAATCAGACTATTATGAATAGTAACCTGACCTTTAGAATAGTATCCTCATATATAGAAATATAAAATAATATATAAGGATCTTATAAAATAAAAATATGATATAGTTAAACCATCGTATAAGAAAATAAACATTTTTAAAATGATAAATTAAGTGTTTGTATTTTTTGTAAAACATAAATATTTTAATTACAATTTTATAATAAATATAATGATTTAAAATAAATTTTATTTTCATAAAATGGATTTATAAATTAAAATTATGTTTTGATTATACTGATAATATAATTTTATGCGACTATAAGTAATTTTTCAAAGGGTCATAAAATTGATCATAATATTAAAATTCACATTTTTTAATAAAATGAGGATTTTTTAAAAAAAAAATTAAATTTATATTTTTTATAAAATAAATTTCATAAAATTTATTCCATTTTTTTAATCTACACATCAAAAAAATTACATTAAATTTTTAGTATTTTTCAAATATAGTTGAATTTTTAATTAATCGTGAAATATAGAAAAATATTACATTTTACATTATAATCTAAATACTATAATTTTGGAGTCATAGTTGATTTAAGAATCAAATAGTTCAAACTAAAATGAAATGTTTACTTTATATAGTCACAATAATATATACTATTTATAATATTGATCTAAAAGAATACACTAATAATTATAATATTCAAAAACCCCCTTTCATCCCCTTATAAATACCAACCATCAAAACTGCTTCTCCTCACACCTTATAAGCCTTGGATATTACTTGGATTCTATAAAATTATCTACCCAATACTATCCACCACATCCTAGTGTTTTTGGTCCCATTAAAACACTAATCCAAGGTTCTTTAATTGAAATCTCAAGAGGATACATCCAAAGGAGAAGGTATTACCCTCAACCGAGTCTTTTATTTCTTTTTTCCTATTCATCCTAAAATAAATTCCATTAAAGATGGAATACTAAATTCATTATCATATATATGATGTCATTTTATTGTGTTAATTAAATATCTATCACCCATCATCTTCCCTTCTCCTGTTATTCTAAAAATGAAAACATCATTCGTATTATGTCAGTTCACCGCCTTTGTGGACGACGAATTTTCATTTCCCATTTTAACCTTTGTAGCAGGTTAAAATTAACTTATAATTATTTTAAATGAACAAAAAATGTTTATTATATTTTTTCACGTTATGTCATAAATATATGACCGTGATATTAAATAAAATGAAACTAGTTCGTTATGGTCAACAAAACTGGAAAAATAAACTAACAATATAACATTAACATCTTACTAAATGAATTTTACATATACTGGAAAAGATATGGATACATGGGTCCATTTAAATTTATTTAATTTCATTAATACCATTTCATTTCACTTCTGGGTTTGCAGTCTCATTTGACAAGAAATTCAATAATTATGCACAAGTGATCCAACCTTGGAACCATGACACGAACACTCTTGGAACAATGACATTAATCAATATATCTTGATGAAATGGGTATAAATGAACATAATAAAATTATAATTAATAAAATATATATGGTAAAGGTTATTAATTAATTAATTGATTAATTTTATTTTATTATTCAGGACATTAAGTGCACGTCCAAGATGATTTTGGATCATAAGGTAAGAGATATCTACAAACAACAATTTTTCTCGGGGTTATGACCTTTCACTAAATTTATTTATCTTTCTATTTAATGTTATGGAATGATTATAAATTATATATATATATATATTTCTCTCTAATATTTACCAATCTTATTATTCTTTCTCTGGTGGGGTAATATATCCATTAAGTTCATTTATCAAATTCCTTCCTTATAAAATATCCTTTGATTATTATATGAGGAAAGATTGGGAAAACCATCTATTTACATGGGTAATCCTTATGTTTATACCTTATGATTTATTTCATTTTTTGGAATGCATAATAATATACATGCTATAATGGGTGTATATGATATCACTTTAATGCATTGGGTAATGTCTTTATATCATGATATGTTGTGTATTAGATTGGGGAGTGAACCTAATCCATGATGTGACTCTGTCGACCATGTGATGCTGTCTCAATGATTGGACTTGACATATTTTTATTTCATGTTATATTTTTCTTCAAATTTCATATGATACATGATCTTATGATTCCATGATCTTTATGTTATGATTCCATATGATTATTCATGATCCATGCTACTTTATTATATCATGTTATTTCTTTTTATTGATATATTATGCTTCTCTATCATGTTTATTTGTTACTAGGATTTCTATCCCACCCCTTTACTTTATACATTCCCCAGGCAATCTTATGCAATTTTTGGAGATCAAAGGGATCTAGTAGATCATTATAGAGATTAAAATAAATAATTTATATGTTTGTTTCATGTTGTTGTTTTATGTACACAATCATCTTAAGACATTATGCCATTCAATACTTTAGTTATATTTAATATATATTAATCTAAAAAATCATATAATAATATGTGTAAAAGTCTTGGGTAGCTATAGTTGGTAATAGAAAAAATTCTAGTTATTTTTTGGGATTATGAATATAATAATTTAGTGAGAACCCTAGGGATAACTGTAAGTATAGGATAATATCCTATAATTTTGGTGAAGTATAGTACATGTTGTTTTCAAGAAATTACATTCATGTATAGATACTATAATTAGATGCGTCTCTGGCACAATTTTAACTAGGGTTAATCACCCAAAAATTGGGAATTAGGTATTAACTTTATGGTCAGCTGGGACACAACAAAGTGTCCTTGTTTCACAACTTATTTGACACTCTTATAAGATACACTTTGGAAAATTCACAAACTCTTTACAAACCATTATGATTTAATTTCATAAATTGTTAGGTTAGAAAACCTAATAGGAAGAATTACTATAGATACCCTATATTGAAACCTAGAGACCCATAATTTGGGATATAATTTTCATTTATAAGTAATTCCTTCCATGTTCAGAGTTTCCCTTTTTACATAATTTTTTGTTTGAGCATTCTCATTCATTATTTTATTTTAGTTAATAAAGAAAAATAGGATAAACCATACTAATAAAAAATGTGATAGGAAATGTGAATATTGCTCTAATTATATACCTAAACTTATGGTAGTGGTATATGTGAAATTCATGGTATTACTTGATTAGCTGGCTCATGATATGAATAATAACTTGAATAAAGTTGAATTTCCTCCTTCTCCTAAGAAAGAGAAAATTATACTTGATTCATTTTTGCAACAAAGGCCTCCTAGATTTATCATATCTTCTAGTACCCACATCATAGAACAATATATTAAATCCATTGATAAGATATTATCTATCCTCCAATACTTATAATAAGAGAAATTCATGTTAACAATCTATCATCTTCAAGGGGAAGATGATCAATAAAGGACACCAATCAAGAACATAAATTCCAAATAGGTAATTGATTCCATGGAATGATAAGGATTCAAGAAAAATATTTTTCAATAAATATTTTCCCCAAACTCTCCATCTTAAAATGGAGAGAGATTTCATTAGACTAATGAAAAAAGAAGATTAGTATATTAGGGAATATGAGGAAAATGTCAAAATGCTTGCATGACATGCCTCCAGATTCATCATCAACGTTGAATGTAGGGAAAACCATTTATTTATTAGATTAAATATGAGTTTATAAAAAGTTTTATATATTTGATACTTTTAAATATATGAAGAAATTATTTATTATGACCTTAAGGTTGAGATTTATATTGGGGAATCTCAGTGGTCTCATGGGAATATAAATAAAAAGTAGAAAATGGAGTTTACTTTAGGAGGATCGATGGATAAATATCATTGTATAAAGAAAACTCAATATCCCATGTATCAAAAATATGGAAAGAAGAATCCTAGAAAGACTATCAAGGGAATTAAGAGATGATTAAAATGCATAAAAGAGGCATCAAGATAATAAAAGCTAAGGATACATATTGAAAACAACTAATATGCTGGAAGAAAAGAAGTTTCACATCAAAAATCAACCCATAGTATAATTATTCAACTTAAAATAACATTGGTATTATATAAACCAATTTTCTAAGCCAAGGGTTCTCAAAGACAATCAATGACAACAATATCCATGGCCTAAATAGAAAGGAAGGGATTATTATATCACTACTATTGATTTAGATCCTGATAGTGATGTGGTAAGAGGTGTGCTAGTAATTAATTTAAGAATTATTTATGTACTATTTGATTCTGGTTCATGAATTCTTTCATATCTTACGAGTTTAGTATAACTATACATTCACCACCTCAAAACACGGGGGTTGATATTTATATTAGAATATAAAATATAAAAATTATTGTATCCTAATTATATAACTCCTACCTGATCAATGTATATATACCGAACCTTCTATAAAATATTATCTTACTTCCTTTAGCAGTTTTTTAAGCTATATTTACTATTAATTGGTTTTCCTTATATAAATCCAAAATCAATAGTCAGAAGAGGAATATTACTCTTCACATCTTGAATCATCATTTGATTTTGTATAAGTGTAAGGAAGAGGATGAATCTTGTTTTGAATACTCTTTACAAGTGTGGATATTATTTCCTTATAATAAAGAATATCTATCCCAAATTATTGAGAAAAAAGATAGAATCATTATTCAATATATGCCCATTGTGAGGGATTATACTAATGTATTACCTAAAGAGATTCCTAGTCTTACTCATGATAGAGAGGTTTATTTCTCAATTAAAATTATACCTAGATCTATGACCACATCAAATACTCCTTGCATAATAGATACCATCAAGTATGAAGAACTAAAGTATTAGTTAAAAGAGAATATGGAAAAGGGTTTTATAATCTTGAGTACTTCCCTATGGGGTCTGTCGGTCATATTCATCAAGAAGAGGGATGGTTTAATGCACCACTACATTGATTATTGTGAAATCAATAAAATTATTTTAAATAAAAAGTATCCCTTTCCAAAAATAGATGATGTGTTTGATCAACTACATGGGGATTGGTATTTCTCTAAGGTAGAAATTTGGAAAAGATATCAATAATTGAAGGTGAAGAAGGAAGATATTCCCAAGACTGCCTTTCAAATAAGGTATGGACACTATGAGTTCATAGTTACTCCATTCAGACTCACTAATGATCCAATAATATTTTTGGACTTAAGGAATATATTATTTAGAGATTACCTTGATAAATTTGGGGTAGTATTTACCAATAATATTATGATACAATTTAAAATAAAGGATGATCATGAAGGGAATTTTAATACTATGATAAAGGCCTTGAGAAAGAAGTATATATATGCACTGTATAGTAAATGTGAGTTCTGGATAGAGGAAGTATCATTATTGGGACATGTTATCACCAACAAAGGGATATCTATGAACCATTATAAGTCAAAGTAAAATGAGGAGTGTCCCAAAGCAACATTTGTAATATAGATCCATAGTTTCCTTAGTCTATCTAGAAATTACTAATTGTTTTTTAGGAATTTATCATGATTTTCAAACCCACTAACCAGTTTGACTCGGAAGGGAGTAATGTTTTTCTTGATTGATGACTATGAAGAGAGATTCAAAGAATTGAAAAAGAGGATTATAACTGTGCCATTCCTCATGCTACCTAAAAGTGGGGAACTTTTAATGGTATACAATGGTTCTTCAAAGAAGGGATTAGGTTGTGTACTAATATAAAATGAAAAGGTGATATTCTAGGCCACAAGGTAGATGTAAGTTCATGAGATGAACTATCCAATGCATGATATGGAGTTGGTTTTAGTGATATTTATGTTGAGAATATTGTAGCATTATCACTATGAGGAGAAGTGTGAAATATATAATGATCATAAGAGCATTAAATATATATTCACACAGAAGGTATAAAACCCCTGCTCATTATTTCAAATTAATACTTGATTTATTACATAATATTAAAATTAATACATCCCAGAAGATTGATAAGTCTAGTGTATTTGGGAATTAGGTACATTACATAACAACTTAAAACAGGAAATACATCATCTTTATTGAAAACATCCTTAACATGATCATAATATTCCATAGATTTTAAAACTGCATGAGATTACATGGGGACATACATAAGAAAGGGGTAAACTATAAATCCCATTAAGAGAATAAATATGGAATAATGTTATACATTTTATTCAAAAGGAATATAAATGAGTAATAAAATGAACATGAATAAAAAGGTATGATATAGCATGATATTCATAACATGGGAAATGTGGAAACAACTTAAAACACTGTATCATAAACATAGGTCAAATATCATTTCAAATAAATCAATATGGAAAAAGTCCCATAAAGGAATCATGTTCAATTAATATCCTAACATGAAGTCTCATGAGACTAAACATTACCCAATTGGAGCACTATATAATTCTGAGCACATCTGTCACTTTCATTTCATTCTCAAGATTAAGTGTGCCACATAGATCATACAACATGGATTCATTCATTATAATATTTTATTACATGATTAATGAGTTTGGAATATTTACATGTAAGTCCCATGTGAAATATGTATAACTGTATAAAGGTGAACACCCTTGATAGTAAATGGGTATGGTATTCACTACACATCTGTTTTGGCATGGAAAATCATAGTGAAATTTCGACAGTATAACAACATCACTTAAAAAAGTCATAAAATGTTTTTATTAGTGAAAAATGGGTGTTTAATAATTTGGAAATAAATTTTATAGTAAGTGGGATATGGAATAACATATCACATCATAATTAAATTAATATAAAATACATAAGGTAAAGAAGATACTTGAATAAAGAGGAGAAAAGAAAAGATCCCTTACTTGAGTGTGGGAATCCAAATGCTTGGGAGGAGCTTTTTGAGAGTTTGGGGTCACCTTAGGAGGAATACATAGAGGTTAAGTTAGATAAAGGACATGATACAAGGATTTTGAGTGAGGTGAAATGGGATATTTGGTGGGATTATATGGGAAAAGAGTGGGGGCTTTTATAATATTTCTCAAACCTAGGTTTTTGAATCTATATAATAAAATAACTAAAAACACAAACCATAATAAGGTTTTTTCACATGTTTCCTTCCAAATTGTAGTGTATTTAATTATTTTATAAGTCCAAGGGCCTAAATTAGTAAAATAATTACCTTGCTTATGTGGAGGTGAGTTATACTCTAAAAGAAATGATTTTAAAACCTTAAAATATATTAATGGTTTTGGAGGATTCATAATGGTTTAATAAAATTAATCAAATAAACTCAAAATATAATTATTTAAGATACAAAACAAATATTTGGTCTTGGATACCTTTTATAGTATTTATTATATCACCTTTTGGTCATTATGATTTCATAATACACAAAGTATATTTATATGGTATTTAATTTTTAGCTGAAAATTTGACTCTCAAAAAATAATGAAACATTTACTATTGTACAATTTTGATGTTATGATTCCAAAAATAATATTAACTTTATCTAATTAATTTTCTAAATATGTACATTTAACTTTTAAATTAATAGTCGACATTTATTGAGAAATGCTGGTTTTTTGACAATAACCGTTTTTTGATCCCTTATAAAAATTACATTTTAATTAATAAAATTTATATTTAATAAAAATTATTTAATAAAATTATTTTATTAAAATATTGTTTATTTAAAAAATCCATTAATTAATCAAAATAATTTCCTTTATTGAATTTGAATAGTACCCAAAAATAGAATATGTGTTTTATTGTATCAAAATAAAAATCCATTTATAAAGTAATAATAATAGGATGAAAATATATTTATTATTCAATAAAAAATAATTTACATACTAATATTTACATGGTATTGATACATATCCCTTTAATACACGAACCAATCCCTAAGAGTAATGTTTGTGATGGTGATACTTTCATGGGGTGGTTTGTTGTAAATGGTTTGGGTTGTGAGCTCGATGAGCTTGAAATTCTCCCATAAACAATTTTTCTCATTGTTAAGTTATTGGATCTTAGATTGGTCTTGGTCAATGGTGAAGCCCAGTGATGCTATCTCCCTCATAATATCTGATAAATGGGATTCATAGGGTTTGATCCTACTAGTTGAGGCCATCAATTCTTTTGCCTATGTTAATTATATTTGTTAAAACCCTATATTTATACTAACCATATGATCACTGTTCAAAAACTATATTATCAATGATAATGATACTTAATGGAAATTTAAATACTATAGGATGTAATAAAACTAAAGGAGTGAATTTTATTTCTACAACCATATTACATAATAAGACATTTAATTAAAATCTCAATGGAAATTATATTTATAAATGTTCATATCATTACAATATTCCCCCCTTAAGAAAAGTTTCCCAAGAAATTTTATTTTACCACTATAAAATAGATATGGATAACTCTATTTCATCAGTTACTCTAATTCCCACATTTCTTCTTCAATTTTTTTTGGTTTCTCCACAACACTTTGAAAAGGTGAATTGTATTATTTCATAAAACTTTATCTCTATGATCTAAGATCTTCACTAAATTATCCTTATAGGAAAGTCCATTCTTCAATGGTACCACCTTTGAATTGAGTATATACGAGGGGTCTAAAATTTACTTTATCAAGAGGGATACATGGAATACATCATGTACTTGATATAGGTTATGTGGAAGTTAAATTCGGTAGGACACCGCTCTAACGAGATCAAGGATTTCAAAGGGGTCAATGTTTCTTGGACTAAGCTTTCCCTTCTTCCCATATCTAATATATTTCTTCCATAGAGATATGTGGATGAATACCACATCTCTGACATCAAACTCTTGGTGTCATCACCGATTTTTAGTATAGCTCTTCTGTTGAATCTGTGCAGCCTTGATGTGCTTCTGAATGGTCTTAAACTTTTCCACCATCTTCTTGACCATTTAATGACCTAGAAGTTTTTGTTTCCCAACTTCATCCTTACATTCTGGTGTTATACACCTCTTCCCAAAAAGTCTTCATAGGGAGCCATTTGTTTGATTTATTGGAAACTTTTGTTGTAAGATAACTTGATGAGAGTAATATGTTGGTTTCATCCTCCTTTGAAGTCTATATAACATGATCACAACATATATTCTAGTGTCTAAATAGTCTGATTAGATTGGATATAATTTAAAGGATTACAGGACATACTAAAGTTCAGATCAATGTTTAGAGAATGTTAGATACTTCTTCAGAACATGGAGGTGAATCTCAGTTATTTATCAGATAAAGTCAATAGTGGTACTCCATACAAACTTACCAATTATTTAATGTATATCCGTGCAAGTTAATCCAGTGAGAACTTCTCTCTAATAGCGATAAAGTAAGATGTATTTTTAAGATTAACTGCAAAAAACCATATTAAATTGTCTCCCCTAGATGTCTTTGGATGTCTGGTGACAAAGTCCATGGTGATTTTTCTTATTTCCATGTTGTTATGGTTAATGGTTGCATCATCCCCTCAGAATTCTACCCTTTGTCCTTCACTTTCTGACATACTAGGAAATTTTATATATATTCAGTGATCTTATTATTCATATTATTCCACCAATAGTGCTCTCAAAGATCTCAATACATCTTTGTGCTTCCTGGGTGAGTGGATAAGGTTTCATTATGTGCATCATCCAATAACTCCTTCTTTAACTTCAGATTTTATGGTACACATAGTCTTGATCCAAATCTCACAATTCTTTATTCATTATCATTTAACTAGGAGTATGTACCTATTCCTACAGTTTCCACCTTCTTCTGAATTCCCACATCATTTATTTGATAATCCTTTAACCTCTATAGAAGATACTATTGAGAAATCATTTTTAAAAGGATTGATGATGTTTCTTCCTTTATAATTCCCATGTCCATCCTTTACAAATCTAAGAAAATTGTATCCCTCTAAAATTATAATCAAGGATATAATTTTTGGTTCATTTATACTTAGAGAATATACCAAATTATTCTATTTCCCAAGATGGTAGTGGGTTGAGCATTTATAGTCCTTGATCAGATCTAATCATCTTTATTGGTTAATATTCAGCTCTTTCAGTGTTAATATATACTTGAGGCTTTTGTGATCTGTATAAATTTAAAACATCTCCTCAAAGAGATAATGCTTCAATATTTTAAAAGATAAGATCACTTCCACCAACTATAGATCAAGTGTTGGGTAGTTCTATTCATGAACTTTCAACTACCTTGAATCATAGTCTATGAATTTTTCATTCTGCATTAACACAGAGACCAATCCCTTCTTCAAAGAATCGTTAAATAACAAGAAAAGTTCTCCACTTGTGGGTATTATGTGGACATGGGAAGTGATAAGACTCTTTTTCAAATACTTGATGCTCTATTCACATTCATAATTCCAATAAAACCTGACTCCCTTCTATGTTATCTTGCTAATAGGGTTTGAAAATTGTGATAAACTCTCACAAATCAGTGATAATTCCCAAATAATCTAAGGAAACTATGGATATTTGTCACAAATGTCAGCCTAGACTATTCTTCAATTTCTTCAGTCTTTGAATAGTACAAAGATATCCCATTTCTTGTGATGATATTCCCCAATATTGATACTTCCTTCAAATAGAACTCAAATTTACTATACTTGGCATAAAGATTCTAGTTTCACAAGGTCTTTAGAACAGTGATCAGATTATCCTCATGCTCTTCCTTGGTTTTAGAAAATATTATATTATAATCTATAAAGACTACCAAATTTTTTTTGAGGTAATATTTAAATACTCTATTCATAATTTCTAGGAATATTACTAGAGAATTAGTAAGTCTTAAAGGCATTACTATGAACTCATAGTGCTTGTACCTCATACGAAAACTAGTCTTGGTAATATCCTCCTTATTCACCCTAACTTGGTAATATCCCAGCTAAAGATCCACCTTAGAGACGTATTATTATCCACATAGATGATCGAAAAATTCATCAATCTGTGTCATAGGATACTTATTCTTTACAATGATTCTATCGAGATCATGATAATCAATGAAAAGGTGCATTGACCCATCCTTCTTCTTAACTAAGAGGATAGGTTCACCCCAAGTTGAAGCACTTGGGTATATGAACAATTTTTCTAGATTCTCCTATAGTTTTTTATTTAGCTGATCATGTTCCACAAAATCCATTCTATTCAGAGTCTTGGATAATGTAAATTCCCCAGGTATAAGATCGATTGAAAATTCAACCTCTAGGTTAGGAGAAAGACCAAAAAATTCCTTGGAAAACTCATCATAATATTCCCTCACAATAAGCATGTATTTGAGGAGGGTTATTTCCTTAGACTCAATCATTCAATCTAGATAAACTTTATCATAGTGAAATAATATCCACGATTGAGATGTTAGTGATAAATAAAATTCATCCTCATCCTTTCACTAGTACAAAATTGGGGTTTTATTCACAATACAAAGAGTGATTTCCTTCTTGTGAAAATTTATATTTGCTTTATATAAGGAAAGCCAATTCATAACCATAATTTTATACAATTCCACCAAAGAAATTATGAAATTTTTTTCTAGGAAGTTTATCCCACAAATTTTGATATGGAAGGAGTTATATACTAGGGATGCAATAATTACCCCATATACTATTTTCACCGACACCACTACTTCCATGATTTGTGGTGGTATTTGAAAAGTTCTTCTAAACTTTCGATATTGAAGGAATGAGTAGAACCAGAATCAAATAGAACATTTTCTATTTTTGAATGAATAACTAGAATACCTATCCCAAATCCATTTTTGGAATCCAACTCAATGGTTGTGATGGAAAAATATCACCCTTACTACCTTGGAGGTTGTTGGTTGTCTTTGAAAACCCTTGTCTTAGGGAATTGATTTGAAAAGTTCCCTAGTTACTTGTAGTTGAAACAATGGACAATTCATTGATGGTTGTCTAGAACATTCCTTTCCTCCATCGCATTAATAGGTTTCTCCACCCGACAATCGTTAACTATGTTCCCTTCATCCTCGCACCTAAAGCATTTTGTCATACCGTTTAATAAATTTAAAGGGTGCTTCTTTCCACACCATTAACAAGTGGGATGCTGAAATTTCTTATCACCAATATATTTTCCCATTAGACTGATAGAATTAAACTTCAATTTACACTTCTTATACCTATAATACCCTTGAGGTTCTCTGATCTCCATTTCAACTTTGAGGGAACATCAGCAAATTTCCTCATATATATCAAAGACTCGGATTGTTAGGGGCTTTTATAGACTTGGTTTTAGCCCACCAAATAAGAGGTCAAACATTTATTCAAGTGTATAAAAAATGTTTTAGGTGTATCATGTGAGTCATTTAATGTTTCCCTCATATTCCCTAATAGATTTTTTTATTTTTTCTTAAGGGTAAGGATATACCTTTCCTTTTTTAGTCAGAGTCTGTAAGGAAAATATTTATTGTAAAACATTTTTTAGAATTAAATCCAACCCATATATTTGATCTCTTCCTCACAATTCATATTTTTGATCAAACTCCACCACTGCCTAGATTCTCCCTCTATATGATAAAAAACTAGTAGAACCTTCTCTTGTTCCAAACATTGAAGGATGTAAAATATCTTCTCAATGGATTTGATCCATTGTTTCGTGATTAAGGGATCAGATGATACATTAAAAGTCAGAGGCCTTTTTCACATAAAGCTCTCAATTGAATCTTGTTCTTTATTAGGGTAATTTGGGAGATCCTCCTGATCCAGTATTCTATTTAGATCCTAATTTAGATAAGAGTGTATCGTCAAAAAGCCTATGATTCCCACTCCCATCAGTTTGGGCATCTTGTTGGGACAATCATCATATTACCTATCACATTGATTATTTACCCAATTACTTTTATTTTCGAAAATTGGATAGAGTAAAGGAAAAATTAGGGATGATAAATTTTAAGCTATTAAATACATAATGGGGTAATCCAATGACATTAAAGAGATAAATTATAAATTAAAAGTATTTACTTAACTTATGAATTTATAGGATTTAATCTATATTATCCATGATCTCTTTCCTAACATATATTATTATGGGAATTCTTGTTCCCTTAAAAATGTTTCATAATGATCTTATGAATTTACCAAAGAATATCCCTTGGTAGTGTCAAACCAGGTGTGCAGTAATGCCTGTTTTTGTGTACTAGGGTATGCTGAGTCAGGAACAATGCACCTTATCAGAGTTGTTACCCCTAGGTACATCTATGATAGAACCATGTCCACTTATAGTATCCAAATAAGGATTTATTTTCTTGATAAACCACTTAATCTATACTTGATAAAATTTAGGAATGTTTTCTTATACATAGTCTTATCTCTAAGGCTTTCTCTAGAGTTTTATAATCCTAATCTCAAAAATAACTAAACTTTTCCTTTGATACCAACTTAGAAAACCCATATCATTATTTCACATTAATAGATGATTTATTAAAAAATATTACAATTAATACAACCCAGAATACTGATAAGTTTTGTGTCTTTATGAATTAGGTACATTACATAACAACATAAAATTGGAAATACATCATCTTTATTGAAAACTTCCTTAACATGATCAAAATATTCCATGGCTTTTAAAATTGCACAGGATAACCTTGGGACATACGTAAGAAAGGGGTGAGATACAAATCCTATTAAGGGAATAAAAATGGAATAAGGTGATATACATTATAAAATAGGCAAATCAATGGGGAATAAAAGGAACATAAAAAATAAGGCAAGATATAGCATGATAATTATAATACGGGAAATGAAGAAAAAACCTAAAACACTGCATCAGAAACATAGGTCAAGGATAACTTCCAAGACATCATGATGGAAAAATTACCATAATGGAATCAGGTTCACTTCTTGTCCCAAAATGATGTCTTATGAAACTAAACATTAACCAATGCATTGGAGTACTATATAATTTTTGGGCGCACCTGTCATGTTCATTTCATTCTCATGCTTAAGTGTGGCACATAGATCCTACAACATGGATTCATTCATCATCATATTTCATTACACAATTCAGAAATGTGGAATAAATAGATATAAGTACAATTTAAAATAATTATATGTTTATAAATATGAATAACATTGATAGGAAATTGGTATGGTATTAATTTCACAATTGTTTTGGCATGGGAAATCATGGTGAAATTTTGGGAGCATAACGAAATTGCTTAAAATTTAATAAAATGGGTTGATGAGATAGGAAGGGTTGTCTCATAATCTGGACATAAATTGGATATTATGGGGGATATGTAATAACATATCCCATCATAATTAAATAAAGATAAAATACATAAGGTAAAGAAGATACTTGAATAAATAAGAGAAATGAAAAGATCCCTTACTTGAGTGTGTGCCTCCAAATCCTTGGGAGGATATTCTTGAGAGATTGGGGGAACCTTGGGAAGAATATATGAAGGTTATAGAAGATTAATTATGCAATAAAAGTATTTTTTTTGAGGAGAAATGGGAGGTTAGGTGGGTTTATATATGAAAAGAGTGGGGATTTCTTTAATATTTTTGAAACATAGTTTTTTGAATCTATACAATAAAATTACTGAAACTGAAAAAATTAACATGGGTTTTACACATGGTTTATACCAAATGAGAGTGGATTTAATTAATTTAAAATTAAAAGGGACTAAATTAATAAAATAATTAACTGTCTTATTGGGGGTGAGTCATACTCTTAATGAAATGATTTTAAAAGCTTAAAGTATATTAATGGTTTTGGAGGATTCATAATAGATTTATAAAATTAATAAAATAAACTTAAAATATCATTATTTTAAATATAAAAAATATATTTGGTTGTGTATAACTTTTATAGTATTTATTATATCATGTTTGGGTCATTATGATTTCATAATACACAAATTATATTTATACTGTATTTAATTTTTACCAAAAAATTCAACTATCTCAAAAAAATTATGAAAAATCACCGTTGGATAGTTTGAATGTTATGATTCCAAAAGTAATATTAATTTTATATAAATAATTTTCTAAATATGTTATTTTTTTACTTTTAAAATAATAATTGATATTTATTGAGAAAAACTACATTTTTTTGACAATAATAGTTTTTCGATCCCTTATAAAAATTACATTTGAATTCATAAATATTATATGATAATTTATATATAATAAAAATATTTTATAAAAATATTTTATTAAAATATTATTTATTTAAAAAATACATTAATTCATCAAAATAATTTACTTTATTGAATTTGAATATTACCCAAAAATACTATTGTGTTTCATTGTATCAAAATAAAAATCCATTATAAAGTAACAAAAATAGGATTAAAATATATTCATTATTCTCTAAAAAATAATGTAAATACTCATATTTCTATTGTATTGATACATATACCTTTAATACACCCACAAAATCCCCAAGAGTAAGGTGCATGATGGTGAGAATTTTATGGGGTGGTTCGACGTATATGGTTTGGGTCGTGATTTCGATAATATTGAACTTATCCGGTAAACAGTTTAAATCATGCTTATGTTATTAGATCTTAGCTTGGGCTTGGTCAAGGTAAAATCCCAGTGATTCTATCTCTCTTGAAAGCTTTGATTAATGGGCTTCATAGGGTATTATTCTACTAGTTGAGGCCATCAATTCTTTTGTTTATGTCAATTGGATTTGTTGAAACCCTATATTTATACTAACTATGTGATCACTATTCAAAAAAAATATTATCAATGGTAATTATACTTAATGATCATTTAAATATGTTACTATATAAAAAAAGAGAACATGTGTTTTCTATAACCATATTACATAATAATAAATTTAATTAAAACCTGAAAGGAAATTTTATTTATAACAGTTCGGGTTGTTACTTAAGGAGCTTATGCACCAATGAAGATGGTTTGAGAAGATCATGGAATATGACTACTCAATCCATTATGAAACTGGTAATGGAAATAATGTGACAAATTATATAAGTATAAAGGATCTAAAAACCTTATCAATGATGAGAATTTAGAAGGATCTTAGACTCATAAATATGGACATGTGAATCATAATGGAAAGAATATCATCATATTTTTCTAAAATGATTTCCCAAACATCCCTTATAGAGAAGATAAAGGATTCTCAATGAGATGATGTGGAAATATAGAAGAAAGTGGAATTTATAATAAAAGTAAATTCTTTAAAGTTTAAAATTGATGAAGAAGTATTTGTAAGATTTGGGTCACAACTATATGTATCATAAAATTATGAGATAGAGTTGTTGAATATTGCACATAGCTTGACCTTCTATGTCCACCAAGGGAGAAAAAAATATATCGGGATCTATGTGAGTATTATTTCTAAAAAAATATAAAAATGGAGAACGTGGAATATACATAAAAGTGCTTGGTATATTAGAAAATGAAGGTTGTAAGGGAAAAGTCTAAGGGGATTATTTAACCATTACTCATACCTATATGGAAATGGGAAAACATAACCATGGACATTATCACAAGTCTTATGAAGATTTATAGAGGGAATAATTCTCTATGGGTTGTGGTGGTTCATCGCATAAATACTAATCACATCATTGTGATTATAGAGGACTTATCACTTGATAAAATTGCACGGATATACATCAGAGAGGCAGTGAAGCTGTATAAAACACCACTATCAATTGTATCAGAACTAGATTTGATATTTAAATCCAAGTTATAGATGAATATCTAGCATTATCTAAACACTGATTTGAGATTTAGTACATATTATCACCCCCAAACTAATGGACATTCCTTATGGACGATCTAGACACTTGATAACATGTTAAGAGCATGCTCAATAGACTTCAAATGAATATGGGATTGATGTTTTACTCTCATCTAGTTATCATACAATAATATCATTCACTAAATAATTCAATTTGATCCATATAAATCATTTTATGGGAAGAAATGTAGAACACATGAATGTTGGGATTATGTTAGTAAATTCTAGCTGCTAGATCCTAAAATGATAGAAAAGGTCAAGACCATTCCACTGTGCACCAAGGCTGTTCAAAGTTTAGAGAAGAGATATGATGAAAATCATTGATGATACCTATATTTTGAGGTAGTAGATAAGTTTTTCCACCACATATCTCTATTTAATGGAGGCATGAGACTTGGGAAGAAGGGAAAGCTAAGTTCTAGGTACATTTTCCCCTTTGAGACTCTTGATCCCATCATATACATGGCCTATCAGTTAGCACCCCCACCATTCCTTTATCAAGTACATGACATGTTCCACATATCCATCTTGAGGAAGTACATACTATATCCCTAACATATATTTAATTATAAGTTAGTACAACTAGAAAATGATATCTTTTATGAGGAGTAGCTAGTGAAGATCATGGACCATAGAGATAAAGTTCTATCTAAAAATATAACTCACCAAGTCAAATTACTATGATGAAACCATAAGTAAAAGGATGAAATGTGGTAACCAGAGGAAGCCAGGAAGTATAAGTACCCTCACATATTTCACATTTGTATGTAAAATTTAATTTCTAGGGTTAAATTCTCTAAGTATGGAAGAATGTAACAACCCATAATTTTATCAATAAAATTTCTCTTCTAAATATATAATTGTATCATATTTAGTAATATGATGTTATATAATTCACACACACCACATGATAAATTCAAATAAATTTTATGATACTAATTTTAACATTAAATTTATAAAATTAAAAATTACATAAGAATTGAAAGTATTATAATGGGATAAAAATATAAAATATTATTATAGTAATAGGAAAATTTGGATTTGCTTAACCCCACAAAATAATCACACTCACGATCAACACTCTAGAAAAGAAGTAAAATGTTGGTAATGAAATTTGAATTTTAAAAATGAAAAAATATATAACCTTGATATAAAATGGAAGTCAATGAAGAATGAATTAAATATGAGGTATTTATAGAATGTAAGGATCCTATATAAACATTACAAATCTAACCATTAGAATAGTAACCTGACTGTTGGAATAGTAATATAAATATTAAGAATAGTAAATTGACTATTGGAATAGTATTATCACCTATGGAAGTGTAAAATAAAATTTATGTATCTTATAAAATTAAAATATGATATATTTATACCATGGTAAAAGTAAATAATTTTGTAAACATGACAAATTAAGTGTTCGTATTTTTTATAAAACACAAATGTTCTAATTTCACTTTTATACTAAATATAATGATTTAAAAGAAAGTTTATTTTTATAAAATGGATTTAAAACTTAATATTATTATATATTATAATGATAAGGTAATTTTATTAGACAATAATTAAAATTCTAAGGGTCAGAAAATTGATCATTATATTAAAATTGGTATTTTTTTTGAATAAATGATTATTATATATAAAAATTAAATTTATCATATTTAGAAAATCCTTTTCACAAAATAGATTAAAATTTTGGAATATTTATATCAAAAAATGGTTAGGCTTATTTTTTTTTGGTTTTTTATAAAATAATTGTTTTTTTGTGAATAGTGAAATATTGTAAAATTCGATATTTAACAATATATGCTAAATGCATGATTTTTTGAGTCAAGGATGATGTAATAACCAATTATATTGAACAAAAATTCAATATTTATTGTATATATTCATAAAAATAAATACTATTTATATTCTTGATTTAAAAGAATAAATTAATAATTATAATACTTAGAAGACCCCTCTCCTCCCCATATAAATACCACTAATCACAAACCCTTATGATCACAACTTATAATCCATGGATATTGCCAAAATTATACCCAATTATATTTCCAATCATCACCCTCATGTCCTAGTATAACTATTCTCATCAAAATAACCATCCATGGTTCCTTAAGTGGAATCCCAAGAGGAGACATCCAAAGGAGAATGTAATACCCTCAACCAAGTCTTTTCTTTTTCTCTTCCTCATCATCCTCTAAAAAAGTACACTAAAAATGGAATAATAACTACATTATCATATATATTATGGAATGTTATTTTGTTAATGGAATATATATCATCCATCATCATCTCTTCTCCTCTTATTCTAAAAATGAAAACATTGTCTCTATTATGCTGGTTCACCGCCTTTGTGGATGAGGAGTTTAAATTTCCCATTACCAACTTCATGGAAGGTTTAAATTCAGTTATAATATTTTAAAATGACCTAAATATGTATATTATATATTTTTTCAAATTTTGGATTAAATATATGACCATAATATTAAATAAAACGAAATTAGTTCATAATGGTCAGTAAAAACTCCAAAATAAACTAACAATAAACCATTAACATTTTACTAAATGAATCATATTTATATCAGAAAATTGATGGATACATTGGGAAATTTAAATTTATACAATTTCATGAATTTCATTTCATTCCATTTTTATAGATTTAGTCCGATTTGACAAGAACTTCAATAATTATCCACAACTGATCCGACCTTGGAACCGTGAAACAAATGCTCTTGGAACAATGAAATTAGTTTATATATATCGATGAAATAGTTATAAATTAAAATAATAAAATTATAATAAATAAAATATATATGGTAAAGGACTTTTATTAATTTAATTTTATTATTCATGACATTAATCACAAGTGTATAATGATTATGGAATATAAGGTAATGGATCTCTCCAAACCACTATTTTCCTTGGGGATATGAACTTTCTCTCTCAAAATAATTTGACATATCTTTTTAATGTTATATAATGATTCTAAATTATATATATGTCACTAGAATATATACATAATGTTATCTACATTCCTTTGATTGGTTAATACACCCTTTATGTTCATTTATCTAATGTATTCCTTGTGAAATATTCTTCAATTATGATATAAGGAAAGATTAGAAAATCAATTTATTTACAAGATTATTTCTTATTTTTATGACTTATGATTGATTTTATTTTGTGGATAACATAATCATAGACATTTTATGATAGGTGTAGCCAGATATCACCCCAATACACTGGATAATGTTTTTGTCTCATGAGACGTTATGTATGGGATTAGAGAGTGAACCTAATACATGATGGGACTCTTTCCACCATGTGATGTTATATCAGTGGTTAGCCTTGACTTTTATTTATGTCATGTTATATATTTCTTCTACTTTCATATTATTCCATGATATTATGATTCCATGATCTTTATGTTATGATTCCATATTATTATTCATGAGCCTTGATTATTTATAATATCATGTTATGGATTTTGATTTATATATTATGATTCTCCATCATGTTTATTACCTTACCAGGATTTATATATCACCACTTTATTTTATGTATTCCCTGGGTTTTCCTATAAATATTTAGGAGTTCAAAGGGAGTTAGGATATCATTATAGAAATTAAAATAAATATATATTTTTTTATTTTAGTTTAATGTTGTTATTTTTTTGTACATAGACTTCCAAAATACATTAGGCCTTTAGATCATTTGGTTATATTTAATGGATATTTATATTAAAAATCATGTAATAATATGTGTAAAATTCTTAGGTATCTAAATATTTAACAAGAATAATTGAGATCAAATATTGGGATGAAGTCTCATTTCAAAATGACAATATTTAACCTATCATTAAAGACCATATATGGTGTGAAATAAAAAATATCAACAAAATGATTATCAAATTCTTCAAAACCACCTTCTTCAAGATGATTAAAGGGATAAAAGATGTCGAGACCTTACTTCCTCAAGATGAAGGGGAGATAATGACCTTCGAGTCCCGCCTCTAATGGGCCCTGGGGTGGCGACCAGTACCAAGGGTATAGAAATCTCACAAAAATGAGAGGCATTACCCTTTTTAAAATAACCAAAATTAGAAGATAAGATGTATAAACCTTGAAAAACCCTTAGAAAAATATATATAAAGAAACCAAAATCCACCCCACTTGCATTTTTAAAGTAAAACTGCTAGAAATACAAAGAAAAATCCAAAGTAAATACCCAAAGAAAAGCTAAGTAGTAACATATCAACCACACCCGACATTCGAGCTAGAAAGGTATAGCATGGTTTATGTAATCTCCCTATAAACCTACAAAATAGTTTTATATACATAGGGTGAGAATAGATGTATAATTAATGGGGAAAACCAAAGTCACCCATGCATAAGTGGGAGGATCATACTAATCCCCTCGTGAGAAAACAACAAAAACTCTAAAAGTGGCTAATAAGGTATACTATCCACCCAACCTACCTAAGTCACAATCACCAAGTAATGAAAATAAAGTAATATAATATAATAAGAACATCAATATTTGGGTACCTCGCACCACTTCCCACTGGTTAACTGCTCATCCTTAAGGATGAACGTCCTGATGCTACCATGCTCTTCCACAAGGCCCATTGTCACAACTTACCACACACAACTGGGCCAAAAAACACACCACATTACTACCCACAGACACCTGGGCCTCACACATACCACACCCTACATGAAAACACTTGGGCCTCATCCCAAAGACACCTAGGAAACAAACCACCTCTCACACAACCAATACCATAAATGTGGTAATAAACCTCAGGCTATTATATCCTTCTAGAAAATAACAACATGATAAATGCCTAGTAAAGGGATCATGGTAAAGTCAGTAACCAGCCATCCATCCTCCCACCGATATGTTGGGAAAGACACCCTCCCCTATAACAATGGGGGTGTTCAGCATATAGTGCTCAACATGGGTGGGGTTTGTATAGAAAACATAAGGAACTATATGTTTATGCATATAGGTAACAAACACTCAGCCCATACTATGGGATTACAAACATACAACTAACCCACACATAAACACTTCCCTTGCTACTAACCCTACATGCACATCCACACAACAACCACAACCAATACATACCCCCAGCCAGTTCAATTAATCAGTTTTCTTTTTTGCATTATCATTCCATTCATTTATTTATTCCATCCATACTCGGGAAACAACCAAACACTGCAAATGTTGTATGGTGAAGCAACCACACCAACCACTTCCAAATCCAAACAAGTATGGAGGGACCAAGGTAAAAGAATCCATTTTAACACCCATTCATAAAAATAAATAGAAAACATCCATCTTGTAGTCCCACTACACACCCCCTTTTCCCTAGACCCCTATACTATCATTATTCAAGGTAATGTCTCCCTATCCTTCCTTTCAGCAAGAAAATACCCAACACACCTCATCACAACTAAACCCAGTAGCCCCACTACACAACAACACCACACCCATGAACATGAAATCATGACACAACTATCCTGCAACCCCACTACCCAACCACTATCCCAGATGTAGTACCACTGCATAACAAGTATATCCATTCAACAATCAATCAATTTATTAGCCTGAGATACCATCAAACAACCCATACCTACCAATACACACAGTTACACCCCTAGCCATGAAACCACACTACCAAAACCCACACAAGGCATGAAACCCAATTGGACACATCACACTACCACACCTATCAAAATAAGGTGAGTTCATATTTGGCCAACACTATTATTTAAATCCCACTTTGATAAACATGGATGATCACACAAGGGGTTTAATATTGTGCCATTCGTTAAATTTAATCGGCTATACATGATTAATCAAATTGATATTTACAAAAATTATTCATAAAGAAACAAAAATAGTTATAAAGCATCACCCACGAGCTGGAAAATAACACCAAAGACCATGATTTTAAAAATCCACATGACCACAATAGATCAAATCATCAAAAAAGATATAAAATTAAATAGGCAATCAACAACAATCCCCTCCCATCCCGTTATCAAGTTCGTGTTAGAATTTAACTTTGTTAAAAGTTGGATTTGGAAGTTTTCCCAAAATTACATTACTATGACCACCCCAAATGATACACAATTAAAATAGAGAAAAAGGAAATACCTACCTGGAAAAATAGGAAACCTAACGTCCTTTTTGTTCCAAAACAAAGGGGTCGCATGAGTAGGAGATTCCAAGGGAATTCAGGGGGGATATAACATAGGATTATAGCTCATCTAGGGAATATAATTTCTCCCTGAACCAAGATAAAACAAAAGATAGGACCCCAACTTTAGAAAATTGAGATCCAATATCAATGGAAGGAAACAGTTCTAAGGACATTAAAGTTAGATCGTGGACAAGATCACATGGTTTGACTATCTCAAGGTCCCCCGAGCATTATAATATTAAATATATAATTAATATCTTTTGAAAATCCTTTAGAAATAACTAAACAAGGTTTTAAAATTAGTTTACGTCAAATAAAATGTAAGGGGTGAAATTGGAAAAACTGGGAAAAACTGGAAATGAGTCACTAATGTGTGAGTCACCAACATCGATAGTGAGTCACTAAAAAAAATCTATCAACAACGAGTCACCGATGATGAGATACCGATGCTGATCCACCAACCTAACTCACCAATTCCCTGACTCACAGACGCCCTGACTCACCGATGCCCTGAATTACTGACACCCTGACTCACCGACACCCTGACTCACTGACACCTTGAATCACTGATGCCCTGACTCACCAAATGCCTTGACTCACTAATGCCTTGAATCATCGATGCCCTAACTCACTGACTCCTCAACCTACCTACACCCTCAAACTACTGATGCCGTGACCTACTGATACCGTGACCTACTGACCCCTCGACCTTTCGACACCACGACCTACTAACACCGTGACCTGCTGACACCCTCGACCTACCATCGGGAAAATTGGAAATTTAGAAAACTCTTGAAATGAGCTACCATTTCCTCCCATAACACCCCAAGCAATAGATTTTGAAAAAGTAATGGACCATGGGGGTTGAGGCCATTATATAAGACACCTCTCAAACTATTCTCATCCTCGAGAATTCAAAACCAAACCTAGAAGAAAGAGGGGTCTGATCAGCCACCTTTTAAGATACCTCTCAAGGAAAAACCACCTTGTGTTGCTGGAGTGAAACCTCAACATCAAACAACACCTCCTCCCACATATTCCAACCCAAATATTTGCAAGATACCAAAATAAAACACCAATTTTAAAACTGCCTGAACATATGAATCAAGGAATTCCTTCCCCCTCGTCAAGATATTATCCACTTTGGGCGACATTGACTAGCCCACATGATTTTAATCACATCCACATTAACGCATCTTAATTAGGGATCATTTACTCCCATCCTAATACGCCAAAAATTTATCATACATCACATAACAAGGAAACAAATCATCTCATAGAAAACAATGTTCAAGCATCAAATCACAAAGGAAAACACATGAGAAAAACTCAAAACAACTCCAGGTACTGGGCAGACATCTGCATCTCTCACTCCCAAGTACTCTCCTTCAAGCCACCATGCCTCCACAACACATGAACCAAGGTAATGGTTAATCCATGAAACACATTCTCCCGATGATCTTGGATCTCCACTGGCCACTCTACAAATTTTTTATCATCCTTGATATCCAAATATCCCTAATAAATGAAATGGGAGTCATCATGAAGATACTGAAGAAGCTAAGATACATGAAAGACATCATGGAACCTCCCCGAATATAGTGGAAACACTATCTAATATGCCACCTCACAAACTCATCCCAAAAGCTCAAAAGGTCTGATGAACCTAGGAGAAAGCTTACTTCCTTTCCTGAACCTCTACTACCCACATCAAGGGGAAACCTTCAAGAATACATGGTCCCCAACCTTGAACTCGAAAGGCATTCTACTCCGATAAACATACAACTTCTTTCAGTACTATGCTACCTTCATCCTCTCGTGGAAAAGCTGCGCCTTCTCTGTCGTACTCTGTACAATGTTTGGACCAAGAATAACTTCCTCCCCAACTTCTGTCCCGCACAAGGGTGAATGAAATGACCTCCCATACAAGGCCTCTAACAGAGCCATACCAATGGAAGAGTGATATATATTATTGTATGAAAACTCTACCAAAGTAAAATTTCACACCAAAAACCCACTAAAGTCTAGAAAGAATTCCCAAAACATGTCCTCAAACTTATTGAGGGTTCTCTCTGTTTTTCCATCCGTTTGAGGGTGGAAGGCAGTGCTAAGGTGTAACTGGGTTCCAAAGGATTTCTGCAATCCCCTCCAGACTTACGACATAAAATGTGTATCCCAATATGATACAATGGACCTTGGAACTCCATGAAGCCACACCACCTCATCCACATACCTTATTTCTAAGTCATCCACTATGCTTGGATCCTTGATCACTAAAAAGTGAGACAATTTCATCAAATGATCCACTAATACCAAAAAATCATCATATCCACCCTGAGAATTGGGTAATCCTATAAATAAATCCATTGCGATTTCATCCCACTTCCACTCGGGGACACCTAGGGGATGTAAAAATCCATTAGGAACATGGTGCTCAACCTTCACTTACAGGAACACTAAGCACTTTTCCACAAACTCTACCACTTTCCTCTTCATACTGGGACACCAAAACTATTCCCTCATGCCTCGATACATCTTAAAAACTCTTGGGGTGTAACTCTAGGTGTGGGATATTAAACTCACGAAGAACTTCCTCATGAATTTCCACTAGAAAGCTTCCAACGGAACAAAATCTGATTTTTAACATCCTCCGACCATCCCTTTGGAGCATCACCCAGACCAAAGCTATGACACACCACCTCCGCCTATGAGTACCCCCAACGAGTCTCCTCCACCTTCTGCATAAAAGAAGACTTCACTTTTTTATGAAATAGGCATCCTATGCCATCATCCATTCCCACACCTAAGTGCAAGGCATCGAACTCATCCATCTCCCTCCAAGAATCTATGGATTCTCGAACCACTTCCTTTTATGCCTTCTTGATCAAAGAATTGGCTACAACATTCCCCTTTAATGAGGTGTATGAGTTCTAAAAATCATAATCCTGGATAACCTCTATCCACCTTCAATACCACAAGTTCCGGTCTTGCTAGGAAAAGATATACCTCAATCTCTTGTGATCCATGAAGACTACAAAGCGCTCCCCAATGTGGTATTGTTGACACAAATTTAATGAAAACATGACCGTTTATATCTATAGATCATGGGTGGAATAGTTACATTCATGGGTATGAAATTGAATAGACCTATAGGAAATCACCCACACCGCTACATCAATCTACTACCCAATCCCATATGGGAAGCATCACAAAACACCTCAAACATCACCCCTTCCTCTGGAAGCCTGAGCACTGAAGAACTGACCAACTTCCCCTTCAGATAGCCAAACACTATCTGACACTACTTTCCACACACAAAATCATGGCCTTTTCTAGTTATACATGTAAATGGAGATGTTAATCAAGAGAAATCAGGTAAGAATCTCTAGTAGTAGCCTGACAGACCAAGAAAATTGTGAACCTATGCCACATTCTTGGGTGCTACCCAAGAAACAACTACCTAGACCTTCAATAGGTCCACTACTATTCCCTACTCATACACCACATACCAATGGAAGTGGACCTCCAGTGTACAAAACTTGCACTTGGATAGCTTTCTGTAGAGCTGGTGGCATTGAAGGATATCTAAGATAGTCCTGAGATTCTCAGTATTCTCCCCCTCTGACTTCAAGTAGATGATGATGTCTTTAATGAATAAAATGAAAAAATGGTCCTTGAACTCACGAAAGACAGAGTTCATAAGCCCCATGAACATGGCTGGTGCGTTTGTAACACCAAACAACATAACCATGAACTCGAAGTGACCATACATGCACCTAAAAGTAGTTTTAGGATGTCACCCTCCTTCACCCTCAACTGGTGATATCAAGACCGTAGATTGATCTTGGAAAACCAACTCACTCCCCACATATGGTCAAAATGATCATCTATCATCGGGAGAGGGTAACGGTTCTTGAACGTTACCTGATTTAGTCTCCGATAGTCTATGAACAACCTTAGAACACCATTTTCCTTCATCTCAAACAAGAATAGAGTGCCCCATGATGACATAATGGTTCAGATGAAACATTTATTCATCAGATCATCAATATGAATCCACAACTCCCATATCTCAGAAGGCGCCATCCGATAAGGATCCATCAAAATAGTACTAGCACGAGGTTGTAAGTCTATCCCAATATCAACATCATGTAGATGGGGAGAGTCACAATCTCCTCAGGGAAAACATCCAGAAATCCTCCAATGACTCCCAAAACCTCCACCATCTCAACATCCATCGATCCCACTGAAATCTCATCTATAATGGAAAAAGTGGTTCCATACACTAGCTACCCACTTGACAACTCTTCTTGCTAATGAAAGCTACATGATGGCCTTCCATGTTTGAAAACATGACTCTTATCCAGAAGCAGTCTATAACATCATGCACCAAAAAAAACTAATCAATGCCATGGATGAAATCATATGACTGCATCTATAGCATAAAGAGATCCCCACTAGACTGATGCGGCCCCAACATAAGTCTACATCCCCTACAAACATTAAACAAGATGTTATGACCTCTGACTAGTGTACTCAACACGAGGGGAACGAAAAGAATCTCTATGTCTAGTCCCAAGGCATGGGCCAGACTAGGTTCAACGAAGGAGCTTGATGCTCCTGAATCTAAAAATCCACAAGTAAGTGTACTAAACAAACTGATCATACCTCAAACGATATTCGACCCTGATTGAACTACTGCCTCTACGACATGTAACTTCCCACACTCAGATCCGCTACCCCTCGGCTATTGACCGCCTCCTCGACCACACCCTAGTCAAGGTCCCTGAGGAGCACCCTGAGGTCATCCTCTTCCTACACCATCTGCCCTTGGTGGAGTAGGGGCCTGTTGTCCCTACTAGTGGAAAGGCATGGATGGAAACTTCTACTAAGGTGGGCACTAAACCTGCTCACCTCCACCATACTATTCTTGAGTTTTCCACTGTCCCTAGAGGTTCCCATGGCCTCTGTAAAAAAAAAATACCTGAGACCTAGGCCCATGGGAAAAGGGAGAGGATTAGAGGGTTGGAATTGAAACTGCTGGGGTCGACTCCCTACTGGCCAAAACTGGGAATGGCCTAATGCCAGAGACTTTCTGTTGACAGATTTACTTTTTAAAGAACTTGTATGACCTCCCTCTCATGATAGAGATTCTCATGAGTGTATCCTTTCCACTACCTCCTCCGTCTTCTGAACCTATAAGTATATCGGTAGGGTGAAGGGTGTAACCACATACTGAAGTGAAGCACAAAGTGCCTCCTCCAAGATCCTCACCTGATAATCCTCATTCTGAAAGATATACAAAGCTAAACGTAGGAGATCCTTGAACTTGATCCCAAATTTCCCCACCGACATACTCCCCTGCTAGAGGGAGAGTAGCTCCTTCATCTTCCCAACATTCATCATGAAAGAAAGGAATTCCACCTAGAACTCCTTCTCAAAATCATCCTAGAAAACATCAGTCTCGTTCATCTCCCTATGGTAAAGTATCCACCACTGATGCACTGCTCCCCTCATCTGGATCACCGCTAGAGGAACCCAGTACTCTGTCGGAGCCCAGATCAGGCCAAAAGTGATCACTAGCTCCTTGAACCAACTCTTTGTCTCCATATCTGAGACACTTACCTTGTACTTTCCCAGAGTTTGTTGTTGGAAATCATTAAGCATCCTATACCACTGATCATCCTCCTATAATATATTGAATATCCTCCAATCAATTAGGTCACCCTGATGATCCTCCACTACTCATACCACACACGGGTGACGTCCGAGAGCCATAGATGAAATAAAACAAGGAACGCCTAAGCTCGTGTATTATAGAATTTATTTAGGATTCATTTTAACTCATTGTTTATTTTAATTTCCTAAAAATTCCTCAAAAAAATAAGAACACAAGTCATCATGATGCATGTACCTTTACTAAGGTCTCTACCCCACAATCGATGTAGCCTCACTTGGTCATTTGGTAAGCTCAGAGTCCTTGCATCGAATCACAGGGGGACCTAAAATCCCGTGTCATATCCAATGTTCCCTATCCTATGTCACATACCAATATCACCTAACACTGTTTCCCTACCAACCCATGTAATCCTCACTATTCCTAACTCCAAACTCCATCCTATCTTTCAACCATCACCTTTGATACCATTCTATCATGACCGTCCTTCTTCAATATAAGGGAAGGGATAGAAAGATGCTAATACATTCCTTCCTCAAGATGAAGGAGAGATAACGACCCTTGAGTCCCACCTCCAGAAGGCTCTGGGGTGGTGACCAACACCAAAGGTATAGAAATTTCACAAAAATGGAAGGCATTACCTTTTTTATAGTAACCAAGATCAGGCGATAAGATGTATAAACCTCAAATAACCCCATTAAAAATATATATAAAGAAACCGAAATCCATCCCATATGAATGTTTAAAGTCAAACTGTTATAAATACAAAGAAAACACCAAAGTAAATACCAAAAGAAAGGCTAACAAGCAATGCATCAACCGCCCCAATGTACGAGCTAGTAAGGTCCAACATGGTCCACATAATCTCCCTGGAAACCAGAAATTTTTTATATATATAGGGTGAGAATACAAGTATACTCAGTAGGGAAAACCAAATTCACCCATGAAGTAGTGGGAGAAGCATACTAATTCCCTTGTGAGAAAACAACAAAAACTCTAAAAGTACCTAAAAAGTTATACTATCCACATAGCCTCACCAAGGAACACTCCCAAAGTAATGCAAATCAATTAATGTAATATAATAATCACATTGATATTTGGGTACACTACAATACTTAACATTGGTTAAATGCTATTCCCTAGCGATGAACGTCCTGATACTACCATGCTCTTCCACAATCCCTACTATCGCAACCTTCCCGTACACACCTAGGCCACAAACCACACCAAATTCCTACATGTAGACACTTGGGCCTCACACATACCACACCCTGCCCGAAAACACTTGGGTCTCATCTAAATACAAATGGGAAACAAACCACCTCTCACACAACAAATTCCATAAATCTGGTAACAAACCTCTATCCATTACAGCACACCCGAAAACACCTGGGTGATAAATTCTTAGAAGAGGGAGCATGGAAAATTCTATAACCATCCATCCATCCTCCCATTAGGATGTTGGAAAACACACTCCCCCCCATAATAATGGGGGGTTTCGGCACATAGTGCTCAACATGAGTGGGGCACATATAAAAAATACAAGGAACTATAAGTTTATACATATAGGTAACTAACACTTAGACCATCCTATATGATTCCATACATACAACCAGCCCACACATAAAAACTGCCCTTGCTGCTAACCCTATATGGACAACCACACAACAGCCATAACAAAAACATACCCCCAGCTAGTTCACTTAATCAGTTGTCTTTATGCATTATCATTCAACTCATTTATTTATTCCATACCTACCCGAGCAACTAATAAACCCTAAAAACATTGTATGGAGAAGCAACCATGCCAACCACTACCAAAGACAAATAAGGAAGGAGGGACCAAGGTAAAGGAATCTATTTTAACACCCATTCATAAAAATAAACTGAAAACTACCATCTTGTAGTCCCACTGCACACCCAATTTTTCCTAGACACCACTACCATCATTATTAAAGGTAATGCCCCTATACTTCATTTAAACAAGAAAATCCCCAACACACTTCATCACAACAAAACTCGGCAGCCCCGTTGCATAACAACATCACACCCAACACACCCATAAACATGAAATCATGACACAACTGTCCTGCATCCTAGATGCCCAACCACTGCCCATATACTATCCCACTACATAAAAAGTACATCCATTCCACAATAAATTAATCTCTCTACCTGAGATACCATCACATAGCCCGTACCACCCCATACACATAGTCACACCCGCATCTATAGAACCACACTACTGAAACCCACACAAGGCACAAAACCTAATAAAACACAACAGAAAACCACACATATAAAAATAAGTGAGTTTATATTTGGAAAAAACTATTATTTAAATTCAACTTTGATAAATATGGGTGATCACACAAGGGTTTTCATCATGGGACATCCGTTTCATTTAACCATGCATACATGATTAATCAGATTGATATTTACAGCAATTATTCATAAGGAAACAACAAAAGTTATAAATTATCAACCATGAGCATAAAAGGACCACCAACGACCATGATTTTCAGAAGACACATGACCACAATAGATCATATCATCAATAAAGATAACAATTAAAACAGGCGATAAAAAATAATCCCCTCCCAACCCATTATCAAGTTTGTAATAGAATTTATATTTTTTAAGAGTTGTATTCAACAGTTTTCACAAAAGAACATTACTACTCCCAACCTGCATGATACACAATTAAAAGATAGATGAAGGAAATACCTACTTAGAACAATAGGTGACCAAAATCCCTTCATACACCAAAACAGAGGGGTAATGTGAGCCAGGGATTCTAAGGAAAAATGAAGAGGGGGGGGGGGATATAGCATAGGAGGACAAATCATATATGGAAGATAATTTATCTGTGATCCAAGTTAAAGGAGAATAGAGGACCTCAACTTTAGAAAAGTGAGATCCTATATCAACAGAATGAAATAGTTCCAAGTACATTAAAGTAAGATCATGGACAAGATCATGTGGTTTCACTATCTTAAGGTCCCTCGAATGTTAGGATATTAAAGATATAATTAATATCTTTCGAAATTACTTTAGAAAAACCCAACAAGGATTTAAACTTGGTTTATTTCAAATAAAATGTAAGAGGGGAAAAACTAGAATTGAGTCACCAATGGGTGAGTCACCGACAACAAGCCACCAACACCGACATTGATTCACCGATGGGTGAGTCACCAATAGTAATCCACCGACTATAAGTCACCGATGCTGAGCTACTTATATAGAGCCATCTACTTGACTCAATAACAACCTAAATCACCGACGCCCTGACTCACTGATGCCCTAAATCACGGATGAAATGACTCACTAATGCCCTAAATCACTGAAACATCAACCTACTGATTCCATGACCTATTGATGCCAGGACAAACCGACACCCATGACCTACTAACACCACGACCTACTGATGCTGCGACCTAGTGATACCCTCGACCTACCATTGGAAAAATAAGAAATTTGGTAAAATCTTGAAATGAGCTACCATTGCCTCCTAGAATAGCCCAAACACTAGATTTTGACAAATTAATGGACCATGAGGGTCTGGGAAATTACAATATTCCATGACCATCTGACTTCCTTACTGAAGGAAATTAAGATCTTAGGATTTTTCCATCATAATAACATCAGAATAAAACTACTATATCAACATGAATTTGAAGCCCTTTAACTTTAGGTTTTCATGTATCTTGTCCTAAAAAAAACTCCCTCCATTTACTATTGATAACTTAAAGCATAAATGAAGTGTACTTCACCTTTTAAAATTTAGGAGTCTCAAGGAATTCAATGACCCTCTCAATATTTTCTAACTAATCTTTGGATTTTTGAGGTTTTTAATTCCTCATAAAGAAGGATGATTGTGTTTATTAATTATCAGACTTCGTCCTTAGTCCTAGTTTGAAATTTTTTAGATTCCCTAAATTTGACTAGACCAGGGTAAATTTCTTGGTCCATAGATTAGATAGCACAAATCACTGAATCAACCAAAATTGGATCAATGAGAGGATTTTTATGTGGAATTTTATCCACTACTTCCTTCTAAGGGTTAGTATGGACTCAATTAGGAGGAATGTTACTATATAAAAAACAATAAAAAGGGGAGAAAACTAATAAATACATAAAAATTAAGTCAATATCAATTACTAAATATCAAATTAAACCATTAAAATCCCGTATAATGCATAATAAATCACTAAAATAAACTCGGGGAGAAACCAAAAAAAAAATAAAAAAAATTCCCAGTCACCACGATTACATTAAATGTCCCCAGGCCATAAAATGACAGATAAAGCTTCATCGGGCTCTCAAAACTAGGTTTTATGGTCTACATTCATGGTTTATATCCCATGAACCCCGACTATACACATGTGAAATACCCACCAAACATAAAATTAGTCCTAAAATTTATTCAAAATTAAATATACAAGAAAGTCAAAACTAAAATATTACATCCTAGAAATCCATGGGAAACATAAGTCTCATTATAATAAGTGTTTTTCAAAAACACACTTGAAACCTACCCCTCAAGTATCAATGATCTTATTTCCCATATACCTTAAAATCCTAAATAAATTAAATAGAAAACAGGGCTATGATAACATTTTGTCGTGAACCAACAAAGTATATCCTAATATGGCACCCAGGGTGGCCTATGAAATAGCACAAAGTGTTTTCCTAATCCCCATAGGCTATGAAATAGTTAATAGGCATAAAAAAAACCTTTGGTAATGCTTTCACCCAATAAAGGCTTACAAGGAAATAAGGATGTTCATCCCTATAACCCATCATTAAATTTCTATACATTAGTTAGTCATACATTCAAAAACGTCATTAGGGGATATATAATGAAAATAAAAAAAATCCATAACATAAAAAAATACTTTTAAAAAGATACAACATTAAAACAATAAAAAACAATCGTAATTTTAAAACATAATAGTGAGATTATGTATACATATACAAAATTATCCAAAATGAAATATAAAGGTAAAAAATATGGGTTGATAATATGGATAAACATAAAAATAGTACTAAAATGAAAACCGAAATGATCCACCAACCACAATAAATTTTTAAATTTTTTTTTGTGACACGAGGGTCTTTTTTCATCATGTCACCTCTTATAAAACTTGATCCACCCTAACATGAGAATCCACCTCCAGTATGCATATATTTTATTTTTCCTACATCTATAAAAACATTGTATATGTGTGATCGTAACAATCCCTATGGGATCCCAACAAGTAATCCATGTACAACCCATAAGGATTAAACCATATATTTCTAGTTCTAACTAGAACATATAAAAATAAGGTTTACATTTAAATTAAAAAAATAAGAATGTAAATTTACCTTTATTTGTTTTAAAAGAAAGAATTAAAAGCATGTGAGTGAAGTATACAAGAATATCCAGAGTATTGCTATAAAATCATGGGAAAACTACATGGGGAGATAATGTGGAGAAACCTAGAGACATTATAAGTTCATAACCAAAAATGTGAAAGATCTACTAGGAAGAGTCTCATCACACGCTAACATACACCTATGTTAACAGTAACTATAAAGATAAATTTATCCACTAGACATGAATTACCACATACTACCATGGACCCATATCAGACATGACTAATTATATCAACTAGGAGGGAACATCCCATAAGCCTAGCATGTTGTGATTCCTGATCCCACCCCCCAAGTACCAAAGGATTCCCATGAGTCTCAATCTATTACAAGGTTCATCAAAATTCAGTTACAAACTATAAAAACTTATATCATCATAATGAATTTTAGTTTAAGTGAGTAACCCAACAAACTCAAGCCAAAATCCTCTTAAAATAATGAGTTTTACCATAAAAAACATTTTTTAATACATTATAATCCAGGATCGTTATTTTCAAAAATAATATAAAATTATTTCAAAGAAAAAATATTGATACATTTCACAAAAAACTTGATGTGAAGATTATAAAAATAAGGTATATATGTAGTTTATAGGAAAATATTTTCTAAAAATATTTTGGGAAAAAAACAAGATCACAATTATAAATACTAGACCCCAAACTCCAAAATAGAGTCCAAAATAAATAAATAATAATGAACATACATGAAAATTACATAATGGGAGTTATGAGACCTGGTAGGGGAAGTAATTTAATAAGAAAATCATCCCATAATTACCACTAAATCACCCACCTCTAAATAAACCTGTTACTTGACCCTCTACATCATAACTAACATCATAGATAAACAGAAGCTATCATAGACCTCCATCTCTATGAAAAAGCAGTTTATCCTTTGAAAATTTGAATCTCTGTCACCTTAAATTGATAAATAGGATGATTGAGTCAATGAAATAGTTATCCAAATACCAATCCACATCAAAGGACATAAAATTTTAGAAGTAGGTGGAAAATAGTTCCTTTTAAAATGAACAAAAATAGTAACCATACACATCTATGAGAATAAATGAAATAAAAAATAACTCCTTTAATTTTCTTTATTTATAGTTAGACCATAACCTTCCATAATATACTCCATTGTATACACTTTAATATCTCTCATTGAACCACCTATAGTGGAAAATATAGGCCATCCCTACAAATTATAGGACAAGGACCCTTGAGATAATGAAGAAAATACTCCACCCATGAATAGCTTTAAAAAAAGGCCTCATCAAGTCATCAAGGAATAAAGAAAACAAAATCAGGAGGATAAAATGATTTAGGAACACCGCTATAGAGTCAACTAATAGGAGACAAGGAAACAAAGGGAAAATAAAATCCAATACTAGTGGGATAATAGCCTAGGCCAAGAACCACACCATAGAGGAATGGTAAAAAATGAAAGGACACAATGACCACTAACAAGAAATAAAACCAATGATATACCAAACCAAAAATAAATAAGAGATAATCCATCAAAGGATATCTAGAATGGAAGAAGAGGATTTGAAATGAAGTTGGGGAGGAAAATGAGTCAATATTGCTAGGGAAAAAACCAAGATCAAACAAGTGAAAACCATGATATTGAGGATCCATAAGTGACCTTTATATCCCATTACAATGTTATCCTATTCCATTTGATAAATATCTAAAAGAATATCTCTTCAATTCCACATTGCTTAAATTTTTTCAAGTTTGGTATTATCACCTTAATTATACAAATCTATCCAAAATACTAAATTACTTCAAACTTGGGACCTTTTTGTAATACATTTCATAAATATAAATACGTAGATTTTTAAAAAAATTATTTATATATGAATCACTACAAAAAATATTTCCTCCAAAAGTAATAAGATGCTCCATGTTCAATTAACATGGTATGAGTCATAAAAACTATAATTAAATTATTTTTTCTAATTTTTTTATTATTGGGTACATAATGCATTGTAATAATATTGAATTCTATACTTCTCCAAGTAATGTAACATCTATATCTAGTTTGAATACTCAACCCTGTTGTCCCACTGCTGTTGAATATTAACTCAGGAGGGGGGTGGACTGGGTTCTTTAAATTCCATACCAATTAATAAAATCCCATTTCGAATTTTTTTTAAATTTTCTTTATCTTTTTAAATAAGTTTTCGTAGTGGAAATAAATAAAATTAAGATTACATGACACAATAAGTTTTTTATATTGGTCCCGGTCTCTCAGAACCTCTCCTAGTCTACTCCACCAACCCTCAATGTGAGTTTTGTGATTTTTACTCCAATCCTTATTTTAGGGATCACAAAACCGAGTTAAAATAAATGTTACTTGTTACAAGGTACCAATATATTTTACTAGGATCTCCCATACAATAATTAGACACAGTCTTTCTTCCACACATAGTATAAGTAGTGAAAAATTCTAGTATAAATAAAATATATAGAAATAAAACTACATATTAGATCACAGTTGTAGATTTATATAATTGAATAATGATAAAAGTTACTTTAGAGAAATATTATACTTTTAAAGAAGATATGATGTGAATTTTTTACTAAGGATATATCTTTGAAATAAAAAAATCAACAGAAAACTTCTTTTCATAACTATGAAAAAAATTCCATTAGAAACAAAGTGTGTTGTTCTAAATATGTATGAAAGCTAATTATTTTTTATTATTTATATTAGTGTTCATTTTTGTGTCATTTTAGTTCAATCTATTTATTTTATTGAAAATAAACTAAATATATTACCTAAATAAAATTAATCTTGGTGTAAATTGACCATATTATTCTCCTAGGAAATAAATAACTATTAAAACTCTAGAGAAGATGATCCTCATCGAAATAAAATATTTTTTTTAGAATCAAAAAATTTAATCCACTGAGTCATATCTTCTCCAAAGTTCCTACAATTTGATAAAATTATAGCAGGAGTAACCTTCTCTTGTAACTAAATAATGATAATATAATTTTAAAAATATTTTTCTTTCAAATCTATAGGTTTGTTAGACTTGTAATTAATAATATTATAATACATTGCATAAATTTCTAGATCATAATACTTCTCTAGATTTTTAATACAATAATTATTTTCTAAGTATTATTGTTATTTACAAGACTTAAAATACTTTGTAATTCTTCCATCTAGATTTCTTAAGGCTTTACTTATTTGTGTAATACCTTTTACTTAATATAATTTTCATATCATAAGACTACTATGACTTTGTGTAAGATATTCCTTATACTAAGAGTAATATATCCACTCTTCATAAGGCATCAACCTTGGTGAAATTTAAAAATACTATAATTTCAAAAGACTTTATCCAAATAGTCTAATATTTCTCCCTTTCTAGCAAGTTTATTTTGAAAGACTTTTAATTTTCATATAATACTTTATACTTTTCGAAAAAGTGGTCTATAGTATAATATTTTAATTATCTAAGTATAAAAATAGTCTCATTTGGAATATTTATTCAACTAGAAAAAATAAACTTAAAATAAAAATACTTATAACTTTATAAAATTGTTCTAAATACTTCAAGATAATTTATTAGTTAAAAAATAAGGGGTTTTATGAGAATCAAAACCAAAGTTTGAATTGGTGAAGTTGGATAAACATTAGAATTTCCAAAAATATACCATTTTTTATAATAAAAAATCCATAAAATTAAAATAGAAAATTTTATAGATATAGAAATATTATAGTTTATCAGATGATAAATATTATAAATACTAGAAACATGTAATTAAGAATAAAATTGTGTTTTTTACTTTATCTTATCCAAATTTTTTGATATAAAAAATAAATTTAATGTATTGAGGATAACACATGACTATAGAACACATAAATGATAAAACCATGAGATTATATTTATGAAATGAAGAAGAATTTATTAGTGACTTTTTCAAAGGTCAAACATAAATAACATGTTGTCTTTAACAATAGACAACCAAAACATAATAAAATATTAGTATTCTGGCTCAGGGATTGGGTTTTTATAAGGTTTAGGGTAGGTTTTGTAGAAATAAGTTATCTTCTATAAAATTCAATAGCTGTGATGGTTTGCTGATAAAAGGACCTAAGTGAAGAAAAAAGGACCTTTTAAAATTTCACTTGATTCTTTATATCTCTCAAATAGAGAATGTCCAAGAGTTCTATGATATTTGAGTTTATACAGATCTTTAAAACACATTTTTAGCCTCTTCATAATTTCTTCCTTCATAAGATTTAATTCTGAACATATTTCAAATGAAAATATCTAAACTTACCAAGTGAAATCAAAATTGTATGAATCTTTATTGATTGAGGGTTCTTCATCACTTCCTTAACCAGTAACAGGTGAGGGAGTCTCTTTATCCAATACTTTAGTAGTCTTTACTATCAAAGGAATTTCAGTATCTCTAATTTTTTAATCTTTAATTTTTCATTCAAGATCTTGTGAATATTCAGATCTAGCCTCTTGATTAGACTCTTCAACCATTATTTATTTATTAACTACCCTCTACTCATTTTCAGATCCATCTCCTACAAATAAATAAATATTAATTTTAGTAGTTTTTTCTTCAAGAACAAGAACCTAATTTTTATATGATCCAAATGTAGCACCATTCGGTTCTAATAAGGGGTTTTATTGTCTTAATACTACCACTTTAGGTAAGGTATGTAGTTTTGTAGTTACTTTTGATGGATTCTCCCATTAGCTAGAGCATGGAACTCTTCGCCTTCACTGGATGCTTCAACATCTTTCTCCACTTTATTTTTTACAACCATGTTATTAATAGAATCACTCAAAGAGAGTTACATATTTCTCATAATCTCATTATACATGTTACAATTCTTTGGATACTTGACACCTTTAGTCTCCTAGAGATCAAATTCCTTATTTTCAAATTTCATGGTTAGAGATATCCCATAATAATAAAAGGCCATATCTTTTATCCTATGAATACAATTATACATGTACCATAGTTTGTATCTAGGTAGATTTAATCTCTTATCATTTAGTAAAAATAAAAACAAATAGATATCTTGAAAGATAACATTCACAAACTCACCATCTCTTTGTGTTCTTCCCTTATGAATAATCATTGATAGAACCTTACAATCTAGTTCTAGAACTTTTTAGAATTTATTATCAATAAACATAAACCCAAAAAAATATTCCATAATCTTATCCGAACTAGCATCACATTCACAAACTAATGACTAATTGAATATAAACCTTTATTCATGAGGAAAATTGAAAGATTTTTCCATTTTTATAGAATAAATTGAAATACCATTTCCATTAACCTTTGAAACAAAAAAATATTCATTATGACAAAATATTAACTGGTAATTCTTATAGAATTAATAAAACTCCTTTAAAAAAGACATTTTTCTTATTATCATCAAAAAAATTCCCAACCATGAAAACTTCAGACTTTCTTCAGTACTAGATTCATCCAATTCAGGAAAACTAAATCAATAGCATTTCCTGATAAGAATCATATTTACAAACATGTATACTTAAATCTCTTTGAACTGCAGGAAGGTGTAGAATCTAACCTCTTCATTTTCCCATGATAGACAAATGAATGAAATGTTTGAGGTTTGGGGTTTGAAATGGTTTTTGGAATAGAGAGAGAAAGAGAATGAACTATGAAGTTTTTTCAATTGAATGGGGTTTCAATCCAAAATATTGAAAATTATAACAATGAGAGTAAACAAAAATAACACATGAAATGGAAATAATTATAAAACAAAATTAATATTCAGGAAAACAATTTAATAATTTTAAATGAAATATAGAAATAACAGGTAAATAGACTAAAAAATTGAAAGTAAATGATAAAATAGAGTAAATAAAATAACTAATTGAACATAAAATCAAATAGAAATAAAACTCATTTAAATTCAAATAACCCCAACTCACTATTTATGAAATAAAAATGTTAAGTAGGAAAGTGATTAGTGAATATGTATGCTAACTGATTTTTAGTGTTAATATATTGAAGAGATATATCAACTTTTTGAGTGTAGTATCCCATTAAGTGATGCATTATATACATATATATATATTTATTTTCTTGAATGGATTATAATGTTAATTGAAATACTGATAATACTTTTATTATCACACTTAATAAGCACATGATAAAAATTGAAACCAAATTCCATTATAGTGTATTTTATCCACTAAAACTATGCACAAAAGATACTAGTTGTAGTGTATTTATCTTTAGTAGTAGATAATGGAACATAATGTTTCTTATCCCTTGATCAAGAAACTAATGATTTTACCAAGAAGTGGTAGGTTCCCAAGGTACTCTTCCTATCAAGTATATATCACCCAAAATCAACATAAAAATAAACATTAAAATAAAAACCAAAGGGTTTTGAAAAATTTAAGGAAAGATAAACAGTTAATTTTAAATATCTTAATATCATTTTAGTTTATTTTTATTTTTATTCCTTATATTGGATTGAAATCTATCACAGACATAAAAAACATAATGTTTGGCCTACTAGAAGTTAGATACCAAAACTCCGAATTATTACTCTATAAAACTGGATTTCCACTTATTTCATAGTTTCATCTAAATAAAATTTAATATTAGAACTCATAGGAGTTGAATATACCTTACTATTTTCATGTCCGAACCTCTTAAGAAAGTAATATATGTGTTTACTTTGATTCAAAAAAATCAAAAATTATTTCTAATTTTTTTTAAAATAATAAAAAAATGTAACTAAACCATAATGATCATTTTGAATTCTTTTTTAATGAGTTTGGAATATTTATTGCGCAATTTTTGGTTAGTTAAAGGAAAAATTAAATCATAAAAAAATTGAATAAGTAAAGTATCATAAGATGAAGTTTTCTTAAAAAAATTAGGCTCTTATAATACTAAAAAAACCATTTGATTAAATAGATGAACTCAACCATTTATACCAAAATCTAGGTGCTTTTTAGGATCATATAAAGATTTGGTAAGTTTAAAACCATAATTTGGAAATAACATATCTTAAAAACTAAGAGGTTATCCAACCTAAACTTCCTCCACAATAAAACCTTTTATATAACAAGATTTAATATCCATATAGAAAGGTTTAAAATATATATGAGATACATTTTATATAAGTATTCTAATGGATTATAATCTAGTTACATGAGGAAAATTTTATTTATAGTTTATTTCTTATTCTTGATTATAGAGGTTAGACACTAATCTATCCATATTTATAATGATCTAGCCTTTATTATCTGGCTTGTTTCTAAAAATAAATTTAGTTTCTATAATATGGTAATATAATGAACTATCAAATAATTTTCAAACCCTATACCTCTTGATATGGTTTAGTTCTTTTTTCATAGATAATGCTCAAATTTCATCACTTAAGGCTTGTTATATGGTTTTAATCTCAATTTGGGAAAATAATACAGATAAAAAAACAAGGTTTATAGAACTTATTTTAGTCGTAAATCATTTATATAGGTTTTTAATAGTTTCTAAATGGTAGTTATTTAAGGTTCTTGGTTGTCTAGGTATCACACAATCAAGTTTATTAGTTAAAAACCTTCCAGGGCTTGTTTATTCTTGTTCATGTTATAAATTGTAATCCTTTTGTAAAAAGGGGATCAAGTATCAACTTATCTAGTAAATCAATAAAATCATCAATTTAAATTTTCTCATGAACAAATGGATCAATTTCATCAAAATACACATGATTAGATTCTTAAATTATCGTTTATTGTTTTTTAAAAAGTCTATCGAATTTAGAAGTTGTAGAATAACCTAGAAAAATTCATTTATTAATCTTTAGATAAAATTTACCAAGACTGTCCTTGATGTTCAAGATACACACCTTGCATCCAAAAAATTATAGTATCCAACTTTTGGTATTCTCTTATTCCATTATTAATAGAGCTTTTTATTCAAGATACGTATTATTAGAACTCTATTAATGACATACCTTGCTGTGTTAATAGATTTAACCCCAAAATAGTTGGTATGATATATTCTTATAATATTTTTAGAAATTGAATGCAATGTATTATTACCCCTTTAAAAAAAATTATTCTATTAAACTTTTCTAGGGGCCTAGAAGGTGTGTTTAGTAATTTTTTTAAAAAAAAATTGAATTCAATATTTTCAAACTATCTTACATGTTCACATTTCAAAGAAATAATTTTTGTATTATTTTTAATTCTTAACCTCTTTAAATAAATTTATAATAATTTTTTTATCTTATGAATTAAAAATTAAACCCATGTAAATCTAGAGAAATAATCAACCAATATAAAAAAACAATATTTTCCACAAATTATTTCTCTTCTAGATCCTCTAAAAAAATCTAAATGGATAAGTTTAAAGTGTCTAGAAATAAAAACCTATTTTATTAACATAAATGAATATTTTTGTTTCATTCTTATTTTACAAGCATCACATAGGTTCTTTTAATCAATATTAAGTTGAGGAAAATCTAAAACCAAATTATTCTTAGCTAAATTTATCAAAAAATAAATATTACAATATATAAGTCTTCTATATCAGATCAATTTTTTATTTATTTAAATATTAAATTAGTTTACATTTTTTCTATAAAATAATTAATATATAAGGTGTATAAGGTTTTAGTTCTTAGTGTTGTAGATTTAAGTGAATTTTTCTTTAAAATAGAACATCCATTATTTCTGAAATCAATAGAATAATGAATATCATAAATTTGAGAATCACTTATCAGATTATTCTAAATATTTATTGATGAGGATTGAGTGTAGGTTTCCCAAATATATAACTCAATTAATTTTCCCCTTTTCATTATATCAAAATGTAATATATCCTCTATCAATGTTTAATAAATAACAAAATTTTTAAAATTCACCATTCATATGTATTAAATAGCCACATTCCGTGTACCATTTTTTATTATTATCCCTATGAATTAATGCTTACAAAAAAGATTAAAATAGAAGTTTTTTTTATACCCATATTCTCTTAAGTCTAGTTGTGCTAGAAACTAAGGATTTGGGTATCCAAATCGATCTATAATGAACATATATTTATACCTTATTTAGATAAGTTTTTAGAAGGATGACCATACAAAAATCCAATGAATTATGGTCTTTTAAAGCAATAATAATTTTCATAATGAACAATAATTCTACATTGAAATCAAGTGATAGTAAAAATGAATTTTTTTTTTCAATTAGAACTAGGTACAAAGTAATTTCTATATTGTTTTTTTCCTTTCTATATTACTTCATATATCAATATTTCCTTTGTTTTATTTATTCTTTCTATGTATTTGATTAAAGAAATTTCCCCCCTTATTAAAAACACTTGCCTCCTTTTTTATGGATTCAAACCCAGCTAATAGTTTCTTAAATTTTATTTCAAGTACAACATGTGCTGAAATATATTTATCAAGATTATCCTTAAACAACAAATATTATTTATAAAATACATCCTTCTCAATAAGAGTAATTTCATGATAAATTTTTATAGATTTATTATTATTTTTAATATATTCATTTTTATGTTTTTTCAATTAAAAATGTTCATTTAATGCATCAAATTAGCAGTTTTTAAATTTATATTCAAATTCAAGATCGAAATATTAAAAATATTTTAACTCTATGTTAGTTATAAAGAACATTTTTGATTTTTGATTTGAATATATATCTTCTAAATTGGAATATGAATCATCACTAGAGACTTTAAATGCACTATGTGAGGATTTTATATCAAATTTTCCATTCTTCTGGAAATAAAATTTTCTTTGAATGTTTTTATCATATTTATTCATTTATTTAAGAATTAGATAATATGGATTGATATGTATAAGATTTTTTTCACTCATAAGATCTCAATTCCTTTTCATTACCATAAAAATTATTTTACTTATTTTTGAATATTGTTTTCTAATATAGATTGTTGAACATCCTAGAATCTGATAAATTTCATCACATGAATTAGAACTGTTAAAATATACTTCATCATATAAGTTTGATAATAATATATATTTTTATTTTCTCTCTTATTTTTAAGTATAAAATTTAAGTGAATTGTTTTTTTATTGAAAAAAATGTGATCTGTTAGGTCCACTAGGCTGAATACCCTGAGAGGGGGGGGGGTGAATCAGGGTATGACTAATTAAAAATTAATGCCCGTTCTGATCTTGTTTCGCTGTTAGGAAAAACACTCTTCTCTCTCTTTCCTGATACACAATATAAACAGAAAGTAAAGCAAGCACAGGACACAACAATTTTACTTGGTTCACCGCTAAGGGCTACGTCCAAGGAGCATACGCCGACAAGTTGCCGGTTCGTACCAAATTCCACTAGACTTCACTAGGTGTGGATTACAATGTTCGGGCTAGATCACTTCTATGCCCAGGCTCACTGCCTATACAAGGTTTAGGGTCAGCTCACTGCTTTCCCAAGGGTCACTCCCTGTTTCTCTCTCTATGGATCACTGCCGGTGGAGAGGATCACCTTCTTCCTCTTCCTAAGCTCACTGCTCCAGAAGGGATTAACTCACAGTTTATAGACCTGTAGGTCTCTTCATTTGCATGAAGGAATGCATCTTCAACTGTAGATAGATGCTCTGTTAAAGTCCAACTTTCATCCACTTATGAATACCTCTTTTCCTCTTAACCACTGGGCAATTCCTTTTGGAAACACCTTCGCAAAGCACCCTACAATGCGAGGCTCCCAATTTCACGAAGCTCAACCAAGCCTTCGCGAAGCTCCTGCCTTTTCGCGAAGCTCACTCGCGAAGCTCACTCGCGAAGCTCTTTCGCGATGCTCGAGCCGTCGCAAAGCAACGACCCTCGCGAAGCTAAGTAAGCCAACGCGGAGCTCGTAGGTTTCTCGGAGCTACAATAGCCGCCGCAAAGCACCTCTTTCGCGAAGCACACTGGCTCCGCGAACCACCTTCGCAAATCGAGAGCAAAGTATTTTCTCTAAAAATTCTCTCTACTTCGCTCGAAGGGGTCGGCCTCTATTTATAAGCGATTCCACCAACCCTCGTACTTTCCGCACGAAGTCAACACCACGTCATCTCAAATCGCGAAGCTCCAAAGTTTCCACCGGAATTCTGTCCAAATCGCGAAGCTCCACGGCAACTATCCGTTCGCGGAGCTTGACGTAGTCGCGATGAATCACCGTCAACTTACCTTCGCGGCTCGTGCCTTCACCGCGAAGCTCCCTCGCGAAGCCCAACATTCCTTTGCGCCTTCTCCATGAAGCTCTCTCGCAAAGCCCTTCTCCGCCGCGATGCACTTCAGCCTCTGCCGTTCGCGAAGCTTGACGTAATCGCGAAGCATCACCGCCTCCATTCTTTTGGTCTTCGCGATTTCCAAACCATGCATCCTATCTTCGCGAAATTCATGCCTTTGCCATATTAAATTATGCTCTTCATGGAAATCCTCTTTTCGCGATGCTCACCAAACTCCAAATTTTGGACCCCAAAAATTTGGCAAACACTGGGAAACGACGCCACCTTGTACTGCTCTTTTGTACCGCCTTCAGATCGTCCTTTTCCTTTGTCATCGTTCTTTGTCAACAATGATTGTCAACAACATCTTGGGAACTCGACAAATATCCATGAAAGCCTGCTTTGTCAACAAACACAATCAACCAAAAACACTGCAATGTTACCTTGAAGGATTTTTGCCCAACATGATCACCATCTTAAACTTTCATTCCATACTCAAACATCATAGGATTACCAATTAGATCTTTCATTTTCAAATATTTCACTGGAATGGAATGCCTAATATAAGTTGATATTCTATTCCATTTTTAAGGAATAAATATAAGAACTTTTAGAGATTAATCAGGTTTGGGAAAAACAGTTTCCAGAGTAGCGACATTATTTACAATTTTTTGGATCCTACCATTCATGTGGGTGATGCTCTCACCATCAAGCATCCGAAATGTGTCAAAATTTAGTTTTGATTTATTATATACAACTTTTTTAAAACTATATATAGATTCATAGGAATCTTCACTAGTATTTCACATGTCATGGGGTGTATAACACTTTGTAATCTATTAAATTCACTATAACATAGAAAAAAATGATGAAATTCATGGATTTATAATTTAAATCAAGTTCAAAATCATATTTATCACTCTAGAGATCTGGTTCTCCAACAAGATTCATGTATAGAATAACTACATTCATATAGACCGTTAAACCAAGATTCTTCAAGTACCTAACCATTATTTCCTCCCACTATCCATAGTTTAATCCATTAAAATAGGTAGATCTGACCATATGAATTCCTTCTCCCATGTCATCCATTATAAAAACAAGAGATAGATTATTAGAATTTATCTAGAAAAACTTGAGAAACCAAATTTCCTTTCTTTGATACCAAGTGATCTCCCAACACTATTTCATAATAACTCAAGTGGGTGGGGGGGGGGGGGGTTAAATTGAGTTCTTTAAATTTCACATGAAAAAACGATCCATATTTTAAATATATTTAATACCATCATTATATTTTTAAAAAATTTCAAGTATTAGATAAAAATAAAATAAATATAGTAGGACATATTAAGTTTTTATAGTATTTTGGGGCTCCAAGAGTCTCCCCTAGTGTATCTAAATGTAATCATATTCTTGTTATAAGGTACCAAGAGATTTTATCTGGCTCTCCCTTAAAATAATTATAAAAAACATTTCTTCCAAACTCAATATAAGGAGTTTTCACTTATATTAGAAATAAAATATATAGAAAATAAAATTCCAGATCAGTACACATTTTTTGATTTCTACAACTGACAGATGATCGAACTTTCTTTAGGGAAAAATTAAAATTTAAAAGAATCTATGAAGTTAATTAATTTTCTTAAAATAAATATTTGAAGGAATATATAAGAAATAATAATTCATTTCATAGTTGTGATTAAACCTCTAGTAGAAACAAAGTGTGCAGTTCTAAATATGTATGAAATATTTTTCATTTTTCTTTTTATATCAATGTTAATTTTTTTACTTGTAAGTTATATCAATTTAATAAGTTTAGATGAAAATAAAAATATCACCCAGGGAAAATTAAACTTAGTAAAGAAAAGCTATAATCCACTCCCCATAAATTTGTAAATATTGAAATTTTAGAGAATATGGTGTTCCTTAAAATTATAAACTTCAAAAAAAATTAGTCATTTATTCTTCAAATAACTCAAATTTGAAAAATTTTATGAAGGATTAATCTAATACCATAAATAAAAATTGGTAATAAAACATTAAAAAAAAATTAAGTTTTAAATATGTAAGTTTATAAGACTTATACTTTGTAAGAGTCTAATAATTCATAAGAATTATTCAAATAAAAAATCTTCTCTTGATTCATAATACTCTAGAAATTCTCACCAGGATTTATGATTTTCACAATACTTCCGTCACATCATAATAATTACATCACTTTTCAATAATTCTAATAGTGTTTCTTAAGGCTTTCCTTCTTAGAATATGACTCTATCCTTAAGATAATTTCCATATCATAAGACTTCTCTAAATTCAAGTAAGAATTTCCTTCTTCCGAGTGTAATAATTTTTCTCTTTGTAAGACTTTGGACGTAGAAAAATTTATAAAAACTATAACTTTTTAAGAAATTATAGTTCCAGTATAAGCCTTATCCCTCACCAAAAATTATATTTCAAAATAACTATATTCTCTATGTAAGACTTTCTACTTTACCAACAAATATTCTCCAGTGTAAGGCTTTACTTCTCTTAGCATATGAATTTAATCCTTATGAAAATTTCTTCAACAATAATAGAATAAACATATAATAAAGATAACTATAACACTATAAAACTTTTCTATACACATCATGATAACTTTTTAGTAAAAAAATATGGGTTTTTAACATCCAAACCAAGGGTAGTATAGGATATATTAGATCAATATAAATATCTCCAACAAAAGCTGACCCCGATCTAAATCAGAATACTACTTGGCCCTTGGTATTGTCCTCCGATCTCTAAAGGCTTGGTGATAAATGAAAACACCTATCATAAACCATGGGTAGTGGTATAAATATACAACTAACACAAAATCAAAATTACTGTAAAAATAAATGGTGTGTAATAACCACGATTCTAATTCATACATTCCACAAAATATAAAATTCAACAAAAATAATAAAAATGAACAATATAATTACCACCCTATACAAAAGACCCAACCAACACCATCAACCCATCCTCCATTAGTCTCCACTGGATGACAACTATTGGTCCATCTAATTCAATAAATAAATATCCAATAAGCTTACAACTCAATTTTATATCATCTATATTGATGCCAAGATACCTATACAAGGGGTGAGAACAAGACCAAATAGAATTTCCTTAATGCTCTCCATGTCCTCCATATAGGTGAAAACTATCCAAGATTTAAATGTTTTTTATAAAAAAATCCCACCACAAAGGAATTTATAAAACCATACTATAAAATTAAAACCTCAATTGTCATAAAAAATTTCAAATAAACCAAAAAATCACATATTCATAGGAGCAATTTCAAAAACCAATGTCACACACCCATTTTCTCAACCAAAATAAAATAGAACCCTTATAACATGAGTAATTACCAAAATGGGTTACACTAACTCGTGAGTGGAATGACTACCCCTAAACCTCACATTTTCATTACCGATAAGGTACCCACACCCAATTACAAACTGATGTCTAAGACCTCACCCAATACAAGTAAAAAAAATCAAAACAACATAAATTATAATAATAACATCCACCAACAACTCAATTATATAATTTCACATTCACACTAATTGTGAAACTCAATGTAAAAATCCAATAACATCAACCATTAAACCCCATACACAAATAAAAAAACCATAAACTTATATCATAGTTGAAATTCAAAATAACATCAACTGTGAAAATTAATGCACAATAAAATAACATAAACCTTATAACTCAATAAACAACCCAAATAACATTAAACATGTAACTCAAAGATATAACAAAACCTATATCAAAACCTAATATTACAATATAATCTAATTTTTAAAAAATCACACATGAACTTGTAAAATCAACCCTTGCCTTTTTTTATCAAAAACCACACACACAAAAATACCATTTAACTTAATCATTCAATGGTAATAATTAAATCATTTTAAATCTATTAAAAAAAATTAAAATCTAATATCTAAGGTTAAGAGATTTTATACATTTAGAATGAGTGATAATCTTCATACTTTAATATGATTATGAAGTAATGTCATGCCACCAAATACAAGACCCTCACTCTTCATATCATCCATAAAACCTTAACCATAAAATATACGTCAGTCAAATGGGTTTCACCATGACATAGAAAAACCCCCCAAATCAAAACATTAAATCCCGAGAGAATAAGAAGCAAAGAAGAGAAAGAAACAACATACCATTGATTCAGAACCTAAACCTTACAAGATTCAAGGTAGAAGATATAAAAAGGGAATAACGTGAAGAAATTATCAAAAAATTACCCTAGAGTCGATATCCCCACCAAATAGGGAAGAAATGAGTCTAGAACTATCCAAGTCTAGGTAAAATTGAAGATTCAGGAGGGATTATAAATAGTTTCACACCCTAACTGCACAGTCTAGGGTGATTGTTCATCAACTGTATAGGTTACACCATCTGAAAGATATGAGACATGTATGGACCAATTTCATAGTCCTAGATGACCTTGCATCAATTATGCACCCCTCTCTATCACCCCCATAACACCATTCACAGTTTTCCTAATAATCGTGCACAATCTTTCAGATTTTACATTGATCGTGAACCTTCCCAAAATCCTCTCAAATCATCGAATCACATATTCAAACTCCCCCAAGAACTTCACTATACATAACAAACACTTGTAATCACTTCCACACAACTCAAAACACTTCAAAACATATGTTTCTATGGCCCAAACCAAATGAGGCTAAATCATTTTATTTTTATTAAATACCGAATCCTTATTTTCTATCTTAAAAAAATTAAGTATAAGATAATATATTGGAAAATCACTAAAAAAGGGTATGTAAACTCTCCCTACCAACACTATTTTTACCCAGAATATTTTTAGGACATGTCAATGCACTAATTCTATTTTCCAAGAACTACAACCATCAATAAACTACCACTATCAAGGAATCTCATTCATGACCAAAATCAATCCAATTGAGTATGATCACCACCTTATTGAATTCCAAAATATAAAAACACAAAACATCACCATACTATATTTTTATTCACACCACAGATATGATAACCCCTTCCATTCTACAACTATGCTTATGCATAAAAAGTTTATAAGAGAAATTAAACACCAAAATGATATTTAATCACCATGAACTCTCCACCAAATGGGTATTGGAAATGTAAGTACATAAAAAAACTGAATACAAGTTCCTCATGTGTGAAATAAACTCACTAAAAAATCCAACACACCATAGACCCCTAATTCATCATGACCCATTCATTAAAAACCTATATGATATGATACTAAAAATGCACAATCATCATGGATCCCAGTACTAAAATTTTTATTCCATTTATTGATCATACCAAATGTTCTTATACAAATTTTTCATTTTGGATCTCTAAAAAACAACCCACCTCTATAGGTATCATCCAAAATTCTATCATTGAACATTGACACTCAAAAAATACATTCAAGAATACATTTTAGACCTTTAGATCTGTCTTGGGTCAATTATTGTGATCAACCCATAGTTGTATACTTACAAAGTTTGACACTTACTAAAAGTGACCAAGAATCCATCCAAATGAACTATCATAAATATATATCATCCTAAAAAGACATCTATAATAGAAACCCTTAAATCTCACAATACCCAAGTTCTCATAATACCTAAGTTCTCACATTCTCACTTAGAACCTTATAATGGTTTATAACTTTAATACCTATTTATTATACCACACAAATCCTATTATTATTTGACACTATACCAAGAGGAAATCTATCATAATATTGATTCAATATAGTCTTCAATATACTAATATAGATGTTTTACTAATCATGATCCTAGAACTATTAAATACCCAGGCCAATTCTTACCCATTATTCTAAACTCACTACCCGCTCAACTGGAATACTATAGATATTTCATAATTATTGTTACTAAGACAACTACTCATTCCAAAATCATTATACAACATATCCCAAAATATATCCACATACCTTAAAATATAATTATATGATCCCAATTTTTCCAATTACATGGAAATAAACTCATTCCCATGATGCAACCTGACTATACCATTACCACAATATAATAACCTAACACAAAACTAATAACACATTATTCAATATCATACCAACCGAGAGAAATAAAAAATGAAACAACAAGGAAAATAATATTGTTTCTAACCACAATCAATTTAGATCACAACCTTTTCATTCCCAACAATACCCCCAAAGGGAAATAGAAACAACCACTTAATTACATAACTAATATGAAAAAAACATTTACTACACTATCCATAAACTATATGTGTGTGATTGAATATTTCCATATATAGACCAATGCCTCCATATCTCATGGAGTATCAATAATTAAGAAATATGTCATGTACATAAGCTTTTCATCTCACATGGATTTATTACAGAATAAATGTAAAAACTAATTGAATGAGAAAACCCACTCCACATTGGGCTAACCCGTGCATCACCAATATCCAATCCAAGGGGAAACCCCACTGCACCCTAGTATAACATTATCACCATCAAAGGAGATCATTCTAAGCATATAATTATCACCAACTACATTAATATAATTATATATTGATAAAAATCAATAACATCAACAATATTCAATGAAAAATTACTTTTGGATCCCAAAACCTCATTTTTGTGGCACAACACTTTACCCCAAACCATTTCACACCATTTTTAAATCATTTAATATTTCCCAAAAATATTACTCCCAAAATCATGATACCCATTTTAAAGCATTTGAAATCAAGTTCTTGTGAAAAATTCCATGGTGAAAATAATTCATTTTTTAAACTAACCCATTCCATGGGCATTTAACAAATCCACCAAGGATATTTTCATAAAACAGAAATAAAAATACATTTACTTCATTTTTATTTCTAATAAATACCATTTTCTTAAAAATACTATTAACATAAAAGAAATTCGCCACATGGGTTTCACCAAAATCTATTTAACATGAAAATTATATGTTTTAAAACATATATCCCTATAAAATTATGTAAAAACACTCTCAATGACCATTGAAATTAAAAGATCCTATTATACCCCAAAAAAATCAATCAATCTAATATTTTCATAAACAAAACTCTGTTCTATAACCATTTTATAAATGAAACTTGACACACCAGAAATGATAAGTCTCCAACTATGGAAAAATAATCCAAAACATTTAATTCCACCCTTTTCCTGAGATATCAAGAAAAATTACCATTCTTTATAATATTAATGATAAAATGCCTTATATGAAAACCACCTTTTCACCTTTTGAAACCCCAATTAAACCATTAAAATCTTTTGAAAATACCTCTTAAAATCCCCAAAAGAGTTTCTTATATTAAAAAACCTTTGAAAACCCATAACTATTTCATTTTACAAACTATTTTAGAAAAAGGACCTAATACCAAATACCCATTTATACTTTAAAACAATAATAAAACTAAAACAAATTACCTAAAAATCATAGTTAATGAGAATATTCATTTAGTATATATAAAAATAAATAAAACTTTTTATAAACCCAAAATAAAAACTAATAAATCATAAAAAACAATTTTAAAAAAGAAATAATACTCATCCTATAAAATTGAATACAAATATTGATCCAATTAGTTCACAACCAAATAAAATATTTATCTTTAGTTATACATTACTTTGTTGAGTTTTTAATTTCTCAATACCCATCCCATTTTATGGAATCCTAGAATTAATAGATATGGCTCAATACTAATGATCGAGATAGCCTGCATTGGAATTTACACTTATATATCAAAGGTTCACATACAAACACTAATATATCAAAAACCATAATTAATTATAAAACAGTGAGTACAATTCCTATACATGTACTTACACCAAGATTCATGAGCTAGTTTTATCAATGTAGTGAAATATAAAATTACATATACGAAATCCTTTAATTGTTAAAATATAATAGAAAAAGGAGTAAACTTATCATTTTTTCCAATTTTGAATTCATTTTACCACAAAATACAAATAGTCACACGCATATAGCTATATAACATGAAATAACTATAATAGTAATTCATCATACATGAGAAAAAACAACATTGTCTATTAGGGTCAGAAACATTACTAAAACAAATTAAAACAACCCATATATTTTTGATTCATCTGGCACTTCATATTTTGGATCTTCCTTGGAAACTCATGTATCGATATAATGATGTCAATTAGTAATTTTTATTGGTTACCTCTCAATTTTTGACACATACTATATCTACACATACTAAACCCTTACCAAACCTAACTGATACCATTTGTAATATCCCAAACTAGTACAACTACCTAACCCCAACCCTAAGACAAATCAGAGTGCTATATGGCCCTTAGGATCACTCCCACCCACCAATGGCTTTGTAATAAATGAAAAACATAATATAACCCAAGTGGGATAGTATAAAAAATCAACTCACATAAAATATCCATCGCTATAAAATAGTACACTATAGAAAATCCATGAATTTAATAATTATATACCATAAATATAAAATTCCATAATGATAGAAAAATATCACAATACTATTAACACCTTTTATAAAAGACTCAACATCCATCGTAGACCCATCCTCAACCATTTTCCACTAGACGAACACTATTACTTTATTCAATCCAATTAAGCAACATACAAGAAACCTATAACTAAAGTCAAAATAATCTTCATGAGAACCAGGATTCCCATGAATGGGGTGGGAACAAGGACTTGTTGGATTTCCCTAATAATCCCTATACAACCAATATATATGAAAAACCTCCAAGATAAAAATGTGTTTTATGTAATATACACACCCTAAAAATTCATAAAACCACATTAGGAAATTAAAGAATAAAAAGTCACAAAAACATTCAATAAACCAAAGAATCACATAGGCATAAGAAAAATTCAAAAACCTAACACTCGACACCAATTAAATTAACCATAACCCATGGGAATAAATATAAAACTATTAATAAACAAAATGGGTATCACTAACTCTCATGTGGACCGATTACCCCCAAACCTCACCTTGTCATTACCAAAAAGGTTCCCACACCCAAGTTGATGTTTACCACCACCCGAAATTATCATTAACAACAAGGTCACCAAAACCATGTGGTAGTTTTTTAAAATAATGTAAAAGACCTCCCATTATACAATTCAACAACATCAATCCATTACAAATAATAAAAAAATATCCCAATAACTCAATGCCATAATTATACACTCACACCAACTAGACAAGTCATTGAAAAAGCCAAATGACATTAACTATGAAACTCTATGCACAACCCAAAAAACCAAAAAATGAAACACAATACATACTACAAATAAAATTAACTGTTCAAATATATTCATAATCAAATAAAATAAACTATACAACTCAATTCACAACCAAAATAACATCAAATATGTAACTCAACAAACTAACCAAACAAATACCAAAACCCAATATTATAATATCCATAAATTTTTAGAAAAATCACACATGATCCTAGAAAATATCCCTTTCAATATTTTTTCAAAAAACAAAAACCTAAAAAATCCTATTTATAATAATCATTAAAAAAATATAATTAAATCGCTTTAAAGACATACAACAATTCAATTAAAACCCAAAATCTAATCTTTGGTGATTTTCCAAAAAATGTCATGAGTGAGAAACAACTTACTAAACATAATTATTAATCCAAGATGTTCCACTAAATCCAAGAATCTCACCCATTATAGCCTCCTTTAACCCCTAACCACAAAATTACCATTAATCAAATGGGATTCTTTATGCCTTATAAAACCTACAAAAAAGCCCTTGAACCAAGGAGAACAAGAAGAGGGGAAGATAAATGAGAGATATATTTTGATTTGGAACCCAAACCTTCCATGATTAAAGTAAGAAGAGATATAATGGTAATAATTTAGTGAAATCAACCCAAAATTAACCTAGAGTCAACATACCTAGAAAAGTGGGAGGAAATGAGTCTGGAACCATTCAATTCCTAGGAAAATATAAAATTTGGGAGGGATTTTAAGTGGTTACATGTCTTGAATGCATGGTACCTGGTGACCATGTGTTGAACATATATATTAAACTATATAAAAATTATTATACACATAAGGCACGAATATATAATCCTAGGTGACCATTAATTGACCATAAAATCTTTCTATCTTCTTGAGAACCACTTTCATGGTTTTCCTGAAAATTATTAATAGTGCTTATGACTATAAATTGATAATAAACAATCCAAAAATAATCCCAAAATGACCAATATATTTTCCAAAATACCCCATACACTTAACCATAATTAACCGACATTTAAAAGAACTTAAAAAACCCCAAAACACTTTAAAACAAATTTTCCAATGGTCTAAAGTTACCAAATACATACACTTTTTCAGAACTATTAATTCTATTTAGAGAATCATACTTATGTGACATGAAAATATTACACATTATTTGAGTGAAATAATCAATAAATTATGGTAAATAATTATCTCCATATGTCAACATATGATTCATTGGTCCACATAATTTAGAGTGAATCAACACCAAAGGATGATTCATTTGAATCTCCACTTTCTTATGAGAATAATTAGATATCTTCCCTTTTAGGAATGTGATATCACTAAAATATTCAATTAAATACCATAACATTTAAAAGTGTTTTTTTATTCAAAAGTTTTAGAATTTTTTATTCAATATGACCAAGTCTATAATACCATAAATCACTCTCCTCTTTCAAACTCAAATAACATGCATTTTTAGTGGCTACAAATTTAAAGAAGCTTCCTGTTGTTCATTTACCTTGGTTAATATATGACCATCCTTCATATTCTTCTCTATGAATTCATCCTTTATGAATATTATTTCATTTCCTTTTTTCATAAAGATAAGAAATGATAAGTAGATTATATTTCAAACCATCAACAGACAATGTTTTCTTTGATATCAACCTTCCATAATCAATCAATATCAAGCCAAAACCTTTGGTCTTAAGAGATCAATAATTACTAAATGTAAGGGATCTATGTTTTTAAATTCAGAATCCCTTTAAAAATTTCTTTTCACCTATCATATGAGACACATAAGTATTTTCCAATATCCATGGCTATTCATTTTTTGTATCTTTCATTGAAAAATATACTACATAAGTAATCATATTTTATTTCCTATTATTTTGAAATCTTATGGAGAATTTCTTCACAGAAAACTATTTTATTAATATTGTTAAAAAATCTTACACACTATAAATCAATTTGTCACACCTTTCCTAAAGTTATTTTAATAACTAAAAAATATAATCCACTTTCACTTTAAAATTTCAATAATTTTATTTACTTATCTTCTATGATTGGGTTATATTACCCTTAAAATCATACATTAAATAATTTATATAATTATTAAAATCATCCATAAATTCCTGTCTATGAGGCAAAAACTACCGTATACCAACAATATCCATAAAATAATTTTTTTATCATTTTTTAAATCTGTCTTTAAATATTTTTTTAAATTTTTTTCTCATTTGAAAACTATTATGACTCAATTATTTTAATAATAATAACGTGACTACACTTATAACACTATAATGTAGAAATTTTTCTCACAAATTTATCTCCACCATTCATAATATATCTTTATTTGAACTTGAAATTTATGGATGAAATAGATTCCTATTATTTTCCTTTTAATGTCACACAATTTATCTCCTTAATATTTCTTTGATCATTAACATGATATTTTATATATTCAAGATCTTTGGTATCCATATAAATATGTCATTATTGATCAGTCAAATCATCTAATTTCTTATATTCTTCACAAGACTTCTCGTTTCCCTTTGATTGTTTTCCAATATCTTACACAAAAATTTTCAAAGTTAAAATTGATTTTTTTAAAACCATTTTCAGCCTCTAATATATTTTTCTGAGAAATTTTACTTTCTTTATATTCTTATTTGATATTATTCTTCAAATAATCATTATATTTTATCTCCTTATCATGTGATACTTTAAAAAATTTAGATTCCTTTACCAATATTAACTCTTTATCACCATGAACATTCTCAATATCATTATATGTTTGAGGTAAATTATTCAACTTATTATTATATTTCTCCAAATTTACTAATATTTTAGCATATAATCCATATATGTATCTATTTACCATTTATTTATACTCCCATATCCACCTATTTGGATTTACCAATCAATAATTTTAATTCATGATCACAAAGTGACACACTATATTCAATTTTATAGTCATCACTTTATTATTAATATATATTAAATATAAAATTCATTTTTCATATTTCATGAACTTATATCTTTCCCATTGGATGAAACCATAGTATTAATGAATTTCAAAATTTTCTTCCTTGAGAAAATTATTGTTGAATCATCATTAGTATAAATTTCATCTTCTTTCATATTATGATAATCTTTAGTAAAGTGGCCAAGAACTACAAAATTGAATAATTTGAATGGAAAATTACCAAGATATTTCCCATTTTTTGAACATTCCTTGAGATACTTAACATGATATTGTTAATATTTACCTAAAATTATTCATATGAAACCAAATATTCTTCTTCTTCCATGACATCCATTTTATTCATCTATTTATTCAAGGATTTAGAAGCAATTTTGTTATGACCCAAAAACCCATTAATTAAAATTCCTCTTGGTCTATTTAAATGTCTCCTTATGGTTATGTAAAATGTATGCACTTATTTGGTTTTATGTTTTGGATTTTAAAATAATGTTAATAATTGTGACTATTGCTAATATAGTCGTTGAATAGTGATCACATGATTAGTATAAATATAGGGCTTTAACAAATCCAATTTACTCAGACAAAGGAAGCGATGGCCTCATCCAGTAGACTTTCCCCATACGAAGCCCATTTTTCAGAGCTCAGAAAGGAGGTGGAATCATCGAGATTCACTCTTGACTAAGCCCAAGCTGAGCTTGAATACGTTAAGCTTGAGCGGAACCACCTACAGGAGAAGTGGAAGTTGATAGAGATTACAACTCAAGCGATGTTATCCAAGTAACCCCAAGAGTCTGTCACCATCGCGCACCTTACCCTAAGGTCTTATGTAGGAATTTTAAGATTTTATGTACCCTAGTACTATTATTATGTACATTATTCTTGTATAGATAATATACATTCTTTTTATTATTTTTAATTTGTAAATAGTTTTTAAAGCACAAATAGTATTTTTAGTTAATATTCAATTAAGAAATATATTTTGATTAATTAATTGATTTTTATGAATTAAATAATATTTTAATAAAATATTATTACTATTAAATTAATTTTTATTAAATATAAATGATCATATAATTTTATGAATGCAATTGTAATTTTTATTAATGTTTGAAAGCTGTATTTGTCAAAACCCATGAATTTTCGATAAATATTGTTTTTTATTTTAAAATTAAAAATTCACATATTTAGAAAAATATTTAGATAAAATGAATATTGTTTTTGGAATCAGTACGTTGAAATTATCCAATGGTGAATTTTTTATAATTTTCTGAGACAATCGATTTTTTTGGGTAAAAATTAAATACAGTTTAAATATATAATGTGTTTTATGACATCATAATGACACAATAGTGATGTAATAAAATACTATAAACTTTATGTCCAGACAATATATATTTTACCATTAAAATAATGTGATTTTGGGTTTGTTTTATTTATTTCACAAAGATTTAGTGGACCCTTCAAGGCTTATAAAACATTTTGTCTTTTTAAATTGTTTTCCTTGAGAGTGTGACTCACATCCACATAAGAAACCCTATTATTTTAAGGAGTTCGGACATTTTACTTATAAAATATTTTTTTCTACTCCCCTTTTGCAAACAACATGGGCAAAAACAATGGGTTGGTCTGTGGTTTTGATTAGTTTAATGTGTGGTGTCCTAAACCTAAATAATAAAGAATTCCCTCTCCTTTCCTATATAAACCCCCACAAGATCCCAATTCCTCTTCACTAAAATCCTTTATATTTCGTCCAAACTCTTCCCTCCACTCTCTATAATCCTCCCAAGGTTCCTCAATCTCCCAAGAATCCTCTCTCAAGCCCCTCCCAAGCCTTTGAGATCACACTTCCAAGTAAGGGATTCCTACCTTTCTCTTGTAATCCAAGTTTATTAATATTTTTATACACCTTTAATTTAAATTATAAATGTTGGGGTATGATTTAAAACATTTCTAATACTTCCCTATTTATGTTTTAATGATGAGATACCCCTTTCTCTCTCATTAATTCCTCCCATGTACACCTGTTACCATGCCAAAATTCCGTAAGGAATTTCTCTCTCCTTATTTACATTCAAGCAATTATTTTATATTAGGAATCTAAATTCCATTCCATATGTTGATATATTATGTACCATTATCCTCATACTGTCCATTTAATGTATAAATGATGATATACCCCTTTAAATCTCATCAACCCATTTTATAAATTTCTATTTGACGTCGTTATGCTGCCAAAATTACACCAAAATTTCCATGCCAAAATCATTGTGTAGTGAATACCATACCCACTCCTCTATCAAGGGTATTCACATTTATGAACATGTACTTGTTGATTGAGTACTTAAATTTATGTATTCCACACCTCTTATTCGTGGAATGAATTATGATGTTAATGAATCCATGTTGTATGATATATGTGACACACTTATGCATGAAATGAAATAATCATAAAGGGTGCGCCCTAATAGTGCTCCAATGCATTGAGTAAAGTATAGTATTATGATACATGATGTGCAACGAGTGTTGAATCATTCTAATACAATTTCAACTAGGTTTTACTCATGCTTCATGTTCAAAGAGGGTTTACTCATGCTCCATGTGCAATGAGCCTTAGCTCATGCTAATTCCGTGTTAAGTGTTGTTGCCACATTTCCATGTTATGATTATCATGATTTATCATGCATCTATGTTCATGTTTCTCTTGTGATCCATTTATATGCCTATTTCCTAACATGTATTTTATTCCTCATGTTATTCCTTGTTTATTCCCTTAATGGGATTTATAACTCACCCTTTTCTCATGCATGTCCTCAGGTTATCCCATGAAATGAAAGTATGAGGGAATGTAGTGGTCTTGTAAAGGAAGTTTTCAATAAGATGTTGAGTTATATGATTTAATTTGTTATGTAATGTTCCTAAGCCCCAAAGACACTAGAACTCTCGATCCTCTATATTGTATCAAGTGAAGGTTTTATGTAATAAATCATGTTTAAGTATGTAATAAAGATCAGAGTTGTTATAGTTGGTATCAGAAGATAGGTTTAGTTATTTTTGGGTTTAGGATTAGAAAAACCTAGTGAAGCCTTAGAGTCTAGAATAAGTATAATAAAAAATATCCCTAAGTTTTGGTGAGTATTGAGTAAGTAGTTTATCAAGAAAATACATCGCTGCCTGGATACGAGCAGGTAGAGGAGGCTCTGGCATAGATGTACCTAGGAGTGAAAACTCTGACAAGGAGTATCGGGCTTGACTCAGGGTATCTTGGTACATGACAACGGGCCTTTCTGAACTATTAGTTATGAAAATCCCAGGGGATATGCTTTGGAAAATTAACAGGCTTAGTATGGACCATTATTAAGGGAATTAAAAAATGCCTCTAAGAATACATGTTAGAAAGTAGATCATAAATAACATAGATTGAATCCTATAAATTCATACGTTAAGGAATAAAATTAATTTATAAGTCATCATTTTTTGTCCTTGGATTACCCTTTATGTGTTACCCATAAATTTCCTTTTATTCCTTCCAATGTCTGGTAATAGGACTCAGGCTAACAACCGATGTGAAGATCAATGTGATGATTGTGCTAATGAGATGCCCAATCTGATGGGAGTAGGAATAAAAAACTTTGTTACGATTCTCTATCAGTTAACTCAATCTTTTAATAGAAACATGGGTCAAGAGGAATGTTCAACCCCCCTAAGAAAGAACAGGTCTCTATTGAATGCTTCATGAGACAAAGTCCTCCTACTTTTAATGGATCATATGATCCCTCAATCGCTAAATAATGGATCAAATACATTGAAAATATCTTCTCCATCCTTCAATGTTCCAAACAAGAGAAGGTTCTCCTGGTTGATTATCGTATAGAGGGTGAAGCTGATCATTGGTAGACATTGATAAAAAATAAGAAACCTGAGGAGGAGATCGAGGCATTAGAATGGAAGGATTTCCAGAAGATATTTTTTGATAAATATTTTCCATGAACCCTCCATCTTAATATGGAAAGAGACTTCCTTGCCCTTAAGAAAAAAGACAAAAAATCCATCAAAGCATATGAGGAAAACTTCACATGGCATGCACGATATGCCTCCAGCTTTTTCGTTACCCCCGAATGCAAGGTTGACTACTTCTTTGGTGGGGTGAAACCAAGACTATGGAAAGCCCTGTCAATCTGTGACTTTTAAAACTATGAGAAAATTGTTCGATGTGCCCTCAAGGTCAAAATGGAGATCGGCGAATCTCAAGGGTATCATGGGGATAAGAATAGTAAGGTGGAATTAAATTATGGCGGTCCGATGGATAAATCAAATGGTGCTAAGAAGATCCAGCACCCCACTTTCCAAAGGTACGGAAAGAAGCACCCTAGAAATTGCCTGAAGGGGACAAGGAAATGATTTATGTGTGGAAGAGAAGGGCACCTAGATATTAACTACAAATAAGAAAACCCCACAACTGAAATAGATTATAGAAACACTCCGTTCAAACCTCAACGCGCTATTCATTACTTCAACTAAAAAGAATCAGGGCACCTTGCAAATCAGTTCCCTAAGCTAAGCGTTTTCAGAGGTAACCAATAACCTCTAAGGCAGTAAGGGAGAGCTTTTTCCATCACTAGTGCCGAAGTGAACCCTGACAATGAAGTGGTGACAGGTACGCTAGTTATTCATTCTAGAATACTGAACGTACTTTTTGATTCTGGTTCTATGCATTCTTTTATATCCTGAAAGTTTAGTAGAACAATCCAAACACCACCACAAATCATGGAAATAAAGATGTCATTGTGTATGGAAAATGAGGCAATCATTGCATCCCATGAATATAAATCCTCCCCTATTTTAATTTGTGGATTGAACTTCCCGGTGAACCTCATCATACTCCCTATGGTGGAATTTAATGCAATTATTGGCAAGGATTTAATTTCCTTATATTGAGCCAACATAAATTTCCATGATAGGGAAATCACTCTACATGTGGAGAATCAACCCCTGATTCTGTACAAGTGTAAGGAAGAAGATGAATCTTCTTTAGCTCCATCATCTCAAGCGTGGATATTATTACCCTATGAGCATGCGTATCTAGCTTAGATGATTGAGTCTAAGGTAGAAACCATCCTTGAAGACATGACTATTGTGAGGGAATTCGCTGAAGTGTTTCATGAGGAATTTCCTGGTCTCCCTCCTAGAAGAGATGTTGAATTCTCAATTGAACTTATACCTAGGGTGTTGCCAATATCCAAGTCTCCTTATAGAATGACTGTTGTGGAGCTTGAGGAGCTAAATAAACAACTATAGGAGAATCTGGATAAAGGGTTTATATGCGAAAGTGATTCACCATGGGGTGCACCGGTCCTCTTCATCAAGAAGAAGTATGGGTCAATGTGCCTTTGCATCGATTATCATGAGATTAACAAAATCATGATAAAGAACAAGTATCCTCTCCCATGAATTGATGACTTATTCGATCAGATGCATGGATCACAATACTTCTCCAAGGTAGATTTGTGGTCAGGATATTTTCAAGTAAGTGTGAAGAAGGAAGATATCCCCAAGACTACTTTTCATACAAGATACATGCACTATGAATTCATAATAATTCTTTTTGGACTCACTAATTCTCTAGAAATCTTCATGGATTTGATGAATAGATTATTTATAGATTACCTTGACAAATTTTTGGTAGTCTTTATAGATGATATTTAATATACTCCAAAACCAAGGAGGATCATGAGGAGAATCTAAGAACTATACAAGAGACCTTGTGAAAGGAGAAACTCTTTTCCAAGTACAGAAAGTGTGAGTTCTGGTCGAAGGAGGTCTCATTCTTGGGCCATATCATCACAAACAATGGGATATCTATGGATCCCTCCAAGATATCTGTAATAGAGGGATGTCCAAGACTGACATCGGTAATGGATATCCGAAGCTTTTTGGGGTTAGATGCATATTATGGATGATTTTTGAGAAATTTCTCACGATTGTGAAACCATCTTACCAAGCTAACTTGGAAGGGAGTAAAGTTTTCTTGTAGTGATGAATTCGATGAAAGATTCAAGGAGTTGAAAATGAGGCTTATCACTGCACCCGTGCTCACTTTACCCATAAGTGGAGAACTTTTTGTGGTATTCAGTGATGATTTGAATAAGGGCTTGGGATATGTGTTGATGAAAAACGACTAAGCCATTGGATATGGTTCAAGAAACTTGAAAGTTCATGAGTAGAATTATCCAACACTTGATCTGGAGTTAGCTGTAGTGATCTTCCCTTTAAAAATTTGGTGGCATTATCTCTTTGGGGAGAAGTGTGAAATATATACAGACCACAAAAGACTCAAGTATATATTCACACAGAAAGATTTGAACACGCACCAATGAAGATAGTTAGAGCTGACCAAAGACTATGACTACTCAATCCATTACCACCCTGGAAAAGAGAACAAGGTAGTGGATGCTCTAAGTAGAAAGGACCCAATGATTCTATCATTGATGAGAATTGATAAGTATTCAATATTCATATATTTGATGAAGATGGACATGGGAATCATAAAGAATGGAAGAACATCAATCCTTTAACAAATGATTGATCAACTATATATTTTGGAAAAGTTAAAGTATGCTCAAAAGGATGATGTGGGAATTCAGAAGAAAGTGGAAGCTATCAGAAAAGAGAAATCCTTGGAGTTTAATGTTAATAAAGAATGAATTGTGAGATTTGGAAAAATACTATGTGTTCCATCAATTCCAGAGATGATGATGGAACTTTTGGATGATTCACATAGTTCAAATTTCTCTATTCACATAGTAAACACAAAGATTTATCGAGATCTCTGAGAGAAATTTTGGTGGGATAATATGACAAGGGATATTTCTAAATATACATCAAAGTGCCTGGTGTGTCTGTAAGTGAATGAAGAGAGGAAAAAGTTTAAGGGGATGATGCAACCATTACCCATACCAGCATGGAAATGGGAGAACATCACCATGGACTTTGTCACCAGAATTCCGAATAAATCCAAAGGAAACAATGAAATATGGGTTGTTGTGGATCATCTTACAAAATCTGTACACTTCATTACAATTTTGGAGGATTTTTCAATGGATCAACTGACACATATATATATTAGGGAGGTGGTAAGGCTGCATGGAGTACCACTATCTATTGTATCCGATCGAGATCCAAGATTCACCTCTATGTTTTGGAAGAGTCTTCAACATGCACTCGATACTGAACTGAAATTTAGTACAACCTATCATCCATAAACTGATGGCCAATCTGAGTGAACTATTCAGACACTGGAAGATATGTTAAGATCACGTTCAATGGACTTTAAAGGAGGATGGGATCAACATCTTTCTCTGGTTGAATTCTTCTATAATAATAGTTTCCACTCGAGCATCCGAATGGAACCTTATGAAGACCTATATGGGAAGAGGTGCAGAACACCAACATGTTGGAATGAATTCAGTGAGCGTAAGCTGCTAGGACCAGAAATAGTCGAAGAAATGGTGGAGAAGGTGAAAACCATTCCACAGTATATCAAGGCAGCCCAAATTCGACAGAAGAGTTATGCAGATAACCGTCAATGAGACCTTGAGTTCAATGTTGGAGACATGGTGTTTCTATGCATCTCTCCATGGAAGAAGGTCATGAGTTTTGGAAAGAAAGGGAAGTTAAGTCCCAGGTAAAACAACCCCTTTGAGATTCTTGATCATGTTAGGGTTGTGGCCTATCGACTAGAACTTCCACCTACTATGGCCAAAGTACATGATGTCTTTCATGTATCCCTCTAAAGGAAGTACATGCCATACCCTTCACATGTACCCTATTTAGAGGTAGTACAGTTAGAGGATGATCTTTCTTACGAGGAGCAACTAGTGAAGATCATAGATCTTAGAGAAAAAGTTCTACAAAATAAGACAATGCCCCTCGTCAAGGTGTTGTGGAAAAACCAAAAGTTTAAAGAAGCGACATGGGAATTAGAAGAAGTGATAAAGTAGAGTTACCCACATCTATTTTTGTGCGGTAAAAGGAAATTTCAAGGGCGAAATTTCTTAAGGGGGGAAGATTGTAACGACCCAAAAATCAATTAATGAAAATTCCACTTGGTATATTTAAATGTCTTCTTATGGTTATGTAAAATGTATACACTTATTTGGTTTTATATGTTGGACTTTAAAATACCAATAAGAATTGTGACCATTTCTAATATTGTCATTGAACATTGAGCACATGATTAGTATAAATATAGGACTTTAATAAATACAATTTACTAAGAAAAAGGAAGTGATGGCCTCGTCCAGTAGACTTTCCCCATACGAAGACCATTTTTTGGAGCTCGGAAAGGAGGTGGCATCATTGGGATTCTCTCTTGACCAAGCCTAAGCTGAGCTTGAATATGTTAATCTTGAGCGGAACCACTTACAGGAGAAGTGGAAGTTGATAGAGATTACCACTCAAGCGATGTCATCCAAGACACCCCAAGTATCTGTCAACATCGCACACCTTACCCTAAGGTCTTATGTGGATGTTTTAAGGGTTTATGTAACAATAACATCATACTATGATTATGTACATTATTCTTGTATAGAGAATATATATTCTTTTTATTATTGTTACTTTGTAAATAGTTTTTAATGCAAAAATAGTTTTTTAGTTAATATTCAACTAAGAAACCTATTTTTTATGAATTAATGGATTTTTTGAATTATATTATATTTTAATAAAAATTTATTATTATTAAACTAATTTTTATTAATTATAAATTATCTTATAATTTTATGAATGCAATTGTAATTTTTATTAGGGTTTGAAAGCTGTTTTTGTCAAAACCCATGAATTTTTGATAAATGTCATTTTTTATTTTAAAAGTAAAAATTCACATATTTATAAGATTATTTAGATAAAATGAAGATTATTTTTGGAACCAGGATGTCAAAATTATCCAATGGTTATTTTTTCATAATTTTATGAGACAGTTGATTTTTGGGTAAAAATTAAATACTGTTTAAATATATTATATGTTTTATGACATCATAATGACCCAATAGTGATGTAATAAAATACTATAAACATTGGGTTTAGAAAATATATATTTTACCATTAAAATAATGTGATTTTTTTTGTTTGATTTATTTTAGAATGATTTAGTGGGCCCTTCAAGGCATATAAAACATTTTGTCTTTTTAAATTGTTTTCCTTGAGAGTGTGACACACCTCCAAATAAGAATCCATATTATTTTAAGATTTTCAGCCATTATATTTATAAAATATTGTTTTACACTCCCCTTTGGAAAAAAACATAGGCAAAAACCATGGGCTGGTTTGTGGTTTTGATTAGTTTAATGTGTGGTGTCCCAAACCTAAATAATAAAGAATTCCCTATCTTTTCTATATAAACCCACCCAAGATCCCACTTCATATTCACTCAAATACTTTGGAGTTAGTCCAACCTATTCCATCCTCTCCTTATAATCCTCCCAAGGAACCCCAATCTCCCAACAAGTCTCTCTCAAGCCTCTCCCAAGCCTTTGGGATCACACTTCCAAGTAAGCGATTCCTACCTTTCTCTTTTTATCCAAGTTTCTTAATATTTTTATGACATTTTATTTTCAATTATAAATGTTGGGGTATAATTTATCACCTCCCCCATATTACACTCTTTATGTTTGAATGATTATATACCCCTTTATCTCTCATTAATGCCTCCCATGTACACCTGTTACCATGCCAAAATTCCATAAGGAATTTCTCTCTCCTCATTTACATTCATGCAATTATTTTATATTATGCATCAAAATTATATTCTATATGTTGGTATATTATGTCCCATGATACCCTTACTATCCATTTAATTTATAAATGATGATATACCCCTTTCACTCTCATCAACCCATTTTACGAATTTCTATTTGACGTCGTTATGCTGCCAAAATTACACCAAAATTTCCATTCTAAAATCATTGCGTAGTAAATACCATACCCACTCCTCTATCAAGGGTATTCACATTTATGAACTTGTAATTGTTGATTGAGGAATTAAATTTATGTATTCATTATCTCTTATTTGTGGAATTAATTATGATGTTACTGAATCCATGTTGTATGACCTATGTGGCACACTTATGTATGAAATGAAATGATTATAAAGGGTGCCCCCTGATAGCACTCCAATTCATTGGGTAAAGTATAGTATCATGATACGTCATGTGTAATGATTTTTGACTCATGCTAATTCAAGTGAAACAAGGGTTCACTCATGCTTCATGTGCAACGAGGGTTCACTCATGCTCCATGTGCCATGAGCCTTGGCTCATGCTAATTCTATGTTAAGTGTTGTTGCCACATTTCCTTGTTATGATTATCATGATTTATCATGACTTTATGTTCATGTTTCTCTTGTTCTCTATTGATATTACAATTTTCTAACATTTATTGTATTTCTCATGTTATTCTATGTCTATTCCCTTATTTGGATTTATAGCTCACCCTTTTCTTATGGATGTCCTCAGGTTATCCCATGCAATGATAAGTATGAGGGAATGTAGTGGTGTTGTAAAGGAAGTTTTCAATAAGATGTTGCATTCTATGCTTTAAGTTTTTATATAAATTTCATAATACCCAAAGACACTATACCTATTAATATTCTATGTTGTATCAAGTGAAGGTTTTATGTAATAAATCATGTTTAAGTTTGTAATAAAGAGCAGGGTTGTTATAAATTTCTTTCTCATATTTACTAAACTTTTAAAATAGACTATATTTCCATGTCTCTTATAAAATTAACACATTTTACAAGTCTTACACTTGGAATGAATTTAAAACCAGTCTTTAAGATTTGAAACTTTTTCATCAAATCTATGCATAAAGATAAAAATTATCTTCTTGAAAAATATAGAATCATCTAAATTTTATCTAAAGCCTCTTAAAAAGATCACAAATTTATTAAATATTTTAAATAATTAATCTTTTTTTTCTAAATAAATAATGTGAATATCATAGAATTTAGCCTGTTGGATTTGAATCATTTCTTACTTTACTTTTATATTGACTCCATACATATTATGTAGCTTCCTAAAAATTCATTTTAAGTTATTAGTACCTGTAAATTTAATGAATTCCTTCTCTTAAATAAAAGTTATGATCATGGTTATTACATGAAAATCATTATATATATTCAATCTATCAATATATGTCATTAATTAACATTCCATAATAGGAGTGTATCTATCAATTACAATGTACACCACATCTATAATTAATAAAATAAACATTGAACCATTATCTCATTCCAAACAGTGTAATTTTTCATAAAAAATTTGGAAATTAATTTGTTTTCAAATAAATTGATATGATACATTAAATATATTAAATTAATATCTAAAATAATATTTAAAATTCATACATTAAATTAAAACAAAAACCCTAGTACCTTTAAAAGAAACTGAAACCTCTTTGACACTAATTAATGAGGCCATAATTAAATAAAATCATATAAAGATTCACTAAGAGAGGGGGTGAATCAGGTAAATTATTTTCTATTCAAATGATTTTATGAAATATTGTTAAAAATTCATTAGTATATTAGATTTATTAACCATTATTATTAAATCACTTTATTAATGATAAGGAATTAAGAACCAATGGGTAGGACACAATCATTTATAAGGTTCACTAATAAAAACGAATGATTAAATCATTGGTATAACATGGAAATATTCGTAGTCAAACTATGCACTTAGAAAATTTAGTGAATAAAAATGAGAAAAGTACATTCTTTCACTTTTTATAAATTAAGTCTGTTAGCTTATCATGTGATCCCACACATATTTATTTGTATAGATAAGAAGAATTAAAATAATGCAGACTATATTATTCCAATTATTATTCTTCTCATAGAAAATGTTGTTTTTCAATGAGTCTTCACTTTCTATGAAAACTTCATAGATCTTAAACTCTTAGTGAAACTTGTTTTAGAATTTATATAGAAAGAACCAACTCAAAATATTTTTATACTATCATAAAAAACATCACTCTCTTAAAAGTGGATAATCTACCATCATAATAATGTTATAATCCTTTAAGGATTGATAGACCGATGTTCTTTCTTTAAGAACCTTATTATATATTCTTTCTTTCCCCATTTTAGGGGTTCAAACATTTATTTATCTCACAAAACCTTTGATACACTTGGAACACACGTATCCTCTCTATATATCATATTGAATCCTAGTAAAACTAAATATATATATATATAATAATGTAAAAAAACAAAGTCTTGTTACCATTAACACAATGAGTTTCCAAATAGTTTGAATGGTTATATATAAAATTCTCTAAAAACTGACTGCATTTAAAAATAACTTTTACATATTTACTAATAACATGATGTTTTTTTACTTAGCTCTTAAATCACACCAAAAAAACCATGACACGGTACCTTTCATTCAATAAACAGATAAAACCAATTTTTTAAATAAGTAATTGAACATAATATGTTATTATTATTATCTCAAATAGTTAAAACTCATTATAAACCATGGATTTCAAAAATATTAATTCAACTATATAGTATCAACACAAGACACTCATTGAAAACTATGACATGTAAACACAATGTTTTTTCTTTCTCGTATTAGTTGATAAAACATCATCATCTCCCAAAAACAAGAAAATGGGATGTTGAATTAAAATCACAATATATTTATAGATGATACATTTTATATAGAACATAACTTGAAACCATGACATATACTAATACAACCACGATGCGTTTTTTTACCACAGTACACAAAATTCAAATTTATTAACCTTCTTCACTTATAACCTTCACTAATATTATTTGTATGAATTATTTTGTAATTAAATCCATCCTTTATATCAAAATTTTATTATCATATGATTTAACTATTTGGTGACAAAAAAATTGACCTAAGTATACCATGTGATAAATATAGTGAAAATTACAAAAATATATAAATGTATCTTTTGTAGTTTATTAAAACATACAAACATAAACTTATAACTTATTCGAAAAGGTGAGATAAGCTCCCAACAATCCAAATAAATCAATATGTATTACCCATTAATAAGGAATGACTACCACTATGAGATATCTTGATTTTTTTAGGAATTCGGTATTTGTAACCCATATAAATGGAATAATCTATAATTATAAATAAAAATGTTGACACATAAAAAAGAAGAAGCATTATCAAATTAAACATTAAACTACCATAGAAAAAAATCATGTCACTCACACTAAGTTGAATAAATTCTATGAGAAACAAAATGAAGAAGAAAGTAGAAATAAGAAAATTATTCAATAAAGACCAACCAAATTCATCCATAAAAAGACCCCAATACCTGCAATTAAATCCATCTAATAATTCCAAAATAATATAAGATGAGAAAAAACCAAAATTTATCGGTTCATTTAAATTAATGGGGCCTTTGGAGAATTATTTAACATTTAGTGAATTCCACAAAATTTTTGATGAACTCTAACCTTGAGGTGTTGACTATATAAAATTCGACGCCTATGTAAAATCATTGGTAACCAATGCAAGTAAAGAATAATTCCATTGAACGTAAATTAGAAATTAGTAAGGGAAAAAAATCTTGGAATTTATCCTCTAATTGATCCAAATATAAAAATAAAAACACTAAATATAAAAACCCAATTTGATCAAAACAAAGTATTATTGTACATTAATATATCATGAAATAATAAATAGATAATCAATATATTCAATCCAATTCATCGAATTTCTCAATAAATCATTAAAATCAATAATGAATTAAAATATAAACTAATAAAAATTACTTCATAATAAATTTTAAAAATTAGTAATCAAATACTATTAGTGAAGTTAATTACAATGCATATTAATATGTAATTTATGAATTATCCTCATATGTGTAATAAAGTAAATAATTTTTAATAAATAAAAAATTATAAAATTTGGATTTCATATAAAATACAAATTTTAATATTGGATTTCATCTTAAATAAATATTATTATTAATATATAATAAAAAATATTTATATTATAAAAAATAAATTTCAATAATATTTGATCAATAATTTAGGATATCAATATATCAAGAAATAATAAAATTATTAAATACAAAGAACATGAAAGACCAGAGAAGTCCCCTAACAAAAATTGAACTTCATGGATCACTGATTAGGACCATCAAAGATGTTTCAGGTTGATATAATTAATAAGTTTAATTTTTTATAAAATTATATAATTTGATCTTTGTTAAAGGATAAACATAAATTTATAGATAATTTTCTCTAAATGTTTAGGTTTATTAAGCATGATATAAAATTGAGTATATCAGAATTCAATAAAACTCATTATTTTGGGTAAAAATTCTATTACAAATTAACTGATATTATCAGATTTTTTATTTGAATTTAATAACATTATTAAAATCCTTATTTTTCTCTAAAGAAAAAACAATGACCAAAATATATCTAAACCTTCAAAATAAATGATATATATATATATTGAGGTCTCTACTTGTAGATTGAATTCTAATACCAATATAAGTTATATAACACCTTATTTGTGGATTTAAGTTAGGATATTTAGATTCATTTGGGTCAATTCATTATTTTATAGCATTTTTGATTTGGAAAAGCCTTATTTAGGAAAAAATGGGGTTTTGGAAGGTGGGAGATTATTTGGGAAATTTTGAAGGAAATAAAATGTATAAAAGATGGTTTTGTGAATTCATGCACGATGTATGGTTGGTTTATAGTTTGGAATATCATATATTATTTTAAATTTTGAATAGAGAAAAATTAACAATTTCTGCATGGTTTTCTAAGAATGTGTACGTTTATGGAAATATTTGAGAGAGACTAATTCATGAACTATGAATGGTTTAAATAACCATGAAATCAAACAATTTATTTATTAAAATTTGATCTAGAATGTGTATTTTAATATAAAAATAATCCTATATATTCCAATTTAATCCCAACTTATTAAATTTTCATTTTGGATTATTTTTAGAGATTTTAGAGTTTTTCTCAACACAGATCAACCTAATGGGACCCCTCTTAGGCTAGTTATAAGCTAGGAATTCCAACATAATCCCCCCTCTAATAGGATAGGGGATAAATACCAGAACCAATAAGGCATACACACACATGGTAGGCCTTATCATATGAAAATATTTAACATATATACAAGACAATATGTATAATATAATCAACAAGAACCAATAGTATAAATAAAAGACTAATCTGTATAATAGTAATGCTTTTGGAATGTTTCAAATAGTGGTTTTAATGTTATTTTTTTTTCAATTACAGCTATTTGTTTGAGTTGTAGAACACTAGATAAGTTTGCTGAAGGTTTTAAGGACCTTTGAGATGAAGCACATCTAATAAAAATGTAATAATTAAGGTTGCATCATCATAGGATTGTGAATAAATCATGTTATCAATGATAAAAATCATTTGATGTCAAAATATCTAGAGTCAGACTACAGTATCAGGTCTCATTCCATAGTCAGTACCTTAGGAAAAGTAATGACCACACTTTTAAAATTTATTATTTTACTATTTTTAACTGATAAAGAAACCATGAAGTGATTCAATTCATCATGCTATAATGTATGCCACTTTAAAAGAAAAAGAGTGTTCCATGAGATGATACCATACTAAAATTCCCATTCTATAAGAATTATGATAATTTCTATTTGGAAATAAAATAATTATATGGAGCATATCATCACCCTAAAACATAACTAGTATTTATATGTAACTAATGTGGAAACTAACATATCACACTACTATATAGGTGGTTATACCATATTTATTAAATAAATTTAATAATTAAATAAGAATTAATAAAATAGGCTTATTATGAGTGTTTTTTGGTTATGGAACAATATTTATCAATCAAAATGGTGTTTGGTTCTTGATATTTATATATAGATGGTCAAATAGATGAATTTGAAGTATATGAAGTTTAAAATGGTTAAGCTTTTGAATATGAATTTTAATTTTAAATTAATTGTCATGGATGATAAGTGTCTTTTACTTTTAATGGATGAATATAATAATATGCATATAATATCTAGAATACTATTATAATATATAATACCTTATATATTATAGAAAAATATAGGATTGAAAGAGTGGATTGTTTCTAGATTGAAAAACATCAAAGATCAATCTTAAAAGATATGTTTTCTATATAAAATTTTGAATATCGAGAGGTTGGAATCAAATAATTGAGGATAATATCCTTGTTTCATGGTTTTATTTCAATTGCTAGTGTAATTTTTAGTTCAAATTGCATGTTCATAGAATCATTTATTGAATCCCTATTAATAAAAAGTCAGTTGAATAGAATAATAGGTCATGAAACTTAGATGAGAAATGATCTTTTACTAAATATTATAATCACAAACTATTAAATTTGTTATTATTATTAATCCCAAAACATCATTGATATGTGCACCTTGGATATATCCTAGTTTGGGTGATCCAAGTAAAATATAGATGTTTTTATTTTTATTATTTGTACATTTTTGTTGTGTGATTGTTAAATTTCAAGTGAAAGGAACCAAGTGTATTTACAACCATGAAGAAAATGTCTAATTGAGTTATATAAAAGAAGAATAACTTAAAACACTTAAACACACTCCCCCTATTAGGGTGTGCATAGGTACCTTGGGTTTCCAATGTTGGTATCATAACCACTAATTAATTCTTGGTGAGTCTATCAAGTAAAATTTATTTTCATGGAACAAACTGTGAATACAATGAGAGTACCATTATTTGATGGTTGAAATTATCTTATTAATAAGAATAGAATGAGATCACAGTTTTGGTATCTTGGTTTTGATGACTTCATATTAGTGCTTCACAGAATATAATTCAGTGAGGCTAAAAAATTTATATGATAGATATGGACATGAAATTGTGGAATATTGATGATAAATCCTAAAGTTCCTTACACGTGGCATTGTTAAACAAAACATACAAGAATATTTGTGATTTAAACATTGGTGAAAGGTGTTTAGGATAAACTCTTCAATATAATTGAAGGTAAAAAAAACATGAAAGAGGAAAAACTATCAGTTCTTTATGGAATATTTGATGATATAAAGTTGGTATTCAATGAAAATATCAATTGTTTATTCAATCATCTTATTGATGTTGTTGGAGATATCTGTGAACTTGTTTATGATGTGAATGATATTTATATTTTGAATTATATTATAAATAAGTTTCCACCTATATAAAATCCAATGGTTCCATTGAAGAAGTAAATATTTTCTAATTATCTATTGGTGATTTATATAGAAAGCTCATGACATATGAAATGAGAGTGAATAACGAAATTTCTTCAAAACATTCATCAGAAGAAATTAAATTTAAATATATAGAGAAGTTTGAGATTCATATGTATATAAATAAATAATAATATGTAAGTGATGAAGTCTTATCACTTGTGGTGATAAAGTTAAATAAAGGTAAATAAATATTTTAAGGTCAATTGACATTGGGAAGTTTTTGTTGTGGAAAGGTAGGGCACATCACTACTAGGTATACAAAAATATTTTATAGAAGGGATTTTGAGATGAATCCTACTCAATTGAAAAGAAAGAATATATCTATTATAAGTAAATTCAATTCTATAAATTAAATAGGAAATAAGTTTTAGATAAATATTTTAATAAATAAATATAAAGAAAAAGTTGAATTACATCCTTTAGAGGTCATTAAAACTAGGATTATCTCATATATGATATATTTTAAGATGGAAATGGTAGATAAATAAATGTTTCAAGAATAATAGGATGATCAATTAGTGTGAGTTATTATTCACAATGTGGAGTTAGAAGGAGATCTTAAGGATATTGAACTACAAATAAAGAAGAACATAAATATTAGATGTTTTTGAAATAATTTTTAATTTATATTTATGATGTTAAAGAATAAATAGATTATATAGATAAAGTTATGGAGGAACATGAAAATTATCAATTGAAACCTAAATAAGCAATGAACTACAGGGCAAAAATCAAGGATTAAACTCAAATAATTGATGATCATAATATGTGTATCAAAGAGAAAAAATAAGATTAAGATACTTGAAGAGAAAGTAATATCCTTGAAGAAAAAGATTAATATTGAAATAAAATTATTTTATTCAAATAATAATCTATATTTTTGAGGATTCCTAGATGAATAATTAAAGGAAAAAATAATAACAAGGAATAATAGGTGTTGAATAGGCTTTGATTGCTTAAAGACCAAATTGTATGGGTAAAAGTGTGCTTGGATTCTATGTGGAAACATAAAAAACTATGAAAAAAAAGTATTTAGGTTAAATAAAATCAAAATATAGGATAAATTTCTAAAACATTATATCTTATAAATAATCAAGGACTTATTAAAAATTAATTTATGTGTCGATAGATGGAATATTTTGTCCTTTAATGGAATGAAAATTCTATAGCTACTTAGGCCACATGATGAATTATTCTAAAGAATCATAGAGCTATATGAAGATTTTAGAAATTGGAATTCAAAAAAGGATAATATAAACATATCATACATCTCAAAAGAGAAATTAATTCTATGGATATTGTTTCAATTATTCTAACATTGGGCATAAATCATTGATTAAAGGAAAATATTATGTGGTAATGATCTCTATAGGAGTTAGAGAAAGATATATGCAATAAAATCTTACACAATTACTTTGGGAAATATATTTTATCCATTTTAAGAATAATAATATGACTTTTATGATCATGTAAAAGAAATTGAGAAGATACACACATATGTTTCAACTATTTCAGGGATTTTATGGACATAAAATGTGTTGAAGATGAAATAGAATGATATACTTAACTAAAATGACTTAAAAGAAATGAAGAATAGTAGTAGATAGATTCTTGATAGTGGTTATTCCTCCTAAATTATGGATAATATGAATCTTATCAAGAATGTGAAATGAAAAGTTTATGGAATAGTTCAGTTTAAAAATGATGGATATGTAAAGATAAAAGGAAGTATTAAAACTCATTTGGATGGAGATGAATTGAAAAATACCAAATTTCACTATATATATAGTATAATAATCAATTTATTGAGTGTGACTCAAATTATTAACTTGGGATTAGAAGTTATATTGAACCAAAAAGGTTGTAATATAAAATGGAAGGCTATAAATTCTCTTATCCTAGGATAAAGATTGAACGAAAATTTATATCAGGTAGAAAATAAAGAGAACACTTGTCTCCATATAACAATAAATAAATAATATGTGACATTACATACTTTTTCACATTCATCAAAAAATAATGGAAAACCTTTCAATGTTAAAGGAAAGAGTGTATATCCCAAATTTAAAGAGAAATATAGAAAAGGTGTGTAATGGATGATTTTGAGGAAATATGTTCAAAAATTCTTATTGTAAAAAGAAAAAGAGAGAATAAACTCTACTAGATTTTGTCCTAACTATTGTATGTGATCTAATAAAAATATTGGAAATAGAGGTGAAAAATACTTCATCTTATTTTTTCATGACTATAGTAGGATGTGATATATATGTTCATATGGTCTAAAATATAAGTATTGGACCACATTAAAATATTCTGAGGGAGAGTGCAGAATGAAAAATGGAGAACAATAAAGATCATATAAACGGATAATGTAACTTAATATACTTCAATTAAAGTATAAAATTATTTTAAAAAACATTGAATAAAGCATCAAGTGTCTTTGGTAATGTCTCCTCAATATAATAATGTTTTAGAAAGGAGAAAATTCATAGTTAAAAACATGGATGATATTTTTCTGATTGAGATTGGTATATCATAGAATTAGTGGTAATATAAAGTGTAAGTAGTTGTCTACACAAAAAAATGGGCTTTGTTTATCCCTAGAGAGAAGAGAACACCACATGAAATGTGGAATGGAAAAAATAATTTCTTAAAACATCTCATAGTTTTTGATATAAAATGTTTCCTCTAGAATAAATAATAAAATCAGGGTAAGTATGAAGATAAAATTGATGAAGGTATATTTATAGGATACTCATGTAATAGTAAAGGCTAAAAATGATTGAATTAAAGGATCAATTTTTTTAAAAAAAAATCAATGATGGGAAAGTGATAAAAAAATCTAGTAAAAATTCTAGAGTTCCTATATTTGAATAATAATAAGAATAAAAATATATTGATGTTATATCTGGAGGATTACAAAATCATTGAAATGATGATGTTTTTGAAGTTGAATATGAGTATTACCATGGTGTTGAAGGAATTCAATATATAACTCAATCAAGAATGAGAAGAATCAAATTTGACCATAAAAACATTATTGGAGAAAAATATACTCCAAAATAGACACATAGAATAAGAAGTATATAAAACACTATTATATTGTCCCAGGAGGAATAAAAAACATTCAAATAGGAAACTAAGGATGAATAATTAGTGAAATCCAAGAATAAAGAGACCAAACAAATTGAAAAAAAACCTATACATGGGAACTTCTGTATTGAATAAAATATTACAATGTGATTTGTATAAAACGGATCTTCAAAAACATTTATGATGAACATGGAAGAGTGGTTTGGATCAAGACATGGAATGTATGTAAAGGATATACTGAAATTTATGGAATTGATATAGATAAAACATTTAAATTGATTAAAAGGTTAAAATCAATAAAAATTTTCCTAGTAGTGATTATTCCAAGAATGTTTAAATTCTATAAAATGGATATAAATATTGAATTTTTAAATTGAGTTCTAAAGGAAGAAGTCTACATCAAATAATTAGTAGGATTTATTATTAGAAGTGATGATTCAAAATTTTGAATATTGAAAATGTATTTATATGGGAAAAAGATAGAACCTCATACTTGGTATGCGTTGATGGAAATAAATATGATGAATACATAGTTTAAAATATGATTATTTGAGCACAACCTTTATATAAAAATATTATATGAAAATAAATTCATGGTGTTGTTGTATGCATATGACATCATATTTGGTGGTAATAAAATTAATTTTTTAATTGTTTAGTAATTTAATAAAATAAATGTTTGAGATATCAGTGATTAGAGAACTAACCAACTTCCTTGGTTTACAAGTACATAAAAATAAATGAAACACATTTATCTCACTGTATAAGTATATATGAGAGTTGTTAAAGAAGTTTGGAATAAAATACCGGAAATTGGTTTTAACTCCAATAAAGGTTGGAACTAAACATACAAATCAATTGGATAGAAAGGAATTGGACTCAAATTTATATAAAAGAAATATTTTGATTCTATTATATCTCATAGTAATAAGGATACATATATTTTATAATACATTTTTAAAAACACGCTTCCATAGTTTTCTGAAGTAATAGAACCACATTGTGGTAAAAAGAAAAGAGGTACATTTATGGGACATTAAATTATGGATTGGTTTAAAACTAGGTGAATAACGAGATTTATTTTCCTACTCTAATTAGAATGGTTTTGAGATATCATGGATCAAAATTACATGAGTGGTAGAATATTATTTATTATAAGAAATTATATTTGTTGGCTAATTAAAAAAAGTAGGAATGTATATCCATGAACAAATAGAGGAATAATACATTTCAGTAACCAAGGCTTGTAAAAAAATTACTGTGGGTGAAACATGAGTTATAACATCTTAAATAATTTTTGTGATAACCAATGTTGATTCAATGTGACAATTTTTTTTTGTAAAGTTAAAAAATAACCTGCTATAATATTATGGCCCAAAAAATATCAAAATTATTTATAAATTTATAAAGGGGAAGTTTGAGAGGAAAATAGTGAAATTAGAGTTTGTTGGTGCTCAAAATCAAGTGGAGAATGTATTTATAAATTATTTGGGTGCACATTAGTTGGATAATCATTGGTTGGACCACAAATTTTAACCAATATTCTTAAACTAAATAGGATCAAAAATCGACCCTCTCCCTGATTCATATATTTCTCTATTGTAATAGTGTATGTTTTGTAGGTTTTTATCATGATCTTTTGGGTAGAATATAGGGGGAGAAACAATACTTTTGGATTTTTGTGAATAGGATAAGTGATATGAAGTTTCAACAAGGTGAAATAAAGAAGTTACGTCACATAGGCTGAAGTTGAGTTAAGAAGAGACCAAATTTAAAAATCTTGACAAAACTATAGGAATTGATTTTTTTTCTTGGTTTCTATAGTGATATTTTCCCCATGTAGGATAATAACGGGTTTTAATGACTATTTTGTCAATTATAATAAAAGGTAATACTAGAAGGAAGTGAATATTTCAATACCTAGTTTTGTGATGGATGTATATCTGACAAAGGGGGAGTTTTATGGATGATCAAGCATGATCAAATATTGATATGGATATCATTTGAATTTTATATTTAAATTAGGAGAATATATAAACCATAAACATTTCAAAGTATATTTTTATAGAGATAATTCTAGTTTTATTACATTAGTGCACATTGAAATACATTGATAGGTATTTAAGTTTGTGAATTGATAATAGAATCCAAAGGGGATGGGATGTTTCAACTAGAGTTTTTAATAATTTTTTTAATTATAGCATGCTTTTTGAGTTATAGAACATTGGATAAGTTAGGAAAAGGTTTGAAGGTGCTTTGAGACGAATTAAGTATCATCATGGAATAATCATGAAGATCAAGTTGTGAAATGACATTAAATAAATAATATTATTAAATGTGATAGGTATGAAAAAATGCAACATCTAGAGTCACACTGTAGAGTTGGATCTCCTGAAATTTTGGGGACCCCATGAGAATTAGTGAGAACTCTATGAGATTTTTTTAAATATTTTTACTACAAAAAATATATCACGTAATTATTCAATTCAGCATGCCAAAAAAAATTCATCATCAGAAGAAAAAGGGTGTATCATGAAATTATACCACACTGTAACACCCAAGTCATGATAATTAGGAATAGTTCTATTTAGAGATGAAACAGACATCACACTATGGAGGAGAACATCAATCAATAACATGAAAATTAGTTAGAATTATCTAGTGTGGAAACTAACTCATCATATCAGGATACTGGTAGTCATATCATGATTATTTAAGAAATTCATAATTTTATGAGAATTGAAAACCTATAATACTTATAAGTATTTGGGGGTTAAAAAATGATCTCCATCAGTAAAATATGAACTTTTATGGTGTTGGTTTTCTGAGAGATAATAAAATTAATAAATTTAATGTAGTGGAAGATGAAGTGATTATGTTTTTTATTTTTAATTTAAAATCATTTGACTTAGAAGAAAATGATATTTTAATTTTCAAAGAAGAAGATAAGAATATACATAGAATATATAGGAGAAGAGAATAAGAGAGAATTGCATGGATATTATAGAAAAATATAGGATTGAATGAGTGATATGTTTCTATATTGAACACCATTGAAGACCATACTTGAAAGATAAGTTTTAGGTATAAAATTACTAAAATAAGGAGGATAAGATCAATGAATCATGGAGAACACCCATTTTATATTGTGTTATTTTTTCTATTATATTTTTTAGTTCTATATGCATATTGATATAATTATTTATTGAATCTATCTTGAAATGAAATGAGTGGAAGAGAGGAAGAGGTTATGGATCTTAGATGACAAGTGATCTTGTTCTAAATATTGTAATAAAAAATGGTTAAGTAGTGATTATTAGGCATATCAAAAAATCATTGATATGTGCTCCCTGTATCTTTCTCATATTAGGTGAACGAAGTAAAATATCAATGTCCATAGTTATATTATTTATGTATTTTGGTTGTGTGGATGTTAAATTGAAAGTGGAAAGTACCAAGTGTCTTTGAAAATGTGTTGAAGAGAACTGATTGAGTTAGATATATGATAAAAAATTTAAAAACCATAGTTCAAACCCCTCTTAAAATTTGTATTGGTACCTTAGGTCGCAACAAGATAATAACTATGAAATATAAAACCTCAAGTAAAACCTTAAAAAATAATCAATAGATTAGATAATTCAATACTACACTATAGATTTATGGAATTGAATATTATCTTCTTTTATGATTTTATCCAATACCATCATAAATTCGATTATTTTATCCACTGCCTTGCCTCTTGTACCTACCTATTCCCCTTCTATTGACAACACAACTATTCACATGAACCCGATCCATCACCCATGCCTCTAAAATCACCTTCTCACCTCTACCTCACTAGACTATCCTTGTCATCACTGGTTATCAACCATCTTTACTTCATAGACATCACATGTAGAATTTAAAGATAAAGTGTAAGATGATAGTGATCCTTTGACATGAAAGAAATGTGAAATGAGAAATAGTGGTCGATAAGAATTTTAACCACCTATATTTTTCATTCGCTAACACATAATGAAAATAATAGGGGTATATGATTCTTTTGAAGGAATTACAATGATGTTCAAGGAGATAAAGAGATAGAAAACAAGGAAAATAATTTTAAGTCAACTGTTTTGACATTACTATTTTCTCATTATCCACCATCATCACTCATTTCATAATGAATTAAATTTCATAAAAAAATTAACGATGGTCCATTTTTATAAATAATTAAAATTATTAAATTAAAATCCTTTATGACCAAATTAGAAACTAACATAGGTTTTTCCTCAATGATCCAAGCCTAACACCCATTAAACTTTACTTTGATAAATAGTTCTGTTCTTTTAAAATCATAAGAAGGAGAATAAAGTAAGATATGAGGAATAAAATAGAAATAAAGTAAAAGAATAAAATTTTAGGGTGAAAGGAAATTAACCCAATTTAGACTACATAAGAACCTCATTATCCACAAAAATATCTAAACACATCCTATGGAAAACTCAACATTTTTGGACATCTAATGCCTTATATCTAAATTATAGGGCTTAGTAAACCTTGAAAGCCTCATTTTGGAACCAAAATCCATCTGCTCCATGATGTATAATATTAAGAATTACATAACTATATTCACCAAAGCATCAAAAAACCCCACTCCATCTTAAGTGGTTCACCCCTACATATCTAACTCCATAATATGAAGGAAATTTAAGGATAAGGGAGAAATAAAATATTTGATATTAGTAAAAACATAATAATAATTGGGAAGAGAGGGAACTAATGACCAATGATATACTCCCATCCAATTATCACTACATCATGAATAATAAATAAATAATCACAAAATTTATGCGAAAGGATTTAGTTTCCCATATAATCTCACTTAGGTACCACTCTTAGGTTAATACTCCATAACCATGGAGTTCAAAGATTAAAAAGGAGGATGAAGATATAGAAGAAAATACAATGAAAAAAACTAAAAAATTTAATCAAAATGAAAATGAAAGAACCACACTACTCAGAAAGGACTCTAACCCCAAACCCAGTGAGTTCATTATCCTTTTTAAAGTTCACAAAAACTTACAAACTGTCTCTTTAATCCCGATATCAAAACACATGCAGGTTCATATGTATTACACATCACCAGTTTTAGAAAGTTATACATTCAATCATATTCTTCTCCCACTTCTCTAAAAACTTCTATAATTATCACTACATGAATTTGATTCCTTTTTCTTGTAATTTGAATACATTTCTTGGATTCTAAACTAGTATACTGAATTTATTAGTTATTCTATACATATAATATTCTCTCACTCCCTTATTTATCAAATGGATTTTGAACATGTGTTCATGGATGAATCTAATGTATTCAATTGAGTGTGTCTAATCATATTGGATCTTACAGAGTGATCTAGAGGGGCCATACATGAATATTAACATTTTTTAGTGATTAAAACCTTGGGTGATGAGAAAAAGAGTATTGTGGACTCCCAACGACATACCCAGTCACATTGTATCATTATTATATAGTAGTTATTATCTAAGTTAAACTAATGTGGTAGGAAGTTACTCTCATATATTCCTCCAATATTGAGCACAACTTGATTTGATAAAGGTATAAACTTTATAAGAGCTCCAAAAACCCTTATTTATAATAAAATAACTCTTAAATATGGGTATGTAACACTTATGTATCATCTGTTTCATCCCCATAGTAAAGGAAGTAACCTTTTCTTATCACGTTGGGTCATAGGGTTACCTTTACATATTGTGTTTCATGACCTAGAACCCTTTCATATTGGCTCTTATCTTACACAACAAAGTTATTCAATCTTATGTATTACTTGATTCATAGGGAACTCTTATATGATAGATGGAATTCCTTAGTCACCCAAACTTTCACAAGGAACTAAAATTATCTCATTTTAGAGGAAAATATATTTCCCTCATGAATCAGGTGTTCAAATTTATGTATCATATAGGGGAATCTTACATACCATTTATCCCTTACTTACAACTTTCTGTTTTGTAATACCAATGTAGAAGTTTCCTGTATTCTTATTCAAAGATTGTAATTCTAATGTATTTATAAAAAAAATTAAAAATCTTGTAAAAAATCATTTTAAATGTAATATTGATCTAAATTAATTCAAAAATTATTAATAAATTAAAATAATTCATTTTATCTTGTTAATAATAAATTCAAAATTTATTCCTAATCTACCAAAAATGTAATAATTTCTATAAATTAATGAAAAAATGGGGTAAATTAGAATTTAAAATAAATTAAAATTCCCTAATTTATTATTTTATATCTTATTAATATTTTATCCATTTCAATCATAGGAAATATCTATAAATAATCCATCATAAAAACTATTAAATCAAAATTGGAGAGGATTTAATTAACCTTTTCATTATGCTAAAAAATTTCATTCAAGTACATTGATCCATCCTTGCACATGTATACCTACATGACCTGTAATTATATATCCCACTCTCTAGAATTTGTTTTCCAAATATTTCCTCTACTTGAGATCATGAGCACATTCCATAAGCATTTTATGTGACTACAAATCCATTTAAAGAAAATTGTTCATGGGTTTGTTGGGTCTTATGGTTGGGGTTTTGATATTTGAGAACAAAGGATTAAAATATGTGTTTTTATCTATTAAGGTTCAATTCATAAAATTATAGGAAAATAGAAAGGAAATTAACTCCTTTTATCCTTAAAATTTACCACTAATAAGTACTTTCACCCCCTTTCAATGTGATTCACATATCAACAAAATCACAATGATGAAAAACATACTATTATCTAATTATATATATATATATATATATATATATATTTCTTTTTTAATCAAGTATAATGGGAATTAAAATTGAATACAAAGTCAATATGACAATTCATGACCTTTTACTGTGATAAGGGCCACGAGTCATTCAAGAAGGTACACTGAATGATTTAAATTGCATCTAAATTAATTAATTATTTTTATAAAAAAAATTATTTATTTTTAGGGATAAAGAGGGTAAACATTTATCTAATTAAAAGTGTGAATTATTTACCCTATAAATGATAACACCACCTAGAAATCCTTCCAAGCATTAAAATTCCTAAAAAATTATTAACATGAACAACCTTTCCCATGATCATCTTTGAAATGCACATTGGATGTATTTTATTTATTGTCAATAAGGTTTCCTGAAATTGGGATGGAAAGATTACAATATATATTGAGGAATTGAGAATAATTAATGAGTAGATGATGATGATTAGAGGTTTTTTATTAATAAATCCTCAAAATAGTATATGTAAATTGTTGTGTAGATCTTAATTCCTAAGACATGTGATAATGTGGTTTTTAGATAACACATTGTTTATAACGTAGAAAATGCGAGGTGGTGGAAAGATTATTGTAAAATAATTGAAGAGAAGTGTGAAAAAATAAGTATTGAGGAACCTAAATAAAGTGATTAGGATTTATGTTTTGAGATGGATTATAACATATTTCTACTTGTATTTTTATATGTTTTGATCATGGATTTTATTAAAAATAGTCCAACCATCACCCAACTCAACCAAATCCACCAGATGTGTATGTAGGTTCCAACTCAACCATAGAAAATCTAAGCGGCCATGGAGGAGGAGAATTGTGAGATCCAAAATACTGACTGAAAATTAAATTTTTTATTTCAAAAAGAACTTTTTAGGAAAAAGTGGAAAACCCGTAATAAACATTCAAAAAGAAACCCAGACTAAGAATTACAAGGAACTGCTCCTCCCCAGTAACTAAATCGTTATGTCAAGCCTCCACCTCGCATGACTGCTCGACAAGCTGTCCTACGTAGGATTTCATAGGCCTGTTACTGATAGCAAAACCATACCCTCTCATTCATCCAAATCTAAATGGTCATGCACAGATGAATTCTCCCTACTCTGTACCTCATCTGGAGCTGATCTTTTCAAAGTGACAGTTTCTTTCACCATCAAAATTCAGTATAAAACCAAAGTCCAAAATTTGTTTCAAATCCCACCCATTTCAAATTTAAAAAACCTCCACTGAGAAGAAACCAGATTTCAAATAAAAAAGGACACCAAAAAGACATCAAACCAGTAATCACCATCGATCACCCCTGAACTAGCTGCTCGAACTCATGTCCCAAAGCTCCAAGAATATCACCACGCTACTTTGCCTCAAAGAGAAAGAAGGAATTCTAAAACTAGAGTAGAGAACCAAACAACCAGAGGAAGAAGGAAACGTTGGGGATAAGATGGCCCCAATACCAATCAACTGCAGGAACACCCTCAAAGGCCACATGGAAGAAACCACATGAGAACAACTCTCCACCCACGAATCAAACGAACGTAGTCCAACATTCATCCAAAAAAGCAGCAAAACCATCACAAAGCAAACTACCTCAACCATATCTGTAGAAAAAAAATCCATCAGTAAATCCACAGAATCGCTACCGCCCATAGAAGTTGAGGCCATCCATCCAAGCTTCTGTCCACACTGAAGAACATCACTGGATCTAAAGAGGAACACCAAGTCGCTGCCTCTTTCATCATAGAACCATAACCCTCATAGTAGAACAAAAAAACAATGACCAGATCCAAAAAATTTCAAACTAGATCCAGAACAAATTCACCAAATCAGCCCTGACCACTGGTAAGAAGAAGATTTGTTCACCTTGGAGACGAAACACTTGGACCAAAAGAAAGCCGGAAGCTGCACTGCTAAGAAACACGTCTAGCCGCTGAATGCTGAAGGCCACACCGAAGTCCATCACTGGATCTTGGAGATGAATCACTTGGACCAGAATAAAGATGGAAGCTGCACTGAGAAGAAACACACTGAGCTGTTGAAAGCCAAAAGCCTTTTCTAAAAGAAGAAAGCCGAGACAAAAAGAAACATGCTGCCGTCACCCAAAGACCAGACCTGGGTTAAGAAACACAACGCCTCCATGCGGAAAAGAGATCCACTTCTAAATATTGAAGCCGTCGATGTTGAATCCCAGAAAATCTTACCGCCTTAGACCCACCGCCTTCACCGCCAAAGCCCTCCGTTCGCCGATACTACACCGTCCCTATCGAATCACACCGCAAAAGAGCCTCCCGTATACACCAGGAAGGCAATGAAACCCTAGGGTGCTCCCAAGAGTAGAGCTCCTGAGCACGCCCTCAATAAAGCATGACTCATGATATCCAAAATACATATAGTGAATAGAAGGCATAAAATGTCCATGAACTGGAATTACCAAACACATAGTGTACAAGATAAGTATAGGTGTTTCATAAAGCATTCTCATGGAGTCAAATGTGATGTTTTTCATCTTGAGCTGATCCAGTGTTTTTGGTCACATAGTGAATGTATCAAATTTTCTTATTAAGAAAAGTATGGATGAAAAAAAAAGTGAAGTGGGATAGAGTTATTTCACGACTACTATTACTCCACATTTAATGATATAAAAATAAATTTGGGCCACAAATATTAAAATGAGATGAAATTATTTTTTGCTATCACACAACATTTTTTCTTATAGAAACCTTAGAGGCCTGTTGTACACTATTTTTTCATTTTTGGTATCCACAATAGTGTTGATATAAAATTGATGTCACTTAAAAAATCCATGAACCTTATTTCTTGAATTCTAATCTTTTCATACAATCAACTATTTGAATATAGATATATGGGAAAGCATACACATGATTTTATAATGTGATATTTAGTCATCTAAATACATGCTTGATTTTCAGCCTTGAAATAATTAGAATCACCTAGATTTTATATCATACACATGAGTAATCCATCACCTAGAAAAATCCTGATATGTAATTAATGAAATCCATTATTTTTAGTATAATTTTATTTATTTATGCAAAGAGTTTTAAATTTATTTAAATATGACTAACTCTACATATAATCTGGAGCTTAGGTTGTGGGAATTATTATATAAATATTGAGCTACATTGAGGTTTAGTTTCTTTCTTATCATTGATAACCCTATTTTTTTCACAAAAACAGAGAGTCCCTAAGCTTCATCCTATATAAAGAAGGGCATTTATGAGTCTTCTAGGCTACAAGATATGATATCCCATGTGATATATTTTTAAAAAAATAAGAAAAATTACAAACAAGTATTCACTATACTTCTAAAAATATTTCTAAATTGATACACATACTATTTCTAATATTCATGTGCGGTTCATTTTTATTTACCCGAAGATATCCCATATGAATGAGTTTTATTGAGATAACTCAAGGATTTATGAAGAAAAAATATTGTGTTCACTTGTTTAGTTTGCACAAAAAAGATTAAATCATTCATATTTTTTTAAAAAAAATAAATAAATAGTTTTTAAGGGAAATCATGGGTACTCATACTTGAAAAAACTATTGTGAATAGTGTGAAATTTCATGCATGAAATTTATATACATGAATTGAGATAACTAAAATATTTTCAAGAATATTTGAGTTTGAAATAAACAAGTCTTCATAAATATAGTGCAATGAAGAAACCTTAAAAAACACAGATAAAATAAAAATAAGAATATTTATATATGTTTCAGCGTTTGCACAAACTCATGAAACATGCATTGCATCATACATGCTTAGAGTGAACCTTGGGCGATTGAGTTGAGAATTCAAGAAGAAATATGATCTGAGTTGTTCAAGAGTATCCATGAATAAAATAATATCAAAAGAAATAGTAGTTGAGCAAGATATAAGTTCATGTTCTAAAGAATACTTGGATTAAATACTATAAGTTATACATGAGGAGATTAGATCCTATATTCGCATAGAGGAAGATCATTCTTGGTGGTGTCGAAGAAACTAAACATAATATTGAGATCTTCCTCATTGTATATCAAAATTTAATTGGATATGTTGTGTTGGGGAATATAACTAACCATGAATGAATACTTGTGATTGGGGTGTATAACTAATCATTACTGAAAAATCATACAAGGAATACAACTAGTCTTGGATGTAGTTTATTATTGGGGTGAATAACCATTAAATTATTTAGTTTGTGGTTGAGGTTTGTAACCAATAATTAAGAAGATTTTAATTATGGTGTATAACCAATTCTTATAACCATTTTCTAATATAGTAGAGAATATAATGTCAGGGCATATAAATGATTATAATAAGGAGTAGGTCTTTAAAACTGAACTTGTGAATCCTTATGTGATGGTGTTTACTTATTTACATTGAATAAAAAGTGAGGGTCAATAATTAATGATGAGGGATGAATAATTTAACCAGTCACAAAGTTTGAATTAAAAAATAAAATAATTCATAAAAACCCTATACCACAAATTCACACCCTCTCAGTAGTACCTAGCCTGTCCTTAGACTCAATAATTGGTATCAAATCCAAGGTCCCATTTTAATGATCTAATAATAAATTGAGGATGGAAAATATAAATTATAAGGCCCCAGCCTTAATCCTTACTTAATCTTGAGTTATTACAAGATTACACGTTGATGATCTTTTCAGGTTTAGAGTTTTAGAGAATTAGATCATAAAACTTGCATTACATTCCACATATAAACAAAGTGGTTACATAAAGATAGTATTCCTCATTCCCATCAATGGAAACACATTTGAATTAAAACATGGATTCTTTTTGACACATCCTTGACCCTATCATCTTATCATGTACCTTTCCCTTGACCTGTGAAAAACATTTCAAAAACTTGGGATGAGCATAAAAACTCAGTATGGGTTATAAAAAAAACATGGAAAGGAAACATGAGTTCATATGTACATAAGAATGAAATCATACTTTACCCATAAAACATAGGCACTTTAACTCGCCTCATAAAATCACGAATAAATCATAGAAACCATAAGACATAAAGGTAACTTGAGGCATTCATAACATTCTTACGTAGGGAGTAACCCTCTTGGTTACGTTTGGAATACCCATCACAGTATATTCCCTGAAAATCTCTTCGGAGAAACCTTAATGTTTCACTCCTTCGCGTTACCCAATGCATTGGAGAGCTATAACGGGCTCACCCGCCCTTAGTTTATCACGGAACCACCCGTCTTCATAATAATGCCCAAGAACCATAACATAATCATATCACATAAAACATGCATAAAGGAAACATAACATTTCCACATTTCAATCACGAGATATCAATACAACACATTGTTATAAAAACATTATGAAAACCATTTTCAATACCAAAGTAAAACATGGTATTTATTTTTCTTTTAAAAACAAGGAATGGCTTGTAGAGGAAGCCGAAACTCAAATAACGGTTACGACGGCGGAGAAGTCGTTGTCGCCGCATACGTACGACAAAAACATTCCCTTTTGTCGTTTAGTAAATGGTTCGTATAAAAAATATTCCTTTTGAATAAACGTAAAAGTCAAAGGGGTTTATACACCGTATAAAAGAAAGTTGTGTATAAAATAAAATATGCCTCAATGAAAGGAGATTGAGACGAAGTCCCATACAAAGATAATTTTTAAAATAAAATAGATACATTATGTGTATTCACTATAAGTACACATAAATAAAGTACAAATACAAGATACGACATAATAATATAATGACATAATTTGAAAGTAGGAGATTAACCCAAAGAATGGAAATTGGGTTAAGAAGTTCCCATACCTCGTATCTGACTTGACCCGACCGTTCTTTAAACTCCTGAATAATAAACTTTAGTTAATCTCTACTTGCTTAAGAACCTTTTTCAAGTTCATTATTCCTTTTATACCATGTTATTAACATTATGTAATCATTTAAGTTAATAATGTTCATTTTGTCGGTATTTGGTTCTTAAGTCAAAAATAGACTTCTTATACTTACATGTTGTTAATTTGGTCAAAGGTTCATTATATCCAGAATGAAATTCCTCATTTGGATATCATATATATCATATATATCCATAATATACATGTATTTAAAATATTACATAATCATTTAGAGGTAAGAAATGAAATGCACCGTTCATGGAGACGGTAAGCCGTACGTACGCATGAACGCTACTTTCATTTCTTTGTCTTATTAATGGAATTAAAACTAAATGAGAGGTATGTATATTTTAATTCCAGAATTATATTCATCATTTAGATATATCATTAATTATATATATCCATTATATACATGTACTTTTAATAATACATTACATTTGGGGATAAGAAATGAAATGCACCGTTCATGGAGACGGTAGTCCGTACGTACGCATGAACGCTACTTTCATTTCTATCTCATACTTTAATGGAAATAAATGATAATGATATATATATAGGTATATTATAATTCCAGTATAACATCATATATAATAACTTTAAATCCATCCTTTACACGTCCCACATATGGCATTAACGAATCACATCACTTTGAGGGGGCGGTAGTCCGCACTTCCTAAAATGAAGATATCGTGTTTTACCCATAATGGAAACCATAAAGGTATGCCCAAAATGAAAAAAACAGAAGCTTAAGGAAAACATAAACATATAATATATCATATATAAAAATAGTGACATCATAATGGCCACCTTTGAAGGTGTTAAATGAGTATTGAACAATCATCGTTTCGGGAGGCAGAATTTCGCCATCCACGGAAACCGTATGTTCTTTAACCATTTGATGTAGTTGTGTGAGAGTGTAGCTCAAATATATCTTATAACAACATCCTAGTATATTGAAGATACTGGTGTTGTTACAAAAGAAGTAAATAAAAAGAGTTTAGGGGGTCGGAGAAGCAAAATAAAACAAATGAGGATGAGAGAATGAAATACCTTAAAAAGTGTAACTTCTTTTGGTTTGAGCCTAAAGGCTTCCTTTGAAAGGATTCTGCCCAAAGGGAATCCTCTAGGATGAGGAGAGGGATTTGGAGAGAGCAAATGGGCAGGGGTTGGCCGAGCCAATGGCTTGAAGAGTGTGTGAAATGAGGTAGAGGTGGGGGCCTTTTATAAGGGGAGAGGAGGGGCACTTTTGGAAAGTAAAGAAACATTACATTATTTGAAAATGTGTTTCGGTTTTAAAAGGTCCCACATTGATGGAATTCGTGGATAAGGTGATAAGGCATCGAAATCCATTCATCCAATTGGTTTTGGACATGTGTAGTTCATAGATTTTATTTTATCTTTCCATTTTATTTAAATCGTCAAATAATGATGTCATCGCTGCATCATTATTATGTCATAAATAATTAAATTTATTTAATGTCTACAAATTATAAAAAAAATACTATGATATATGAAATCTTTTTAGCTTTCCAATGACTATTTATAATCGAAATTTGGACTTGTATAACCCCACTTAAAAATTGTTTTAGTAAAACAATTTATGTTAGTTTCATTTTCACTTTAACATTAAATAAAAAGTATTTTATGTCATTTCCCAACAAAAGTGGATCCATGGGGTCCCCAAGTTAGGCCATGACTTGTCTTGGTCGGCCATGACACAACCAATGAGGTTGGGACATGTGTCTAGGTCATTTTATATTATTAAAGCATTATTTATACATTAAACTACCCTAATTACCACTAATCGCGATTAAGAACTTAATAAGTTACTATTCACCAAAAAATTATTTTAATCTCATTGAACCACATTTTACTTCTTAATGACAACCATGTATGTCGGATTTTCAAAATTCAATACACATTAGTGGTAAACTTTCATTTAACTGAAAAATCAGTTTGCTTGATTACCACTTAGTGGTTTCACTATTCATCAAAATTGAAGTTTTTCAGAAAATTACCAAAAATTCACTCTAAGCTATATTTGATATTCCGAATTCAAAAATGAAGTCTATTTTACAAAATTCAAATCATATAAGTCACATTAATTAATTTAATAATTAATTCCCGCTGCCAGAGCAAATAGCGTGTTTTTACAAAACAATAAGTATCAAAAGATTGACACCAGTTTAAGTCTAATTTCAAATCGAAATTGATTCCAATGACCACCATTGGATAAAATGGTAAAAATATATTCTAATTTCACTTCAAAACCAATTCAAAACATAATCTAATCATATAAATAAATTAGATTAAAAAGTAGTTTTGATGTAAAATGCAGCATTTTACACTATTCATAAAAAATGAACTTTATCAGAAAGGTACCAAAAATTACACAAAGTAAAATTTGATGTCCTGATTCTTAATAAGAGTTTTATTTGGTCCAAAAGAATGTATAAGAGTGATCAAAACTATATTTAATGACGGTTCACCATTAAAAGGTGATAAGTGAACCTTTAGTGAAAATTAGAGTATAAAAGCCTAAAATTGAACTCTTTCCGTATTTTAAGCCTTTATCTTTTATTGGGTAAATGTAAAAACATCTAAAAACATATCTATTCATATTTTAGTTATTTCTATTCATTCCCGCCAGTACAACGACTACTTGTTAACTAACATAATATTATTATATTACTAGTGTGCTACGTAAGTTTCAAAGAAACTCATCGTTGCGTATCGGGTACGCTATCGAACATAGCAACCCCTTTTAATTAAAATTCATATTTAATTCTCTAATATTAATAAATATGAAAATTATTTATTCTTTAATTACCTGGGATGTTACATCCTTCCCCCCTTTAGAAAATTGCGTCCCCGCAATTTATTTACTTATCGAATAAATGGGGGTACTTATCCCTCATTGCATTTTCAGATTCCCATGTTGCCTCTTCAATCATGTGGTTTTTTCACAAAACCTTTACCTGCTTAATCACCTTATTCCGTAACACTTGCTCCCTGTGGTCAAGAATCTGGACCGGTTGTTCCTCATAAGATAGGTTCTCTTCCAGCTGAACTACCTCTGGACTCAAAACATGAGATGGATCTGGCATATACTTTCTCAACATCGAAAGGTGAAAAACATTGTGTACCTGAGATAAACTCGGAGGTAAAGCCACTCGGTATGCAACTGATCCAACTCTTTCCAGAATTTCGTATGGTCCAATGAACCTTGGACTCAACTTTCCTTTCTTACCAAATCTCATCACACTTTTCCAAGGAGAAACCTTGAGAAAAACATGATCACCTACCTCGAAAGATAGATCCTTCCTCCGGTTATCCGCATAACTCTTCTGCCTGCTATGAGCTGTTCTCATGTGTTTCTGAATCAACTGAACTTTTTCTGCCATCTCTTCTACCAATTCTGGTCCCATCAACTTTCTTTCACCCACTTCATCCCAGAAAGCTGGAGTTCGACACCGCTTCCCATATAATGCCTGAAATGGTGCCATCTGTATACTGGAATGAAAACTGTTATTATATGAAAACTCAACCAAAGAAAGATATTGGTCCCAACTTCCCTGATAATCCATAGAACAAGCTCGTAGCATATCCTCCAATGTCTGAATTGTTCGTTCTGACTGCCCATCTGATTGAGGATGAAAAGCTGTACTAAAATTTAATTCAGTACCCAACGACTTCTGAAGGCCTTTCCAAAAGTTAGAGGTAAACCTGGGATCACGATCTGATACAATGGAGAGAGGAACTCCATGTAACCTGACTATCTCTTTAAGATACAAACGGGAAAGTTGATCAAGAGAGAAAGTATCCCGTATAGCAAGGAAATGAGCAGATTTGGTCAAGCGATCAACAATAACCCAGATTGCATTATTACCTCGAGATGTCTTCGGTAACCCAACAACAAAGTCCATGGATATATTCTCCCATTTCCACTCTGGCACTGGTAAAGGCTGAAGCATCCCTTTCGGTAACTGCCGCTCAGCTTTAACCTGCTGACAAGTCAAACACTTCACAGTAAAATCAGCAATATCTCTTTTCATTCATCCCACCAGTAATACTCCCGCAGATCTCTATATATCTTAGTACTGCCCGGATGAACTGAAAACGGAGAACTATGAGCTTCACATAACAACTCTCTCTTCAACTGTGAATCACAAGGCACACACAATCTCTTCCCAAACCTCAAAACACAAACACAAACTTATCCAAGAACTCATGGAAAATTTTATTCATAAGGTCCATGAATACAGTAGGTGCATTGGTTAACCCAAAAGGCATAAATAAAAATTCATAATGGCCATATCTAGTACGGAATGCAGTCTTCGGAACGTCTGCTTCTTTTACTTTCAACTGATGGTACCCCGACCTCAAGTCAATCTTCGAAAAATACTGAGCTCCCTGGAGCTGACACCACTTCATTCGATGGCCCAACATCTGCTGAAGTAGTTGCAAAGGATTTCACCACCCCTTTCTGCTTGTACTCTAACTGCTTCCCATCACTCAAGCTCCTTTTCGGACACTCGTTTTCATAATGACCCATCTCATTGCACTTATAACATTTCACTAACTGTAAATCAAATTTATTCTTACCTTCACCTTGATCCTTTTCAGTGCAATCAAGAGCCTTATGTCCCATCTTACCACATCGGTAGCACTTTCCAGAATTCAGAAGACATTCCCCAGCATGCCTTTTGCCACATTTATCACAAACTGGAAACTTAGTTCTCTTACCATCAGACTTTTTTGAAGAATTCTTACCTTTCTCCTGCCACCTCGGTCTCTTCTTCTGCTGGTTGTTATAGAAAACTTGGTCATCGGCAAACTCCATTTCCACCTTCTCAGCACATCGAACAAGCTTTTCATAACTTTTAAACTCACGAGAAGCTAATGCCCTTCGATACTTTGGCTTTAATCCTGAGTAAAAACGATTGATTTTACTATCAAGGTCTCGGATAAAATTTGGAGCATACCTTGCCAATCGAGTGAACCTTTCTTCATAGGAAGCCACTGAGTCTTCCTCTTGCCTCAATTCCAAGAATTGCTTTTCCATCCTAAGTCGAACAGCCCTAGGAAAATACTTCTCAAGAAACATACCTTTGAATTCATCCCAGTCAAGAGCATCAATCTCATCGGCATCCCTGATATTTTTAACCATAGACCACCACTGATCTGCTTCACCCTCCAAACGGTAAATAGCAAGACTAACCTTTTGATTGTCTGAACACCCCATGACATCAAAAATCTTCTCCAGTGCTTTAATCCACCCTTCAGCTTGCACAGGGTCAGATGATCCTCTGAATGATGGTGGATGTTGCCTCATGAAATGTTCCACCACTGACATGTTCCTCTGCGGTTGATCTGGCTGATCTCGTGCATGGATACCACCACTATTTATAGCCTGAGTCAACTGTGCCATCACTGCAACAAACTGTTCAGTTCCGATTCCGACCATCTCAGGTTGCTGATTTGGAAGGCGGTCTTCCTCCTGATGTCGTCCCAACATAGCTACTTTGTTTCCCCTACGGAAAACCATTCTGAACATGGAAATATCTTAGGCGAAGCAACATGGTAATCCGTAAATGCTATATCATTTCAATCATATTATAATTTAACACTTTTCTAACTCCTAAAGTTGTCTAAACCGACCTCTGATACCAACTATAAGGCCCCAGCCTTAATCCTTACTTAATCTTGAGTTATTACAAGATTACACGTTGAGGATCTTTTCAGGTTTAGAGTTTTAGAGAATTAGATCATAAAACTTGCATTACATTCCACATATAAACAAAGTGGTTACATAAAGATAGTATTCCTCATTCCCATCAATGGAAACACATTTGAATTAAAACATGGATTCTTTTTGACACATCCTTGACCCTATCATCTTATCATGTACCTTTCCCTTGACCTGTGAAAAACATTTCAAAAACTTGGGATGAGCATAAAAACTCAGTATGGGTTATAAAAAAAACATGGAAAGGAAACATGAGTTCATATGTACATAAGAATGAAATCATACTTTACCCATAAAACATAGGCACTTTAACTCGCCTCATAAAATCACGAATAAATCATAGAAACCATAAGACATAAAGGTAACTTGAGGCATTCATAACATTCTTACGTAGGGAGTAACCCTCTTGGTTACGTTTGGAATACCCATCACAGTATATTCCCTGAAAATCTCTTCGGAGAAACCTTAATGTTTCACTCCTTCGCGTTACCCAATTCATTGGAGAGCTATAACGGGCTCACCCGCCCTTAGTTTATCACGGAACCACCCGTCTTCATAATAATGCCCAAGAACCATAACATAATCATATCACATAAAACATGCATAAAGGAAACATAAAATTTCCACATTTCAATCACGAGATATCAATACAACACATTGTTATAAAAACATTATGAAAACCATTTTCAATACCAAAGTAAAACATGGTATTTATTTTTCTTTTAAAAACAAGGAATGGCTTGTAGAGGAAGCCGAAACTCAAATAACGGTTACGACGGCGGAGAAGTCGTTGTCGCCGCATACGTACGACAAAAACATTCCCTTTTGTCGTTTAGTAAATGGTTCGTATAAAAAATATTCCTTTTGAATAAACGTAAAAGTCAAAGGGGTTTATACACCGTATAAAAGAAAGTTGTGTATAAAATAAAATATGCCTCAATGAAAGGAGATTGAGACGAAGTCCCATACAAAGATAATTTTTAAAATAAAATAGATACATTATGTGTATTCACTATAAGTACACATAAATAAAGTACAAATACAAGATACGACATAATAATATAATGACATAATTTGAAAGTAGGAGATTAACCCAAAGAATGGAAATTGGGTTAAGAAGTTCCCATACCTCGTATCTGACTTGACCCGACCGTTCTTTAAACTCCTGAATAATAAACTTTAGTTAATCTCTACTTGCTTAAGAACCCTTTTCAAGTTCATTATTCCTTTTATACCATGTTATTAACATTATGTAATCATTTAAGTTAATAATGTTCATTTTGTCGGTATTTGGTTCTTAAGTCAAAAATAGACTTCTTATACTTACATGTTGTTAATTTGGTCAAAGGTTCATTATATCCAGAATGAAATTCCTCATTTGGATATCATATATATCATATATATCCATAATATACATGTATTTAAAATATTACATAATCATTTAGAGGTAAGAAATGAAATGCACCGTTCATGGAGACGGTAAGCCGTACGTACGCATGAACGCTACTTTCATTTCTTTGTCTTATTAATGGAATTAAAACTAAATGAGAGGTATGTATATTTTAATTCCAGAATTATATTCATCATTTAGATATATCATTAATTATATATATCCATTATATACATGTACTTTTAATAATACATTACATTTGGGGATAAGAAATGAAATGCACCGTTCATGGAGACGGTAGTCCGTACGTACGCATGAACGCTACTTTCATTTCTATCTCATACTTTAATGGAAATAAATGATAATGATATATATATAGGTATATTATAATTCCAGTATAACATCATATATAATAACTTTAAATCCATCCTTTACACGTCCCACATATGGCATTAACGAATCACATCACTTTGAGGGGGCGGTAGTCCGCACTTCCTAAAATGAAGATATCGTGTTTTACCCATAATGGAAACCATAAAGGTATGCCCAAAATGAAAAAAACAGAAGCTTAAGGAAAACATAAACATATAATATATCATATATAAAAATAGTGACATCATAATGGCCACCTTTGAAGGTGTTAAATGAGTATTGAACAATCATCGTTTCGGGAGGCAGAATTTCGCCATCCACGGAAACCGTATGTTCTTTAACCATTTGATGTAGTTGTGTGAGAGTGTAGCTCAAATATATCTTATAACAACATCCTAGTATATTGAAGATACTGGTGTTGTTACAAAAGAAGTAAATAAAAAGAGTTTAGGGGGTCGGAGAAGCAAAATAAAACAAATGAGCATGAGAGAATGAAATACCTTAAAAAGTGTAACTTCTTTTGGTTTGAGCCTAAAGGCTTCCTTTGAAAGGATTCTGCCCAAAGGGAATCCTCTAGGATGAGGAGAGGGATGTGGAGAGAGCAAATGGGCAGGGGTTGGCCGAGCCAATGGCTTGAAGAGTGTGTGAAATGAGGTAGAGGTGGGGGCCTTTTATAAGGGGAGAGGAGGGGCACTTTTGGAAAGTAAAGAAACATTACATTATTTGAAAATGTGTTTCGGTTTTAAAAGGTCCCACATTGATGGAATTCGTGGATAAGGTGATAAGGCATCGAAATCCATTCATCCAATTGGTTTTGGACATGTGTAGTTCATAGATTTTATTTTATCTTTCCATTTTATTTAAATCGTCAAATAATGATGTCATCGCTGCATCATTATTATGTCATAAATAATTAAATTTATTTAATGTCTACAAATTATAAAAAAAATACTATGATATAGGAAATCTTTTTAGCTTTCCAATGACTATTTATAATCGAAATTTGGACTTGTATAACCCCACTTAAAAATTGTTTTAGTAAAACAATTTATGTTAGTTTCATTTTCACTTTAACATTAAATAAAAAGTATTTTATGTCATTTCCCAACAAAAGTGGATCCATGGGGTCCCCAAGTTAGGCCATGACTTGTCTTGGTCGGCCATGACACAACCAATGAGGTTGGGACATGTGTCTAGGTCATTTTATATTATTAAAGCATTATTTATACATTAAACTACCCTAATTACCACTAATCGCGATTAAGAACTTAATAAGTTACTATTCACCAAAAAATTATTTTAATCTCATTGAACCACATTTTACTTCTTAATGACAACCATGTATGTCGGATTTTCAAAATTCAATACACATTAGTGGTAAACTTTCATTTAACTGAAAAATCAGTTTGCTTGATTACCACTTAGTGGTTTCACTATTCATCAAAATTGAAGTTTTTCAGAAAATTACCAAAAATTCACTCTAAGCTATATTTGATATTCCGAATTCAAAAATGAAGTCTATTTTACAAAATTCAAATCATATAAGTCACATTAATTAATTTAATAATTAATTCCCGCTGCCAGAGCAAATAGCGTGTTTTTACAAAACAATAAGTATCAAAAGATTGACACCAGTTTAAGTCTAATTTCAAATCGAAATTGATTCCAATGACCACCATTGGATAAAATGGTAAAAATATATTCTAATTTCACTTCAAAACCAATTCAAAACATAATCTAATCATATAAATAAATTAGATTAAAAAGTAGTTTTGATGTAAAATGCAGCATTTTACACTATTCATAAAAAATGAACTTTATCAGAAAGGTACCAAAAATTACACAAAGTAAAATTTGATGTCCTGATTCTTAATAAGAGTTTTATTTGGTCCAAAAGAATGTATAAGAGTGATCAAAACTATATTTAATGACGGTTCACCATTAAAAGGTGATAAGTGAACCTTTAGTGAAAATTAGAGTATAAAAGCCTAAAATTGAACTCTTTCCGTATTTTAAGCCTTTATCTTTTATTGGGTAAATGTAAAAACATCTAAAAACATATCTATTCATATTTTAGTTATTTCTATTCATTCCCGCCAGTACAACGACTACTTGTTAACTAACATAATATTATTATATTACTAGTGTGCTACGTAAGTTTCAAAGAAACTCATCGTTGCGTATCGGGTACGCTATCGAACATAGCAACCCCTTTTAATTAAAATTCATATTTAATTCTCTAATATTAATAAATATGAAAATTATTTATTCTTTAATTACCTGGGATGTTACATAAATACTATGGATAATAGGGGTGTTTCTACTTTTTATGGCATGAACTATCACAGTTGGAGGAACATGATGCTACCCTACCTCTTATCATTTAGATAATAAGCTAGAGATACTTCAATAGTGGGATTCCCACCCATTACTAAGGAATTTGTTGTGACACATTTAGATTACAAAAACACAAGGAATGATAGTGAACCAAAATGTACCATCTTATTTTATATTTCAGAGAAGATATATACAAATGTCATGGTCTCAAAAATTCCTAGTATATCTACAAAAAATATAGAATCAATTATGAGGAAAATATCAAGTTAAATAAATCCAAGATACAGGTATATACGAGTAGATTTCAGGATATTAAAATGGATTATGATTAGAGTATATATAAATTTTTCATCATGGTGAATATGATACTTAGTAACATTCATGGACTTAATGAGAAGCTAGAAGATTCTACTATTATGATAAATATTATGAGAAATTTCGTATAAATATTTGATCATAAGGTTTAAACCTTATAATATAGAAAATATTTTCTATTAGATGAACTTTATAATATTATCATGTAATATAAAAAGATAAGGAACCAACTTTAAATAAGAAAGTAAAAGATGAGATGGATTTTGAATCCATGACAAAAGGTAAATTTAGATAATAAGAGGTTGGATAATAAAGTCAATATAGTGAGTATGAGGATGTTGAAGAATTTAATAATTGTATTGATCTTCTTTTAAACTATTTTTTAAAAGGTAAGTAAAAAGGAAAATGGAAAAAGTTATTAAAGTGTTGGAATTATGTGGTCATTAGATACTTTGTCAACGACTATACAAAAAATAAGACTATATATTCTGACACAAATGAAGAAGAAAATATATCATAAAAATATAAAATGTAAAAGAAAAATAAGGAGGGGTATTCCAATAATATAAAGAGAAATTTTATCATCAAATATGAATATGACAACTCATCATCAAGTATCTTTTCATAGGAAAACGTAAATTTTATTATGACCATTGAGAAATTATTTAATCATCAAGTAGTGATAATGATGGAGAAAAAAGGATATAGTTATAATGGATACTGAAAGTGAACATGGAAGAAACTCTTAAGAATAATACAAAACTCTAGAATGAGAATAAAAAACTGATGAAATATAAATAAGAGTTAGTTATTAAAAAGGAGAAGTCTGATAAAGAAGAATTTTTTTGATGTGATTAAGAATAATAGATTGAATATAATTGATTTTGGGAATTTGATATGTGATATTGAGGAGAAACTAACTTAGAAGGAGGAAGAACTATCTAGGACACAAAATATCTATGTACTAGCACCCAATGAGCTAAATAAGAGTAGAGAATATTTTAACAAATTCACTAAGGCTAAATGTGAATCTTCTTAATATCATGAAAAAAATTAATTTGAACCTGATTGTAATAATAAATAAAGTGAGATATATTCTTCTATATAAAATTAATTGAGGAATAAATCAATAATACTATTTTCTCCTAGGAAAAAATAAGGATCATTTTGAAGAAGTACAAAAACAATAAGTGTCTGGGAAAAATAATTTTTAGGGTGAAAGATATAATTTTAGAAGATATTATTAGTGTTATAGAAGTTATGGACACAAGGCCTACTATTACTAGAATGAAATATCATTTTAAGAGATTATTTTTAAATCAATGGGGATTTATGGTGAGACAATATTAATAAGTTCTCAAATAATGAAATTTATTGTGAAAAATCCACCCAAGATAGAAATAAAAAAAAATTAATGAATACATGGAGGAGATTTATATTAGGTGTGAGAAAAAGGGACACAAAGCTGAATAATGCTTGAAGAAATTACCAGGATAATTTTTTTTGTGATGTGAAAGGGGATAAAATTTATAATTATAAATAAGGTAAGTCTTGTATAACTGAGTCACCCCAATATGCGACACTCAAGAATGATGAGAAGAAAAAGAAAGAGTATTTATCTATTTGACTTGATTAGTTGAAATTTTCTAAACAAAACGAATAAACTCTAATGATGTTTGAATCTAATTTAAATTAAGTGCTTTCACAGGAATAAATACAAGTTGATGAATTTTTTTCCAAAAAGGACAATTTTAAAATTCAAGGAAATGTGTGTGAGATATATAATCAAGCTAGACATGCCATGAAGCATTGTATAACTATTTTACTAACCCAATAAGAGATATAAATACTGATAAAAACATCCAGTAATTAAATTTCCCCAATATATGAGTTATATAATAATAATCTACACTAGGAAGCATTTTCTATGAAAAATATAAGCATGTAGCCTTAGACAGGTGTTAAAAATAAGAGGAGCACAACACAATCTAATATTAGAAGAGATAAGGAGAACCCATGGTTGATAAGAAACTATCATCCTGAGTGATACTTATGAGGAGTAAATACTTCTCTATATATTCCCATATCTATATTATTTTTTAATAACATTTAGAGAATTGAAAGATATGGATGCATCCCTTAAGGGGGAGTAAAGATGATTTGAAGTTATTAAATCTTCACTAGATAATGAATGAGGAATTTCTATATAACCTTGTAAAAATTAAACTTTGTGGAATGAAAATGAATCCCATATCCCTATTCTGAATTATTTAATAATTATTTTCAAGGGGAAGTTGTTATTGAGTTAAAAGGGAGAGCTATATTTTTTTCACTTGAACTTTCTAATGTTCTTTTTCAAATGAGTGAGAGATGTATATATTTCATGTTGTGACTTTTTGGGAAGCCCCAACACACCAAGGATGATTTTTTTATGAATTTAACGAAATAGTTATGATGACATGAATAATCTAAGTTTCTATCACATGCATGTTTATTTATCGACAACAATCACCTTAGTTATAGACTTTATTTTTCTATACTGGGTTATACCATGTTGAATTTGAGTTTTCTAACTAAAGTATATTTTATAAGATAATGTGTGGTGTTATCTCCCTCTTTATAAATGGAATCATATGGTTATAATATGATAAATAAAAATATGTTTTTAATAAGAAAGGTGAAATGCGAAAACCATTTCATATCCTTTGTATTCATTCTCAATAAGGTGGATGAATAAAAACACACATATTGACATAAAAGGTGCTTTCATGGCATTGATAACAAATCCAAAGAGGGAGATTGAAGTGAACATTAGTCAAATTGATTTTTTTAATAAGTTTAACTAACTTTGAGATGGGAAGATTCCAATATTTATTGAGTAATTGAGAAGAAATAATGAGGAGATAATGATTCTTGGAGGGTTGTTATGGATAAATCCTCATGTGTATTACTTTGTATTTAATGATACATAAATATGTAGAGGAAGGAAAAAATATAAATCAATGTGGGATTTAATTATTTTGTGATTGCTCTTACTTTTTATTTAATGATATAGAAATATACACGAGCCACATGTTTTAAAATGATACAACATAATCTTCTACACTTGTGCATCATATTCTTCGTACAGAAACCATATAATCATGTTGTACAATATTTTTGAATATTGTGATTTTTATAATCAATCCAATCACAAATATATGTCTCTAAAGACTAAAATTCCCCAAACCTTCTTATATGAATACTGTGATTTTCATGTGATCAACTTTTATAAGATGAAGCTACTTCCAAGTCTAGAAAACTATGTTACATTGTGATATTCATTAATATGAACATATAACTGAGTTTAATCCTTGAAATAAAGAAAATATATTGAATTATTCATATACATGTTAGTAATCCACCACATAGTAGAATCTTGATATGTTAAGAATGAATACCATGGATTTTATCATAAAAACAATTTGAGATATGATGAATGTTTCAGAGTTCTTTAAATAAGATTGTATTAGATTTAAATGTTAATCTAAGGTAGTGGAAATTATTCTATAAATACTAAGTTACACCAACATTTGGGTAAATTATGTTCATTGATAAATATTTCATTTTCAAAAAATAGAGTCCTTGTGCTTTAGACTATGTGAAAGAGAGCATCTATAAGTCTCCTAGGCTACGAGAAGTGAGATCCTATATGATATATTGACATGAAGAAACAATAAGATGATAAATAATTATTATCTAGACTTATGAAATGATTTTTAACTTGATATATATATATAAACCTAATATTTCTAATAGTTATGTATGATTCACTTTGAGTTACCTGAAGGTCTCCTATATGATTGAGTTTTCTTAAGATACCATAAGGATTTGCGAAGGAGAACTATGGTTAATTATTGTTTGGTTTTCATGAACAAGAGGAAAAAAAGAACATTTTTTTGGTTTTTTTTGAAGAAGATAAAATTTTTTTGGAAGTGAGATCTAGTTCATTCATACCTATTCAAAACTACATTTAAGAGTGCATGATTTCATGTGTGCAATCTATATACATGCTTGCAGATATCCAAAACATTTTAAAGAAGAGTTGAGTTTGAAGAATAAAATTTTGTAGAAAGATATTATAGTGAAAAAAACTTAAAAAATTAAATAAAATAATAATAATATTGGATATGTTATTGGTTTTACACAAACTCATGCAACTTTTATTATATCTTGAATGAAAAAAGTGCACTTGCAGTTATTGAGTTGGGAATTCAAGATGAAAGTTAATACAAGTTTTACAATATTATCCTCGAATAAAATAATTAAAGAAGAAATAATAGACGAGATATTTGAACATTCATGTTCTAAATATAACATTGACATACATACTTGAAGTTTTACATGAGAAGACTTGGTCTCATATGCTCATGGAGGAAGATCATTCTCAGTGGTGTGGTAGAAGCACAACACAAGATGAAGATATTTATAATTATGGATCATCCTTGAAGATTAGATGTTGTGTTGGGGAATATAACAATTCATGGTTTAATATATGAAATTTGGGGGTATAAGCAACCATTGTTGAAGAATTAGTTAGGGTGTATAAACAATCATGGTTGTAGACGACGATTGGGTTGTATAACTAGTCAAGTATACAGTTGTTGGTTGAGGTTATAACCAATAATATTAAATATTATAATTTTGTTGTATAACCAAATATTTTAACTAGTTGTTCATATATTTGATAATTTTTAACTGGGGAATATAACCAGTTTCAACAAGTAGTTATTTATGACTATACCTTGTAAATCCGTTTGTGTTGTGCTATAATTATTTAGATTGAGTTTGAGGTGGGGTTTAATAATTAAGGTTTAGGGATTAGGAATTTAATCTATCACAAAGTTTTAATTAAAAATAATAATTCACAAAAAAATAATGCACCACTAATTCACCCCACCCCTCTAAATAGAACTTAGCTGATTTTTGGCTTATATGGTCATAAAATAAAAATTATGTATCAAAACATCAAGAGATGTGTGGGAAGGGATTTGTATTGTAATGTATCTTTTATATGTCCTTTAATTATATCTAAGATCATTAAAATAAATATTATAAGTAAGGTATGATTGAAAAAGTAAAACAAAGGGACCTTGAATTTTAAAAATTCCACTTATCATTTTAAGTACACTAAAACTCATATAATCTTTAATTAGTCAAAAAATAAATTTCTATAATGTAAAATATTCCCAAGATATAAAGAAATATAATAATTTAATAAATGTTAAAAAAACTTTTAATAACATCTCATGTTGGGAAATGTTTTCATTTCATATTATTTTACACGTAGGGATTTCTCAAATAGACCTGAAATTTATTAAATTTTCAAAATTAATTTAGGATTAAAATCATATCAACAATAATGTAATTTTTTATTTATAATTTAATAAAAAATCATTATAGAAATCAATTTTAAAAAATTATGAATGTCCCTAATGAAGATAAATTCTCACTTAAAAATAAAACAAAAATAAAAACTATTCAAAATCTAGTAGCATTTATGTTCCATCCTCTGTACTAAGATGTTACTACCCACATAGGAACTCAATAGTTAATTTGATTATTTTCATAGAATATGAATAATATATTAACAAATGAATGAGGTGGGATAAAACATCCTGGTTATTAGTATGGGAAACATTAATTAAATTTCTTAAAATGGTCTATAATGTAATCCATGTCTGCTTACCTCATTGAGAAACCTACATAGAAAACAACTAAATAATAAATTTATCAAAATAAAGAAAATGAAAGTGAAAATGAAATATATAATGGAAGATAATCTTAGTTTGAACCCCCAAGTGAGTACTAGGTTTTTTACTTTCCCCATTAGGTAGTAACAGTTGTCACTGAAAATTAGATAGAGGATATGGTTTGTGTGATTTAAACTATAATATACTCTTCCTTCTAATGTGATTATCCTTTAACTGTAATGGATAACCCCTTTTACCAGATAATATATTCCCACCCATAATCATTTTAGTGTAGTGTGAAAGTTTGGGGTAGAAGGATGAAATATTGGTCCTCCTCTTTTACTATTTGCACACTTAGAAAACTCACTAAGTGTGTGCAGGTTACTCCTAGAAGTATACTTTCATTTATTTTTCCTTGAATAAGCTATTCATCCTAAAATTCACTTATTTTACATCTACTACTTCAACCACATTAGAAAACCAAAATTGATACTCTACTCCTTCAACCATGGAATGCAACAATGATTCTGTATTTACAATCATGGTATAAATGATTTTTATTTTCATTTTAGTTTTAGTAAAATATGAATAGAATGAAGGAATAAAATAATTTATCCAATAATATGGTTAGAAAATTTTTTCTTTATCCATAAACAAATGTAACACACTAAAAATTTAGATTAGTATGATCAATAGCTTTCTTAACACACCACACTGAGATTTAAGAAAACTATGATATACTATTAAAAATATTATTTAAATGAGACTATTATATCCTAGCTGTTAAATATTAAATTATGGGTAGTAACAAAACTATTATGAAAAATATTCATAAATGTTTTAAATAATGAAAATGTATTGATTAATTCATTATAAACAAGTACTCAATTTTTAGAAAAGTGATTTTATACTTCTAAAATAGGTTTTATTGCCTTTTGTACACAAAAATTATAATTAATTTATATAATTTTTAGAAATTTTATTTAATTAAATGAATATAAATTTTCAAATTTTCATTCCAATATTAGTTTACGGTGTTTTTTTATAATTTTTTTGAAATGATTTACCTTTCAGTGAATATTGAAAAATACCATTTTTTGTAAAACTATCATTTATTTTGAGGTAAAATTCCTATGATGTTTTAAATTTGATCATAAAGTAACATACATAAACTATAATTATTAATAATATAATTAATTACATATGAATCATCATTATACTCCATTTTTCTATAAGTTCATTTTTTGGCTTATAAATATATTTTATATAAAAACTATTTTGATGTGCACAATATGTTTCTATCTTAATAAATTAAGTTAATATTTTTTAATGTTTTAAATAAATGTATGGTTTATATATTAAATAAAATAATTTAACATTCATTTTATAGTTTTTATAAGGAAATTAATGGATGTAAATTAATTTTTATGCATTATAATGAATTTTTCTAAAATGGGTTTTTGTTGCATTTTACGTGCTTATTTAAAATTAAAATTTTCCACCTATATAAAATGAATATATTAAAATGAATTATATTTTTTTATTCATAACAATTAATATTATTTAATAGGTCAAACATAATTTTTTTTCATACTGAATAGTAAAAATAGTAATATTTTGTTACCATGTTTAAGGTTAAAAAGAGTTTATCGAGGGGTTAAACAAAGAGATAGGGGTAATAATTCCATCCACACCTGTATAATTATTATTTTTGAAGATGTTATGACCTAATATTATATTAACCTATAATTCCTAGCCTTTTTGATCCACCTTCACATTTAAGTGACCTTATATTATTGAAATCTTTTAAGAATTTCCATGGGTGTCCACCCCCTTACTTATTAAAGAGAAACTCTTCTCCTCTTTTATTCATAATTTTTCCCTCTATCTCAGACATGACCTTATTAAAAACCTTACTAGATTTATTAAAATCATCCAAGAGATTTTTTTTATTCTCCTAATATCATCCTTTCAATGATTACAGTGTGAACCAAAGGATGCTCCTCAAAGAAATGTTATAAATCATAGTTGGGTATTTTCAATTTTATTTATTCTTCCAACTTATCTAAAAATGTAGTGACCATTAAAACATGAATACACCAGTATCATAAATATAATGATATTTTGTTATTATTATTTAATAACCATTTTCCCACCTCTTTTCTATCAAATGGGAAATTATAGTTTCTATCATGTGTACGTGTGGACTACCACCTCCACATAACAATATGAATCATTTCCCATCACCATATTTCATGGTTTGTTAATATGATTTATTAAATATTTATATATTATATATATAACATAATTATTATTCTATAATTAAAATATATTATCTACCTTATTATAATCCCATCCATTGAAAAAAATGATAACATCGCTCATGTGTACTTATGGACTACCACATCCACATAGTGATGCGATTCATTTTTATTTTTGATTAACTTGGTTGGTAATAAGGTTAGATTAAATAAATATAAATGATATTTATAATATAGTAAATATTATTTAATAATGTATTACCATTTACCTTTATTTTATTCCATCCACTGAAAAGTGGAAACATTACTCGTATGTATTTCTAGATTATAATCTCCAAGAAGTGATGTAATTAATTTTTCATATCCACTTTATATGAATAGTTATAAAAGTGTATATAATGATTAAAATTTATAATTATGGAATGATTATTTTTTTTATGAAGGAACCATGATCAAAGTACAAGGACCAAAACTTTTGAAACAAAATATATATGAGAAACGAAGCACTTAACACCTCAAATGACGAATTTAATAGAAAATTTCTAATAAATGGGTGATGAAATGATATAATTGAATTATATATTAAATTATTATTATTAATATGAATATTTTATAGAATTATAATAAATATAAATTTATTATATAGGAGTTTAGAGTGCTTATGAATCAATTCAGATATAAAGTAAGGTTTTTTTATCTCAAATTCATCTCTTTGATACATATTTTGTATTATGTGCCTAATTTCATTTATTTAGATTATATACTACCTATTATGGATATTATATCATGAATTATATTTTACTAATTATATTTTAAGTTCAATTACAATCCATCTCTTTCAAGGTGTTTTTACTAAAATGTTACTCAAGTCGTAAGGGTTCTTCATCTCAATTTTCTTTCATTGATGCATGTTTGATGTTATACACCTTTTTATTTTTAAAAGGTGTATATAAAAATTATTTGAAATGTTTTTTTCTAGACAAAAATGGAGGTGACTTTGAATTCTAATTATATTCTCCTCAGTTTCACCATTTTTTATATGACAGAAACTCCTAATGGCTCCCACATCAATGATAAATCATGAACTAGATTTTCAAAGGCAGGTGTTCATGGGGTTATAAAACCAAAAAATTCTTAATAACTCACATTGGTAAAGAGTATATGAGGTTGGTATAATTATACCCTTTTAGGGGGAATTACTACCTACTTTGGGACTCTCTTATATATTTAAGATATGTTCATAAATACTTCCCAAGACCCAATACAGGACTGGTTACCCCTATGTCAATGACTTCACCAAAACCATGTTTTGATGATAACAAATGTGTTTGTAATGGGTTATATATTATCCTATTCTCTATTTATTATACTATAGTTTATAGAAATGTTTGGGAAATATAGAGTTTATCACTATCCAGGGATGCATTTGGTGTTTTGGAGATGGGATTGAGCCTCCATGAGGAATCCCATGTATCCTTTGAGAGCATGAATCAAAACCCATATAGTTTGTATGACATATTTTAACTTCATGTGACATGACTACACTTTTAATTTTAACATCAATAGATAATGATGTAAATGAGGGAATTTGAATATTAAATGTAGGGATCAATCCTTAGAGTGACATCATATGTATTCAATCAAGACATGAATTATAGTCCACATAGTTTTCCTATGGTGTTTTCATTGTAAAAGGTGTGGTGACATAGGTTTTGAGTGGCACATATGCATGTAAGGATGACCATATTTTCCACATCAAGAGTGTGATCCTTTGGGTGATGAATAGATGTAATTGGACTTCGATCTCAAAGGAGGACCATATTGGGGGGGGGGAATCTACATCATGAAATTTTTACAATCACTACCAATCTATAATCCCACATGAGTCATACTCAGTGTGTGAAATAAGAGATAATGCAGGATTGGACACTTCACATGAGATAAAATTTTCATAGGGATTACACATTGAGGTTGACCTGATAGTTCATTACCAATATTGTAGATAATCTTGTTTGTATATCGGTCCTTAGGAAGGAATCCTATGTATCTTGTTTATAATAGGAATCATTTTTCGTATAGTTCAATTATAATCTTAATACACTAATGGGTTTAAGGTGTTAGAGGGAATGGTCGAGGAATAAACTTAAGAGGATGGTCATGTGTGAACCCACTTCTTGTCCATTGATAGATGAGGAAGGATGATAAACTCCTAGGAGAATTTTGGTCCTATGAGCAAGAGTATTTGGATTATGGATGAACTTACACTAAGTGGTTACCGACTTAACATATTTATTCCTTATCCTATAATGAATGAAGAGACATGATGACCATGAAATGTCTATCAAATATGTTTGGTATGACATGGATTCCCTTTTGAGGGAATAGAAACAACATGGTAGTATGAGTTCATAACCCTAGCCCATTAATGATAATCCCCTCATAAATGGGGTTCTTTTATAATCCACATGCTTGGAGGATCACATGTTATATGTCTAAGTGTGCCTACCTAATAGGGTTGACATGTCCTAAGGTGTCTTCTTGATAAGGCTGACATGTCTGAGGGTATCTTCCTGTCATGTCCATGGGTTTCAGTGCGATTAAATATGAAATTTATAAGGTTTGATGTATGATCAAATATGACATGTCACAAGGATGATGCATGACAATGATGACATGTCCAAGGATCTTTATGTGATTAAATATGACATGTCAAATGCCATCACATGATCAAAGATGATATGTTAGAGGGCTTCTGCATGATCAAAGATTACATATCATATGGCTACTACATGAAAAGGATGACATATCCAAGGCTCTTCATGTGATCAAATATGACAAATCCAAGGGTTTTACATGATCAAATCAGAAATGTTAGAGTTTTTTTTCAAGATCATGCTGATCTATCTAGGGTGCATGATTAATAAATTGAGCATGTGAACCACATGATGGAATCATGAGACAAGTTAGGAGTGATTCGATCACATGAACTTAAAGTATTCATTCGATGAGGTATCATGAATGGGTTTAATATTTCATGTATGAAAAAGGGAACACATCTATGGATTTGAACAACATGTCCAAGGACACATAAGGGAATCATGAGACCTGTGAGGAGTCTGGTGATCATGTAACTCCTTCGCATAAATTCCTCTTCATAGAAACCGATTTTCATGATGAAGGGGTTCATGGATCGAAGGTTCATGTCAATGTTTCACATCCTATGGTTTGCATAGAAATAGGAGGTAATGTTTATGGGTTCAAATTCATTTTAATGCCACATGTCAAGGAGTTTTTTCATGTAAAATAAATATGTTCATAGATATTCTCATTTGATAGTTGAGGGTGTGTGGGGGAATTTTATGCTAGTGTTGTATGATAAGGAGACACATTCCTAAGATTCATGTATGCATCTCATAATCATAGGGATCACATATTGTTAATATTTTCATCTGATTTCATGATCTTATTGGGATCATGTGATGGTGTCTCGTGATAGGGTATCACAATGGGTTTATGCGATGGGTTCACGTGATGGGTTCTCATGATTACTTAGATAATTCACCAAAAGCAGTAGCCTTATCCTCCCACTCTTCCTCAATTTTTATCTACCTCTATCTCCCTCCATTTTAGAGAGGGGTAGGGGTTTATATAGGAAAATTTCAGCCAAGGTCACCACCTCTTTGTATGGTGAAGGTGTTGCATGCAATGAATCGATGTTGTGGGTGGATTATCTTTGAGGATATGAAAATATATAAGATCTTCATGATTAGGTGACACTATTTTCTATATGAAATTAAATGATCACTTCATAGTGATATTTTCATGATAAGCTTCACATGACCATGATTCAAATTATCATGTGTTAATCAAGTGGATAGTCTCGAGGCAAATTCCAAGTGCTTCATAAGATGAGTGTTGTCCACAAAATCCTCACATGATGGTTAACATGGAAGATTCATGGGATTCATGTGATTAAAAACATGTGAGTGGGTAACTTCTTGAGAACCACTAAAGGATTCACATGATTAGTTCAAGGGATTCACATGATTAATCGACATGTCTATGGAAAAATGTTGGACAACCACTAGTGAATTGATTTGAATAATGTTTTAAATGATAAGGGTTTATCACAAAGGGAAGATACATCATTTTTCACACGAACTAATTCATTTAAGTTTCATTCATATGATCTTCATCACTTGATCATATGATACTTTGATATTCTCACAATTCATACAAATGGTTCTTGTGATCAACATAGTTGACCATCCCTTGGAATTGTAAAATCCTTAAGATGATCTCACAATACCTCAAGTTCCTTTGAATAAAAACATTCGAAGTCTAAGGGTTGAAGGTGATGGATCTTTTAAAAATGCTAAAAATATGTGAGTATGCAATTCACATGATAAGTCACTTTATCACATGACGACGTCATACGATTCCATGATGATCATCGAACGATCTTTATGTGATTTTTCATGTTCCAATGATAGCCTAGTGATTGTCTTTATTTGGTCAAGTAACCCATAGAACCTATTATTATAGAATTAAGAAATCAACACTTGTGATTATCTTCATGAAATGACTCAAATTTCAGAAGCCCCACATTTATGAACAATGAAGTTACATGAATTCCTTAGGGATGATCGAGCACCTCAAATTGCCTGGGTGGAGATGGTTTTCATGGAGGATGTCAAATACTAGAGTTGACATTGAGAGTGGATCATATACTCAAACTAGTGGTGTTAAGGATAGTAGTGGACGAGTGGAGGTTTGAGATGATGTAGGGGAGCAATTAGACTGCTCGGATCATCTTGATAAAATAGTTGTAGTTTTATCCATATGTTTTTATGGAGGAATAGTGTGTGTTCTACAGAATTAATCCCACATCAGTTTTATTCTATTTGTAAATTGACTTAATAATCCCCTCCATTTCATACATTCATCGATCCATGGAACTGGGGTTGGAACCCACACACACCTGCATCCATGCCCTCACCGATCATTTAGCACACTTGTGTGGATCAACTAGGAACCTTCTATGTATGACATACATTTCTAGAGGTATCTATGCTCCACCACACATTTTTGCATGGATGGATGGATATTTTAGCTCCTAATCATTTTTAAGGAGACTCGCACATGTTCCCTTGGTTGAGTTGGATGGTTAGATATCTTATATGGGAAATTTGTTTGATAATGTCATACTTAAAATACATAGAATACTATCTACATAAAATGAGGGAAATAAGGGACATAATATATGCCCTTATATAATGAAGTCCAAGACATTATTATTTAGGAATTAAATATACACACTTCTTTATAATTCATTCATGAAAAAATATGAATTTTATTTTCTTGGGCTCCATACTTCTCTAATACAGAATGACAATGTGTTTGGTACACATTTAAAGGTGCTAAAAAATTCCCCCCTTAGAATCAGATTCATTAAAAATGAAATGAATCTAATTATAATAAAAAATAGCTCACTTTTCCATGTACATGAACATATTAAGGGATTTTATCTGAACCATATGAGAGAAAATACGATTATGTTGATAGGGGATTTTGAACACCACCAAGAGGAAAATCTTGAGTCAAGGTGTTTGGGTTGTTGGAACTGATATCCTCTAGGATTATTCTCAAGGAATTGGATTTCATAGATGATTAAGATTATATAGAGGTATTAAAATCATGAATTGAATAATAAGTACAAATTTTTGGATGGAAAATGGATTGGTATGGAAAGAAATTTGTGGCTAAATCCAAGATAAGAGATTGGAAGCCACTACACATCTAAAAGGAATGGGAATAAAAACTTAATTTTTTATAAGATGGAATAGTCATGTATAGATGAATCTCATGAATAAGGGATATATTTTCTTTAATGATGAACACCATGATGATATTTCCTACATAGATATAGCTCATACATAGGAAAGGCGATTTCATCACATTGAGACTTAATCATGGGTAGGGACCCATTTTTTAGTGGGGATATTGCACATATATTTCATTCATGCTATATTTTAGGCCACAAAGAGTAGTCCACCCTATGAAGTTTAATGAAATGTGATATGGATCAAGTATTATATAGTTTTAAGATATAAAAAGATTAGGTAACCACAAATGGTTTCTATGAAATATAAATGCACTCTAATTTTTTCCTATTTTGGTGGAACTAGAGACCATATATTTATTTTTTATAGGTATATATGGTAGTCCCTATAAGATTTATATCTATTAACTTTTAGGCCTAAATTTTTTCTAAGCCATTGATGAAGAGGATTAGTGAGGATGGACTTATATTTTTCCCAATTAACCTTTTATAGGTTTCCATCATAAAAAGTTTGGTTCCTTTTCCTTTTCATAAGTGCTTAATGTTTCCTGGATCACATAGGGTGTGTATCCAATGAGAAGAGACACAAATATTTTTCAGGGAACCTTTTATGGTTATTCAACTTATAGATATTTTTGTCTCTTTCAATTGGATTTTTAGGACTTATAATGTAGATAATTGTTGTAGTTTAGGGTCTTCTAACTCGAACCCACTGTTACTGTAGTTTAGGGTCTTCTAGATGAGACCTATTGTTGTTGTAGTTTAGAATTTCTAGATCATAACTATTGTTTATCTAGTTTAGGTTATTATATCTTGGACTTGTTGTTAAATTAGTTTAGGGGATTCTAGATCATACCTCTTGTAGCTGTAGTTTAGGGTATTATAGCTTTGACCTATTGTTTCTGTAGTTTAGGATCTTCAAACCTAGACATTATATTTTTGTAGTTTAGGGTCTTCTATATTAGACCTAATGTTTCTATAGTTTAATTTCTTCTAGCTTTGACCTTGTAGATACCGAAAAGTGCATAAGCACCAGAGAAAGTTCCAAATCAAAAAAGTGAAGTCATATTCAGACCCGGATGCTCAGTCTGGGGGGCCCGAAGATGTTGCGCAAAAAAACGAGAGAAGTGTGCGAAAAAAATATGTCCCGCGCAGAAGGTACAGGGATTCGTGAAAAGTCCTGGCGCTGGTGTGGAATAATTTCACACCCTCACCCCGTATGGTTTCTATTTCACGTCGCCGCATCGGTCGTGCAATTATTTCGCGCAACACTGGAATTCCGCGCTGCCAGTTTTCTATAAATAGAAGGCGACCCCTTCCTTTTCAGGGCAGGAAAATTTGAACCGCCTCTCGTGCACGTAATCAGGATTCTGGTTGTGTACAATATGGATTTTAGGTAAGGTTCTTTTTCGAGCCAAGTCACCCCGGGATCCGTCTTCGCATGAGATCCCCCTGGCTTAGACTAAACCCCAACCCCTTCAGGGTCGGACCCTTGCATGCAATCCCTTCCATAGCGCGCAGGCCTGTCAGTGGCGTGCAATCCCAGCATTTGCGCGCCCCCCTGTCCTTACGCGCGGCCCTTGCCGCCTACGCATAATTCTACCCCTTGTGCGCAATCCATTAGAGTTTCCCGCAAATCCTCAACCCCCCTGTTTCATGCGAGCAACACATTTCACGCCAACCTGGGGTTTTCCGCGCGAGGCGCCCCCTATTGCACGCAGCCCCCCTGCGCGCAATCCTTTAGCGCCCTTCACCTCCATGCTCCCCGGGCACCCCTTGTGTGATTCCCTCCTTCCGGGTGTCGTTCACAGGTGTCCTGCGCACCCCGTTCATTCTTATAATACACGGTTCTCCCGTATGGCCTTATCGGCTTGTACGAAGTAACTTCCATGTCCGTTGGACAATCCTTTCCATTGCATTGCTTTTCCTTTTTTCTTCTTCGCATAGGCATGCTAACAACTATTGTTTCTTCGTATAGCCATTCTAACATGGACCCCTCGATGGTTCTCCCTGTGACACCCCCTCAGTACGGCCTTTCCGATTCCTTCCCTTCCACAAGGGGCATAGGGCACCGGTTATGTAAGTCCTAGGGGTGCAAAGCCAACCCATCTCATCCGAGCTGCAGGACGTTAAACTACCAAGCACCTCATCCTCAATACATGACGTTAAACTGTGACCTGGCCCCGTGCCTCCCACGCAGGGTCCCCCCGCCTCAAACGTTCTCCATGCCCACTCGTCTCCACGGGGATGGTGGGGTCATCCCTCATAGGGGTGATTTATTGGAGAGGCATTTGTCCGCGAGGAAGGGAAGCCACATTTGTGTAAGCCCATAGCCTTCCTTCCAGGAGGCATCACCCATGATCCTCCTCACTTCCTCAGAGCCAAGGCTAGCAGAGGACATGATTGGGAATGGGGCTTCTCCTTTATAGGTGCCAAATCCCTCTACCACTGTGCTTTGTTGCCCCGGGGCCTCCATCATAGAGTAAGTCCCGGTACCATGGGCTGCTCAACGCGTAAGCCCCTCTTCGCTTCCCACAGACACACCCTTAGCGACGTGATCATCAGGTCCATTCAACCTCTTGTTTCTCACACTGAGCATGACTCCCATGAGCTTAGAGTGAGCACCGACCATGACACACCATGGGCCACATCAGAGCTTAATCCCCAAATGCCCCAGTCCCGCATGACGTTAAACTGTGTACCTGAACTACGGTGACTTTGATCAATGCTAAGGCATTGTACATAGGAAGCCTCCACGAGGTTCAATCCCCACCACCTTGGGCCATCTCAGAGCGTAATCCCCATCCATCCCGAACTACGGGGACTTTGATCAATGCAAAGGCATGGTACGTAGGAAGCCTCCACGAGGTTCAAGCCCCACCACCTCGGGCCGTCTCACAGTATAAGCCCCATCCATCCCGAACTACGGGGACATTGATCTGTGAAAAGGCATGGTATATAGGAAGCCTCCATGAGGTTAAGGCCCCACCACCTTGGGCCATCTCCGAGCGTAATCCCCAATCCATCTGGACCCCAGGTCACCATTCACGTCGGTTTGGCGCCACCCTGGGCCGTCTCAGATCGTAAGCCTCATCCATCCCGTACTACGAAGACTTTGATCTATGCTACAACATGGTACGTAGGAAGCCTCCACGAGGTTCAAGCCACACCACCTTGGGACTCCTCAGAGTGTAAGCCCCATCCAACCCTAACTACGGGGACTTTGATCCGTGCAAAGGCATGGTATGTAGGAAGCCTCTAGGAGGTTCAAGCCCCACCACCTTGGGCCGTCTCAGAGCGTAATCCCCATCCATCCCGAACTACAAGGAATTCGATTAATGCTAAGGCATAGTACGTAGGAAGCCTCCACAAGGTTCAAGCTCCACCATCATGGGCCTCCTCAGAGCGTAAGCTCCAAATTCCCCCATACCGCATGATGTTAAAATGTATACATGAACTACATGGACTTTGATCCGTCCTAAGTCATGGTACGTAGGAAGCCTCCAGAGGTTCAAGCCCCACCACCTTGGGTCGTCTCATAGCGTAAGCTCCATCCATCCTAAACTATGGGGACTTTTATCCGTGCTAAGGAATGGTACGTAGGAAGCCTCCATGAGGTTCAATGCCCACCACCATCGGCTGGCTCAGAGTGTAAGCCCCATCCATCTCGAACTATGGGGACTTTGATACATGCTAAGGCATGGTGCGTAGGAAGCCTCCACAAGGTTAAAGCCCCACCATCATAGACCATATCAGTGTGTAAGCCCCATCTATCCTGAACTATAGAGACTTTGATCTGTGCTAAGGCATGGTACGTAGGAAGCCTCCTGGAGGTTCAAGCCCGACAAAAAATTGGCCCCAACTGTCTCCATGATGGTGTTCCAAGCCCCCATTTCCACCTTGGGCCACCTTAGAGTGTAATCCCCAATCCATCTGAACCCCAGGTCCCCATTCATGCTGGTTCCCCACCACCATTGGCCGCCTCAGGGTGTAAGCCCTGTTCTCATCCCGCATGACGTTAAACTATATCCTCCACCTGAACTATGAAGACATTGATTCCCCGCCATGGGGATACGTAGGAAACCCTCATGAGGTTCAAGCCTAACACCCATGTCTCATCTTGATCTCTCCCTCTATCCCACGTGTCTCAGGAATCTCATTCCCTAACCCAAAGGTTTTACTTCCTCTAGGTCCCACCCATCCGTCCATTCTCACGGGTCGCCACTTCAAGTGTCCCACCGTATCACCGAACTACACAGACTTTGATTCCCTGTCACGAGGATACCTAGGAAGTCTCATCAAGGCTCAAGACCAAATAAATCATTTATCCTGATCCTGACCCAGGCCACCACATCCCGGTGAGATCATGCCACTTCATTCCCCTCCACGGCATTCGGGAAGCCACCCACGTGCTGGCCCCAGCATCGGTGTTCCCTCCAGGGGGTTCCTCAATCTGATCCACTCTAGCTAGTGTTTTGATCAGTCCGATCCGTCTCCGCTGGATGTTAAACTTATGGCATACCCTATGCTAATTATGGGAAGCTGAGGAAAAACTCAGATACATGTCTATGGAATACAATTCCCCACATTCGATGTGGGATGCATTGGGCTTCTGCACCCTCGAGAAGCCCTATCATAAGGGACAGAAGACAGACATGCCAATACCCAGCGTCAAGACATGCTAGTGATGCCCCAACGTGACTGCTCTCCTAACCGAAGGTTGCTGCCCTGACTGGAACCCTTGGAAGGTCCTGACAGAAGAGACGTAATTAACTAGTGCCCATTGAAGATATGGTGCCAGGAAAAGCTTCATGAACCACGTTTTAAATCTATGAGGGAGACCCGGACTAGGTGAGGAGCTCCGAGGAGGAATCCACGAAAGGAAGAACCGACATGTCATCATCTCGTTTTGATCAAGAACCAAACGTCCCTGAATAAGGAGAAGATTCCGCCCATCTTTGGAAAACAGGAATGCAGGGCAACAACGACACGTCCTCTGCGTGACAGATGAATGCGCCCTGACGAAAGCATCAGAAACATAAAAATGGTGAACCCAAATTGAATCTTCTCTCCTCGGCTTGGAGGCTAGTAGCGTTTGGGACATCAGTGGATAAGCATGTCGTTTGACCTCGTCATCCGACACCAGGTCCCACCGAGCAGGCCTGACATGAAACTCTCCAGAAGTTGGGACAGTCAGGACATTGAGCATTCCGTTCTGTGACGTTGTTAGCATGGATCCCTCTTTCCAACCATGGAAGATGGAACGATGCTAGGTCACTGGTTTTTTATTCCTTTTCTTAGCAGTATTAATGAGTTCTCTCCCTACTTCAGGAATCAAGTCGTTGCCTCCGGAGCTCGATCACCTGCCCACTGACGCAGGGGCAGGGGTAATATCAACGCGGCTTCCCCAAATAGTTTTTCCTCTTCCACAATGCACGTGATTTCCATGAATTCTAGGAGCCCATGCCCCCTCTCCCCATCAGAGATTATCCAGCGAGGGGTAATCAATGACCTTGTAAGCAGGTACGAGGAGGAGGTGGTCATCCCCACCAGGGATATGACCCACCTAGATCTTGAGGCAGCTACACCTCACCGTCCATGCCGCCCCAAGGGCCATGCAGTTAGCTGCTTCTCCCTAATACAATGTTCAATCGCTTCGGTAGATTTTCCCTAGAGCACCTCGACAGCTCCATCCCCTACGACGACGAGGTAGGAGGTATCCGGCCCAGCCTGATCAGAGTCTCCCTTCAAGGACTCCTACCGAGAGACCCCACCAGGCCGCGTCAGCGCTGCCGCTCGGTTCCCCGAGCTAAAGAGTAGGTAGTCCACACGCCTGCACCACTAGATCCATTCTACCTAACCCAATTCTAGCATCGGGCATGGGCATAAGAAGACGCCCGTTGTGGGGCATCAGTGTCAGCGATTAATGTGGACCAAGCCACCGCTGGTTCGTATTCCCAAATACCTGTATGCATTGAGCAGGGTCAGCTATACGCCCAACCAGGATCGAGGCCCCAACCACCCCATGGGTAGGTTTGGTTGACTCTCCCAGTCACCAGCATAGGTGATGGCCACCGCGGACCAATCCGCAGTAGTGCCGCCCAGCGCGGAGGCTCACTCCGCACCACTATTATGGAAGGTGTGGGCCCTCCCTGCTTTCAATCTCGGCTTGGAGTTCTGCCCCGTGCCACCTTCAACCCAGGTGAGGGTCTTCCCTTTGACAGCAACACTCCATATGGGGGTCTCTTCCGTGACCACTACACTAGGTACAGGGTCACTCCCCCTACCGCGAATAGAAATCATGGAGGCATTCCATGTCCGGTCACTCGCCAGCATGAAGGTCCTCCCCATGCCCCTTTAGACATTTTTCCCGGTGCCCCTCGCACCCCGACCTCCTAGGGCGGGAACTTTCTCCTCCCTGGTGTTGGTACAGCTAGAGGACCCCATGTCGGAAATCAGCCCTTCCCTGAAGAACCATCTAGAGGTAGGAGAGCATGTCACTGTTGCCGTAAGAGGAATCCTAGGGAAGGCCGAATGGGAATCAGGCCGATCTGCTTCTCAGACTCTGAGGCGGAGTACGATTCAGTGCAGGAGCCCTCCCCTCAGTCCTCCGAGTCAAGGGCTGGGGCAGGAACGAGGTGCATCAGCCTCGTGCTACCGGAATGCGAAGTCCGCAGGATCCCTGCTTCCCTCCAAAGGTATATCTAGGAGGATGAGACCCTGACATGCTTCCAGGGGCCGACCACACAGTCACCACTGTCATCTCTGGAAGCACCCTCTACCTCGGAGCTATTTTGGGGGTAAATGATGGAAGAGCCAGAACGTAATCTACCCTCGATAGAAACTGCTGCTGGGTCAAGAGCTTTGGTATCTAGTCCATCCTACTGTGACATGGTGGCCAGGTCACTACAATCATCAGGGGACAACCCATGATTCGGTGGCCAATCAGCCCGTTCGCCGTATTCTCCACTGGCAAGCTTGCTATCCCAGCGGTTTGCCTCAGTGCCACTGCCAGTTATTCAGCTACCCTCAGTTGACGAGTGGGGAAATCAAAGGCCTGACCCTGGATCAGACCCAGGGAACTTCTGGACCGTCCTCACAGTGGGCCACTTCCCTGAGAAATTTTGGCCGGTCGCAGGATCAAATTTTGGTATGCCAAAATTGTTCACTCTGGAGGAGTTTGATTGTTTCCACCAGACCCTCTGGGAGACTCACCTCCATCTTCGCCACCGGTGGGTGACTTATCCCGGGAGCCAAGAGCTCCTCGAAGGCATCAGTGAACAATGCCTCCTGGTTGACCTGGCCACACTCCCTGTGGTCCAACACCTCGAGTCACCTGGCCACCACATGGACCTCCAACAACATTGCGCCCAGAGTTTTTAAGTACTTCGCAGGGTTGCTGAGGAGGTTACCCCCCACGTGCAAGTCTGTGGCTGGGGGCAGTATGCTGCCCTCCTCTTCAGTGCGATTCACTAGTAGCCTGACTCACTTGGTAGTAGTGAGGACATGCCCCCAAGAAGAGTGGCAGTCAACATGACCGATCTGACAAGAGTGTCGAATGAGCTGAGACTTCTCGATAGGAATGTCCCCCCTGAGGACGTGCTACCACTGGACCCATCAAGAAGGATTACTTGCCAGCAGAGGAACATCCTATGTCTCCTTGAAGCCACTGAGTCACTGGTACTGAGATGGAATGTCAGTAAAGGCAAAGAGCATGTTAGAGTTGTCAAGAACTCTGACCCATCAGCCTCAGTGCAGGAGATGTAAGAGGATCCTGAGAAGGCTGCATTGTGTCAGCAGCTTGCCGAGGAGAAGTTAGTCGATGAACTTCTGGCTAAACACATTGCAGAGCGGTGACCCAACTACGGTGATCCTAGGTCAGGGCAGCAGGGGCAGGAACAAATACCCCTCAGCGAGATTCTCCTAGGAAACCCTGATCATGTCGTGTTTGCTGACAGGGCAGAAGCCGGATCCCATGGAAAGAGGGCATGTTATGTTTTGCCGAACCCTCCTGAATGCCACGACTACCCAGGGAACCCCGTCCGGGCTCCTCCATCCGCCCCAAGGGTTGCTCCACGAGCCGCTTCACTAGTTGCTGAGTTTTTATACCGTGTTGAGGATCCTGGTAATGCGCTCGTGGTTAGGGATCCCCATCAGGACATGGACCCACATCCAGAAGATCCGATGGCAGCACTTATTTCCTGCCTGGAAGCTTTAGAAACGCGACAAGTGGTTGTCCCACCAGATGGCAAGCCATACCTCGCTTGGGTGGATGACATGTTGGTGCCCCCGGTATTTGGAAATCCCACTTTCTCCCCCTTTAATGGGATGAGGGACCCACCGCAGCACCTGGACCGCTTCAACTCAAGGTGTGGGCCTATGTTAAGGACTCCATCATAGCAGGAGGCCGCCAAGCTCCATTGCTTTGTTCAGACGCTAGAGGGGCCAACTTTTGTTTGGTACAGCCAGCTCCCCGTTGGATCTGTGACAAGCTGGGAGGACTTTTGCAGGCAGTTCCTTTACCAGTTTTGCTCTACCACTTGGAAGAAGAACATCGTAGACCTCTTCAGGTGAAAGCAAAGGCCTGACGAGCGAGTTGCAGTCTTTATCACCCGGTTTAAGGGGCTCATATACTCCCTTGACATGTCGTTGACTCAGGAGAAATTACTGACGATGTGCGTGGGGAATGTCAAGATGAAACTGGTTCCTTCTCTGATCACTCATAATTATCCCGGAGGGTTCCGAGAATTCTCGGATAAGCCCCAGTGCCTCGAAGAATCCCTATAACATGATGGCTAGGCATGCCTGCTGCCCCCTAAAATTCTAGTAAGGAGAGCTTCCAGAGCCAAGCCCACCATCGTGGCCCAGATAGAGGACCCTAGGCAGATAGAGTTTCTACCAGTGGAGCTAGCTCCGTAGCCTCACAGAGGCCCTCCACTGTGGGCGCAGTTTCCAGCCCAGCAGCACCCACCCCAGAATCGGCAGGTGCCTCTGCGTAACGCGTCACCACTACTTAGGTGAGATAATAAAGTTCCGCCCCCTCGGTAGGCTCCTCCGAACCCCCTTCAGGGTCAGGACCCTAAAGACCCCTTTCTGAATAGAGGGTATCTGACCTACTCATTCGATGAGGCTCAGGTCCCCAGCTACTTCCGTAGCGCCTTAGAGGAGATAATAGTGCGACTGCCCGAGTGTCGGAAGCCGGAAGAGGTACATCTCATTGATCACCCCAACTAATTCCCTTATCACCAGATCCTAGGGAACACCATCAAGAAATGCTATTTGTTTAAGGACTGGCTCCAAGACCATATTAACAACAACATAGTCAGGTTGGGCCCAACCCCGGTGTAAGTGGAAGGTGTCTTTGTAAGATCAGATAGCAGTAGCGACGACGGAGGCATATTGTAGCAGGTTCCTGACCATGGGTCCCAGAAGTATAATGATTGGATGGATCGGAGGACAGTTTCTCACACCCATGGAATTATCCATGCATGCCTGAATCAACTAGATCCTTCAGAAGCTGCAGCCACCACTTCTGCGTCATCATCTCAGCTGGCCTCTTCCTAGAAGAGCAAGCATCGACAACGCAAGAAGAAGCAGCACGCCCTGCCAATGCCATCGTCGTCCCACACTCTTGGACACTTTATGCCCCTGGATATGGGAATCCCTCCCCAAATCCACCCAGTGGTGGATGATTCATTAAGTGACAGTCAGGGGTATGCTTCGGTTAACACCGTCGAGTTGGTAAATCTCTATATGACCCCCGACGAGGGGGAGCGCCAGACTAACCTCCCCAATGTCCCCAAACGACGCCATTGTCGGCGGAACCACATCAATATGGGTTGCCGGGGCACATCAATTGGCAACTCCATCCAGGCCGTGCATGCCGCTGAGACCAGACAATAGATTCAACATAGAACTCAGCACGCACAACCTCTTCAACCGGTGTCGACATGCCCTCCTCCACCACCGTTTGTGTTACTAGATATGGTAGAGCCACTTCGACCATATCATGATCAGCTTCGCCCAACCACATGCCGATCTCAGTCACCTGGTCCTCATTTGGCAGCTACCCTCTAAGATTCGACTAGTGAGCAGCGAGATTTCCCCGGTACCAGTCAGCCATTGGTCCAGCCGGTAGGGTCTTCCATGCCTCCAGTCGCAGAGCGGCCTCCTGTAGGCAGAGGGTTGCACCTGGCGTGAAAGTATGATGTTCTGAAGCACCTTTCCAACATCCCAGCAAGTCTCTCCATCCTTGAAGCCCTTCTCTTGTCGCCGAATATGCACGAGGCACTCACAGAGGCTTTAAGAAGCCCCTTCCAGTTTGAGACGGAGGTAGCAGCTGCAGAAGCCTTCCATGCTGAAGCAGTTGAGAATGCCGAATGTTAGGACATCATGTCGTTCTTGGGAGAGGATGAAGGCTCCCCCATATAGGGGCACGTCTACCCACTGTATATCACTGGACAATTCAATGGAATGGAGGTTCACCACTGTCTCATTGACACTGGCTCTGAGATCAACCTTATCCCGACACAGACACTATGGAATCTAGGGCTATCCGAGGATGACTTGACACCCTCCGATTTAAGGATCTAGGGATATGACTGGATAGAAGAGACCTTGGTCAGAAAGATCTTTGTGAAGACCCAGTTCGGTGGCCTAGTTGCCAGTACTGAATTTATGGTTTTCTCCCAGGACACTGCATACAATGCATTGATGGGTAGGCCATGGCTCCACCTATACGCGGCCATCCACTCATCATATCACTAATGCTTCATGTACTCCCTTAATGGTTGAGTAGGCGTACTCCAAGGCGATGAATCTCCTTTTTCCTCTTGTGAAGACTGCTATTTGGATTCCGATTATTACAAGAGGAAGGATAAGAAAGTCTAGGCAAGTAAGGTTGAGCCCGTTGTTGCTACGACTCACCCTTGGGAAGGCCTGAATGACGCCTACATCTTCCCAATCCATCGGTTGGAGGCCACAACCCTTGATATGGGGTAGTGTTTTGTCATTTCCAAGACAAGGGAGAATCATGCTCCCAAATCTAGGCAGCATCAGAGGATCACTTTGTATTCTTATAAAAACCAGGCTCCACTGATCCTGGAGCCTCCCAATCCCGTCAGGTATCGAGACATCTGGCTCATGGCAATGGCAGTCCGTTATACTTGTCTGTTTCACCGGGCTAAGATAAGTTAGCTCTGGCTGACGTGCCACTACTGCTTTGATATTATCAAGCGTGTCCCCTTAGGCCGAAGACCATATGGTATTGGATCGACAACCTTCATAGCCATGGTCTTAGTGGTGCTAGAGTGCCCTGATGCAATGACCACGACTGAAAAAGCAGGTAGCATCCGCCCATCAGGGTTTGATAGCTCAGAAGCAGCTCCCCCTATGGATGATACCTCCATAAGTGGAGAAGAAGATATAGAGGACACTCCCCCTACCTTTGAGGAAGGCGTCTCAACCACGGTCGACGAGTTGGTACAGGTGAACCTCGGAAGCGAGGCCAATCCGAGACCCACATTGATCAGTGCTGCTATGTCCCTTGAGGAGTAGTAGTGGTACATGGAATTCCTCAAATAGCACCATGATGTGTTTTCCTGGAGTTATGATGAGATGCCAGGACTAGATCCTCAGGTATCTGTCCACCACCTTGGTCTCCGGGAAAACCATTACGGGTTCAAGCAGCCTTCTAGAAAGATGCACCCTTCTCACGATGCCATGGTTGAGGCCGAAGTTGACAAGATTATCAAAGACAACTTCCTCAAGGTGGTTCAGTACCCCAAATAGTTATCCAACATTGTACCAGTTAGGAAGAAGAATTAGAAGATCAGAGTCTATATAGACTTTCGCGATCTCAACAGCAACAATCCGAAGGATGATTTTCCCCTTCCAGTGATAAAATTGTTTATCGATGCTATGACCGGATTCTAAGCCCTCTACTTCATGGATGGTTACTCTGGATATAATCAGATCTGGATGGCCCCCGAGGATGAGGAATCTACCACTTTCAGGGCACCTCAAGGTACTTTCTGTTACCAGGTCATGCCATTCGGCCTAAAAAATGCAGGTGCCACCTATCAGCGGGCCATGCATCGCATATTTAAGCCAATCCTCAGGACATTGGTGGAATTCTATGTGGATGACCTGGTGGTCAAATCTCTCTTGTTCCAGGACCATCTTAAGGACATGGAGAAAGTATTCAATTTCCTTCATTCCCGCCACCTGAAGATGAACCCGTTGAAGTGTGCCTTCGGGGTCACCTCTGGGAAGTTACTCGACATTGTTTTCTGATACCGGGGCATCGAGGTCAACCCAGAAAAGATCAAGGAAATCAGACAGATTCCTCCCCCAAGAAATATTTGGGAGATTCGAGGTCTTCAAGGCCACTTAGCTTACATACGCCGATTCATTGCAAATCTGGTTGGCATGTGTAAGCCCTTTTCCTAGATCATGAAGAAGGGCACCGCTTATGAGTGGGATGAGAAGTGCCAGACCTCCATTGAGGAAATTAAGCAATATTTTCTCCAACCTCCGGTCTTGATGCCACCCATCTCCAGGAAGCCACTGATTCTCTATGTCACTACCCTGGAACGATCCCTTGGTGCCCTTCTCGCCCAGAAGAACAATGAGGGGACGAAGAACAACCTCTACTACCTCAGCTGCATGCTCCTCGATACGGAGACTAGATACTCAACTATCGATAAAAGCTACCTTGCACCCTTATTTGCTGTGCAGAAGCTGTGGCATTACCTACATCCCCACAAGGTATAGTTGGTCTTCGAGTAGACCCACTGAGGTACATTCTGAATCGCCCCATGTTGACTGGCCGACTAGCATGGTGGGCGGTGATCCTCCAACAGTTTGACATCAGGTTCGTGTCCCAGAAGGCTATTAAAGGGCAGGCATTGACAATATTTCTAGATGCCCATCCACCCTCTGCGAACCAGTCCCTGGATCTATATTTTCATGATGAGGTAGTCCTCTTAGTTGATCAAGCCGTCCCATGTTGGAAGATGCACTTTGACGGTGCCTCCCAGAGCCCCACCGATAGGAGGCTCAACGATCCTAGGCTCAACAGAGTGGGCCGGGGTGTCGTCTTCATCACCTCAGAGAAAGCTGTTCTGCTATACTCAATCCTGTTGTCAGAAGGTTGCACCAACAATGAGGCAGAGTAATGCTCTCATTAATGGTCTCGAGCGGTCCCTTGAGATCAATGTGCCCCATTTGCATGTGAAAGGGGATTCCGAGCTAGTCATCAAGCAGGTCAATAGAGACTATGTTGTCATCAAGCTAGAGCTCATACCATTTTTAGAGCACAATCTCTGGCTAATGGCCCTGTTCCCTTCTCGGACAGAGGTTATCCATGTCCCTCGATCGTGGAACGGTCGAGCAGATGCTTTGGCCAGCCTGGCCATGTCGCTTGTAGAGCCCGAACAGGATGATCTGATTATCCACATGGTGCATTGAAGAGTCATTGATCCTGTTACCCTAGAGGATGATGATGGCCCACGGGAAACCATCATACCACCGTTGCCTCTACGTTAGGAAGCCTGTGTTCTTCAGATGCGGTGATCGAAGTAGTTGGCGATTAGAGGAAACCCTTGGTTGAATACCTCCAACATGGTAATCCCAGTCAGACCAAGCCGATCACAAGTGAATCTGATGCCGCATGCTATAGTTTACCTTTCAAAGCAGTCCCATCCTTCAGAAGATCCTCTATAAACGTTGATTTGATGGTGTTCTCCTTATTTGACTTCAAGGAGTCAAGATTCCACAGGTCATGCAAGACGTTCATGCCAGTTCTTGTGGTTCCCATCAGGCTGGTCCAAAAATGTCTCACCAGATTCAGAGACTAGGGTATTTTTGGCCCTCCATGATCCACGACTTCATCGAGTTCTCCAAGAGGTTACATGCGTGCCAAGTTCATGATAACTTTGTGCATCAGCCACTAGAGCCTCTCCGTACTACCAAGTACTCTTGGCCCTTTGCAGTATGGGGATTAGATGTCGTAGGACCATACCCACTGACAACAGCTCGCCAATGCCTGTTTATCCTGACTGCTACATATTTCTTTTCCAAGTGGGCAGAGGCAATTTTTATCAAGGAAGTCAAGGCCCATTCTATCGTCGACTTCATGAGTTCCTATATCATCTATCTATTTGGGGTACCTCATGCTATCATCACCGATAACGACACCAAATTATGAGTATCCGAGACGAATAAATTGAACGCCACATACAACATTTTCTCCAACCATACCTATTATTATCATGCGCAAGTAAATGGCCAGATTGAGGCGTTCAATAAAACCCTCTATAACATTCTGCAGAAAATGGTTGGTCAGAACAAGAAAAGTTGGAAGGATAAGCTCCCCAACGTCCTCTGGGCTTATCGGATGACAACCCTTAATTCCACCCAGGTGACGCCATATTCCCTGGTGTATGGAAAAGAGGATGTTATGCCCATTGAGATTCAATTTCCCTCATCGTGCACATTGGTCTATGACCCATAATCACCAAATAGGGTGGCTGAAATCCATCTAGCAGAATTGGAAGCACTGGATGAGAATAGGCTTCGTGCCTTGCACAACCTAGAGAGGCATCAGTGAAGGATGGCTTGAGCTTTCAACAAGAAGGGCTGCCTCATCTCTTTCCTGCAAGGTGACTTGGTATTAGACCTTAGAGAGCCAATGATCCCTGGCAGGAAACCACCCAAGTTGGATCCCAAATGGGAAGGTCCTTTCATTGTTTATAAGGTTTATCCCAATGGAGAATACTCCCTAGTGACCATGGACGGTGAGCGTATAACTCCTCCCACCAATGAAAAGTTCCTTAAGCAATACTTTGCGTTAGTGTTTGGTCCCACATGACCCTAAACTGCATTGGGTCTTGCACAAATTTAAAATACATTTGGTCCTGTATGACATTAAAACGCGTTTGGTCCTACATTCGGGCCCCTATGATCCCGCATGACCTTAAAATGCACGCTCATCCCACATGATGTTAAACTGCAAGCTAGTCAGGCCATCCTAACCGAGGCCTAGCCTCAGGCCCTTTGGCCTTCTTGAGCTCTAGCCCTAGTCCTCTCCAGATTGTATGGTATGGTGTGGGATTATGTCCTCATTCACATTGGGTTTCCCATCATTCCGTACACATCCCCGGGTGAGAATTTCCCTGGCCTTCATCCTCACTGCAAGACGATAAACTACAAGTTGGTTAGGCCCTCCTGACTGAGGCCTAGCCATAGGCCCGTTGGCCTTCTCGGGCCCCCGGACCAGGTTCCCTATTGTGGGATTATATGGTGTGGTTTGGGATTATGTCCTCATTCATATCGGATTGCTCTCCATGCCATACACATCTCCGGAATAGATGCCTCTCATCGTCCTACCTGACATTAAACTGTACTTATAGAACTACGTGTGGCCTGATTCCCATCCTTATGGGATACATAGGACCACCGGAACGCCCAGATTTCAGTTCCAACCCCATCTCTGAAGAGATCCCATGATCTTCCAGTCACCTCGGCCTCTTGGCCTGTCCCTCTCCACGAGGGGGATATATAGGTGTGGTCCGGGGTTTTTGGCGCGATGCCCCCCTTCTCCTGGGAATCACCCATCATTTTTCCGCTCTCAAATTGAGCCCCTAGACTCTTTTTAGTGGTATTCCAATGTGTTCAGAGTACTCTAGTCTAAGAACTGGAGGGTCAGATTCAACTTAGGTAAGTTCCGTCCACTTGTGAAGCTTTTTGTTCCCCTTCATTCGGGCCCCCGTTATCTTTCACACCTGGAGGGACCGCCAAAAAACAGCCTGGATACAATGACTAAGGGCTCTCCTACCATTACAGTCCAATACCCCCAAGGGTTTCGGACAACAAATTGATACAAATCCCACATTGAGAACATGGTCAGTGGTCGATGCTCATTTGTTTGTCCCCATTTTAGGCTAACATGACAGGATGCTGTGTTGCAAACATGGTCAGTAGTAATCCTCCGTCATCATGCCAGCCCCTTCATGACCTGAATGTTAGTTGCATGATTCACATTATGTTCCACCCCATCGTGTCCAGGTGGTATCTCGGCATGCTTTGAAATAACCCTCAGTGCAAATCCACATGCCAGGAAGACAAAGCTACAATACAGCATCTCTCGGGGCTCCTGCGAACCGAGTGATAAGACTATAGGCTGGGATCTTTTCTAAGAGCCATGCACAACTTTAACCTTATCCCCATGGGATATGTGGGGTCACCTAGTCATTGCATTTTGAGCCCAAATCAGTTGGAAGCTAGCGTCCCTTACTCCTTATCCTCTGACCCTCGCCGACCCCTTGGCCCGAGGCTCCTCTCCTGGAATCGCGCACGGTGATAGTATGGGATTATGTCCTCATTAAAGTAGGGTATACTTTATCGTGTCATGCACATTCCCCTAGGTACAAGTCTTATGACCTTAAAATGTTCTGGTTGGTCCCACCACATGACTCTAAACTATGATGATATCATCCCGACCGCACGACGGAAAACAGAACTGCGTTGTGATGACCTCTCTATAGAGGACATCATGTTGGGTATTGGTCATTTAACATACCATTTGTCAATGCCCATATACGTCTTGATTATTGTGGCGATTCCAGGAATTTCTACCCCAGGCCGGTCGCTTCACAAAAGAAAAACCATTCACCTTAAAGGACAAACAAGATACATAAAATGCCGCTTCTTTTGGTGCGAGGGCTAGACCTGCACGCCCCTTTCATCTTTTGTACAGGTACCATACTGTGCCGTGCCACCCTCCAAGAACTACATATGGCTTGATTCTCATTCTCATGAGATATGTAGGAGCGCCAGGGAACTTCCCCATGGGCCTAACCTAACTTTCGTGTTCGGTCCCTTGACTGAAACACTTTCCCAGGGAACACATGGTAAGTAGGGATTATGTACGCATTCACGTCGGGTTTCATAAACACCTTATTTTTGTCTCATTCTCTCTTTACCCATCCTTGGTCTGAGTTCTATTACCTTAAACTGAGATCATTTCCAGAACTACATACAGCTTGATTCCCATCCTTATGGGATACGTAGTAATGCCCGAATATTTCGTCTCGGGTCCAGCCCCGGGGATCACAAGTCTATCCACCCCTCACTATCGGCCCTTTGTCCTGACTTCTCTGGGAGTTGTGTAACTGCAGCATTTTCCCTGAATAAGTTTAGGATTCCCCATAATGACATTGGGAAGCGACATTTCCCTCATGAGAGAGGTCCTATCTAAAATTAGGGATGATACATGACCAGATTAATAAGCCCACCTAATGTGCTTTCAATAAGGTGGCGTAATCTTGGGAGTGTTGGATTCCATGCGAAAAAACCATCACTTCTCTTTCCATGCTTCGGGTTCCCCTTTATTTGGATCTTTATCCTCTTTCACGTTTGAAGGGACCCCCTAACAGTGTGGATTCCTGACCTATGGTCTGCCTGCTGTCCTGGGCCAACGTTCCGGAAGACTAATCACGTTTATTGGGACCCCCTAAAAGTATGGATGCTTGATCTATGGTCCGCCTACTGTCCTGGGCCAACGTTCCGGAAGGCTGATCGATGATATTTGAGTTAGGCCCCATGTTGCAAACATGGTCAGCGGTCAGCCCTCATTTGTTGTCCCCATTTCAGGATAATGCGATATGGATGCTGTATTTCTGCCGTAGTCAACAGCTATCCTCCATCATCACACCCCTCCAATAGTGTTCTGAATTTGGGTAACATGATTCACCCATCTCCCTATGTTCGGATTGATTCCAATGCCTCTGGAATTTCCTCGCTCGTGCACTAGAGCACGTTGAGAAGATGATGCATCGATTGGTTTGAGGTCCTCTGCCTTTGGTTGGGCCTCCCTCATCTCCTCAAGAATTCGGGTTTTAATTTTGAATGCCCGAATCCTATTTGACGCTCCCACAATCGAATGAAGTGATAGTACAAGCCTCCTTTATTTCTCACAACCCACGTGATCTTAGGGATGGATTGCTATTTATTTCAGGATTATGGTTGAGCATGATAAACCAAAGGGACAAGTATGTTAAGTAAAGGGTAAAGTATGTAAATTTTTCTATACATATAGTTCAGAAGAACAGAAAGCAGTAAGGTGTGGCAAGTGTATGTGTGTGGACAAAACAGGGCCCCTAAGGGTCGGCTTCTAGGATAAACCTCTCCAATGCCACCAACTTTTGGCTTGTGGCCTCCAGGACTACCTCCCATCCCCTAAGAACTCTTTCTTCATCAGTAGTTGCAAAGCACAGTTTGTTGACCTGGTCTGTGCCCGCGCCTATTCAGCTTGGAGCTCGGTCACCTGAAGACTCACTTCTATGAGTTGATCTTGAGAATCTGCCAACTGGGCCCTCAAAATCACCACAAGCTCAGAGCAGGTTGCAATGAAAACCTCCTACTCCTTCGCATGTTCCTCGAGGTGTCATACCTCCTACTCCGCCCTCAAGAATTCCCAGGTACTCCCCGACTCCTCCTGGCACCGGATGATGTCGGTGCACCGGCTGCTCTCACACATCTTCTCGGCCATGTACTCATGGACCGTCAGATGAAGACATTGTGTATCCTCCCCTCCAGCATAGAGGAAGCATATCTAGGTGTGGAGGGACCCCATCTGCTTCAGCCATTCCCCCTGGGGATGATTGAGAAAATGCCGGATGCACTTCCATCCCTTGCATCGTGTCATCTGACACTCCTCTGCTGCTTCTGAATCTGAATTGTCAATTTCTTCAGGACCAGCGGGCTGATAGATAGGGAAGATAGCCAACAGTGCACCAACAGGGTCTTCCTTAGAGATTCCTCCAAGGGGAATAGGCTCATCAGTATCTGGTTGACCCTCCTCTCTCCCCTTGGTGCTCGTAGTTCTCACGTCGATTTCCGACCCTACCCCGATAGCAGCACCACCGATTTCTACCACTCTCTATTCACCAATTGATGAAGCCAACTCAGTTTGGGAGGCATGTTTTGGATGGGGTGGCACATTCACCATCGGCGCACTAATAGATGGTTCGGGCTCAGTAGCCCGACGAGCCTCCACCACCGTGATCACTGTACAGACAAGGAGCACCCTGATCAGTTGAGTCCTCCAATAGTGAGTACCGGTGTCGAAGAAAGGAACTTACTTGCACCCAATGAATCAACCTCTATTGATCTGTCCACTACAGGAGTTGTCATGGTGGGGGATCCCTCAGCACTTGTCAGCTCGATAATGAGGGTCGGTGCCCCGCCTTTCCCTATTGGTGCTTCCTCCCCTATTTCGACCAGAGAAGCTTGGTCAGCGCTGACGTACTCCTGAGTAAGACAAGGAAGATGGGTCAAGGGTTACAAAGTAAAGAGAATACAAGAGAAGAAGGGTAAGGGTTGAAGCCTACGTTGAGCAGTTCGGTCACATCCATGTCAGAGCTGACGATCTCGCCGCTTTCTCAGAGACTCCCTTGGTGGGATGCCCCTTGTGATCCTTCACCTTCAGACTCCCCTTATACCTATCCTTCACCTTCCCCTTCTCCTTCATCTCACTCTCATGTTTTGTCTCCCTCCGATTCATCACTGTCATCTTCCCCCGGTGGAATCCTCTTTGAATCACACTCCTGACTGAGCAACACCTTCACCAAGAGAGGTGGATCCACACACCGGCCATGCTGACATGCGTATGTATCCAGGGCCATTAGGTATGCATGCCTTCAGTGGAAGTCCACTCTATCGGCGACCCGGAAAAGCCCAACTTTCAGCAGATGGATCCCGTCCTACACTACCTTCTACCAGAGGGATTCAGTACTCATTGACTACCGCAAGGTTATCCAAGCTGACCACAACGCAGGGAAGATGACATCCTGGGAAGGTTGAAGCAAGTATTTTATTTGCTTCCCAGAAAGTTCTCAGGCCGCTCCGTGGGCCCCTACTCCTTCAGTCAACGAGGGCGCGGTCGCACCATGTGACGCCCCCACCGTTGAGGTCCCGGCCTGTGCAAGCCCTGTTTCCTGAGGCACTTCGGGTCCTCCTCTCTTAGCGAAACCCCGCCTGATCTCTCTACACCGAGGTTCCGCCCTGACAACCTCGAGCTTCCAGACTCACTTCCATAGAATCCCCTCAGGGTATTCTATGGTCCAATGTTCATCACACTCAGTTGAGAGGCCCGCTTTGACTCCGATGGGAGGAAAAGTGATGATGTCGCTGGAGCCGTAGGTTGTGAACATCAGCCACAACAGAAGAAGAACACATGGATGCCTCTCCTCTCGGACATCTGTGTATACCCTCTTTGGCATTCCCTGGAGGCATTCGAACTGCCTAGAAAACTGGAACGACACGTAAGGCTCGCAGAAAAGCTTCCCAACAATTCGGGCCACGAGAACCCCGCCTCTAATGCTTTGGATGTACTCCTTCCGCTCCAGCGAGCCTTGAACGTCTTCTACCAGCTGACCAATTGGGGTAGGGAATGGGATGAAGGCGAATTTTTCATGGTTACCAATCCTGATCCTTACCCCCTCCTCATTGAGCGTCATTGGCGTGACCCTAACAATATTCAGCAGATAGGGTCTCAAGCCATTTCCTGGGGGGCGAATGGCATTTGGGAAGGTATAGCCACCATAGTGAGCCGCTACCCAGCCATGGAAGATATGGAAATGGAAACATACTCTCCTAGGTGATCCCCCTCTTGAGATGCTCCCTAATATGGTGTACATCTGAGCCAGCACGGGGACCCCTAGGTTGAACCTCTTGTTGGAAGCCATGATGCCCGCCATCACCAGAGTTGCTAGACGGAAACCCATCCTTGCATCCCATACTGGTAAGATCCACCCACTCAGGAATGTGGTGAGGAATCTGGCGTACCAAACATTCGAGTCATGAGATTTGTTAATGCTGTAGCCCCATGATTGGTATTGCACCGCCTCCAGGATCCTCCAGTAGGATCCACTCTTGCTCCTCTGAACCACAGCGGGACACCGCTTTCCCCGCCCTGGAATCATGACCTTTGGGTCCTTCTCCAAGAACAGGCTGAACCAATCCTTGTAGGTGATGTCCTTCTGAAAGTCCTTGACCTTTAGCCTCTCCTTGGCCAACTCTAGTAGCTTCCATGTCAGTATGGGGGTTTGAGACCTGTCACCCCAGATATTCATCGGCGGGAGGAACTCATCATATTGATTGCCCTCCAAGGGGATGCCTCCGATGTAGTGGATGTCCCAGAGACTAATGCCGACTTCCCCATGGTGAATATGGAATGTGTTGGGGTCAGGGGACCACCGAGTGAACAGATCCGGTCCAAGTTCAGGATGACGGTAGAAGTGGAACTGCGATGTCCACACCACCTCGAACAGACCAATGTGCCGCAGCTCAGCCCTGAATTGATCGTATGTGTGGTGAACTTAGTATGCCCAGGCCCACTCACTAGTAAATTTGCCTCCGGACCGCAGATCCCAGTCTTGCAGCCAGCCTTTGGTCTCATTAGTGATGCTCGGATGAAAAGTTCATGCGTAGAGGGATGGTAAGTTCTCTGAAATAGGATCCCCGTGGAAATGGTCCTGGCCCTAGAATTCAGGACATAGACATCTATATGCCTGGTTTCTCTGGTAGGACAACCATTTTTGGTGATGTTGTATCAAGGAAGGTCGTCTTCGTGGGTCACCCATGACCACAGTGTATCGACCTCGAAGCCCGGCTGGGGAACCTCCTCCAGAATGCCGAAGTCCCACAATGGAAGATTATCAGATAGGGCATACTCTTTCTGGGAGAGAGTTAGCATGTTGAAGAGCGTGTGGTTATTGAAGATGACCCTCTTCACGCCATAAACCTCCGGGTTCGCCGCCATCTCAGCTCTGCGAGCAGCAAACTCCCCCTCATCGACCTAGTTTGCAGCCATCTTCTTCAAACTAAGTGTTCAGAAGTGTTGCGCGAAATCTAGGACTCTAGCATGGAATCTGGGAGTTTGGACCGTAAAATCAGCAGTTTGCATGAAATTTTAGAGTGTTGCATGAAAAATCCCAGGTTTTCACATAAAACGCTGCTAAATCTCAGCAGAATTACGCGCAACCAAGCGGTTTTCACGCCAGAGCAGAAGCAATTTCGCGCACGAGAGCTCTAAGCTTATCACGCAAGAAACTCCGTATGAAGTCTGGGACCCATGGTGGCTTTTATAGGAAAATCCAGGGTTACATACAGCGTGAAAATCCACTTCCGCTCATGGTCGGGTTTTGCGCGCCGCTCGAAAATGTTGCACGCACGGGCTCCACAAAGTCCTGCATTTTGGCGTTTCCCTAGAAATCCGATCATTGCGACCCCTCGCCGATTCAATTCTGAGGGGGGGGGGAGGGAATTTGTAGATGCAGAAAAGTGCATAAGCATTGGAGAAATTTCCGAAACAAAAAAGAGAAGTCATATTCAGACACAGAGCCTCGGTCCAGAGGGCCCGGAGCTGTTGCATGAAAAAAGGGAGAAGTGCACGAAAAAATATGTCCCGCGCCAAAGGTACTGGGATTCGAGAAAAGTCCCAACACCGGTGCGAAATAATTTCACGCCCACGCCCCGTGCGGTTTCTATTTCACGATGCCGCATCAGTCGCGCCATTATTTCACGCAACTCTGGAATTCCACACTGCTGATTGTCTATAAATAAAAGGAGACCCCCTTTCTTTTAATGGCAGAAAAATTCAAACCGCCTTGCGTGCACATAATCAGGATTCTGCGCGTGCACAATATGGATTTTAGGTAAGGTTCTTTTTCGCGCCAAGTCGCCCTGGGATCTGCCTTCACATGAGATCCCCATGTCTTAGACTAAACCCCAACACCTTTGGGGTCGGCCCCTTGCACTCAATCCCTTCCATTGCGCATAGGCCCGTTAGTGGTGTGCAATCCCTGCATTTGCGTGCCCCCTTGTCCTTATGCACGGCCCTTGCCGCCTGTGTGTAATTCTTCCCCTTGTGCATAATCCATTAGAGCCGCGCACAAAGCTTCAACCCCCCTATTTTGCGTGAGAAACACATTTCATGCCAACCCAGGGCTTTCCGTGCCAGGATCCCCCTATTGCTCGCAACCCCCCCTGCGTGAAATCCTTTGACACCCTTCACCTCAGTGCTCCCCGGGCACCCCCTGTGCAATGCCCTCCTTCTGGGTGACGTTCACAGGTGTCCTGTGAACCCCGGGCATTCGTATCATACACGATTTTCCCGTACGACCTTCTCGGATTGTATGAAGTAACTTTAATGTCCCTTGGACAATCCTTCCCATTGCGTTGCTTTGCCTTTTTCTTCTTTTTATAGGCATGCTAATGGCTATTGCTTCTTCGCATAGCCACACTAACGTGGACCCCTCGATGGTTTCCCCCGCGACACCCCCTCAGTACGGCCTTGCTGATGCCTTCCCTTCCACAAGGGGAAGAGGGAACCAGTTACGTAAGTCTTAGGGGTGCGGAGCCAACCCACCTCGTCCAAGATGCAGGATGTTAAACTGCCAAGAACCTCATCTTTAACACATGACATTAAACTGTGACCTGGCCCCGTGCTTCGCATGCAGGGTCCCCCCCGCCTCAGACATTCTCCACATCTGCTCGTCTCCACGGAGATGGTGGTGTCATCCCTCACACGGGGTGATTTATTAGAGTGGCGTTTGTCCATGGGGAAGGGCGGCCACCTTGGTGTAATACCCTAGCCTTCCATTCAGGAAGCAGAACCCCTGCTCCTCCTCACTTCCTCGGTGCCAAGGCCAGCGAAGGACGTGATCGAGAACATAGATTCTCTTTTATGGGTGCCAAATCCCTCTCTCTCTGCACTTTGTCTCCCCCGGGCCTCCATCCTGGAGTAAGTCCTGGCACCATGGGCTACTCAACGCGTAAGCCCTTATTCGCTTCCCACGGACGCACCCTTCCCGACGTGATCGTCAGGTCTCTGCAACCTCTTGTTTCTCACACTGAGCATGAATCCCGTGAGATTAGAGTGTGCAATGACCCTGAAACACCATGGGCCGCCTCAGAGCATAAGCCCCAAATTCCCCCATCCCGCATGATGTTAAACTGTATACCCGAACTACGGGGACTTTGATCCGTGCTATGGCATGGTACGTAGGAAGCCTCCACGAGGTCCAAGCCCCACCACCTTGGGCCGTCTCAGAGCGTGAGCCCCATCCATTCCGAACTATGAGGAATTTGATCTATGATAAGGCATGGTACATAGGAAGACTCTACGAGGTTCAAGCCCCACAACCTTGGGCCATCTCAGAGCGTAAGCCCCAATCCATCTGGACCCCAGGTCCCCATTCACGTCAGTTCGCCGCCACCCTGGGCCGTCTCAGAGCATTAGCCCCATATATTCTGAACTACAAGGACTTTGATCCGTCCTAAGGCATGGTACGTAGGAAGCTGCCACAAGGATTAAGCCCCACCATTTTGGCCATCTCAGAGCATAAACCCCATCCAACTCGAACTACTAGGACTTTGAACCGTGCTATGGCATGGTATGTAGGAAGCCTCCATGAGGTTCAAGCCCCACCACCTTGGGCCGTCTCAGAGCATAAGCCCCATCCATACCAAACTATGGGGACTTCGATCCCTGCTAAGGCATTGTATGTAGGAAGCCTCCATGAGGTTCAAGCTCCACCATCATGAGCCGCCTCAGAGCGTAATACCCAAATGCCCCCGTCCCGTATGACATTAAACTATATACAAGAACTATGGGGACTTTGATCCGTGCTAAGGCATGGTATGTTGGAAGCCTCCACGAGGTTCAAGACCTACCACCTTGGTCCATCTCAGAGCGTAAGCCCCATCCATCCCGAACTATGGGTACTTTGATCCGTTCTAAGGCATGATACGTAGGAAGCCTCCATGAGGTTCAAGCCCCACTATTATGGGCCATCTCAGAGTGTAAGCCCCATCCATCCCAAACTATAGGGAATTTGATCCATGTTAAGGCATGTTACGTAGGAAGCCTCCAAGAGGTTCAAGCCCCACTATCATTGTAACGACCCGAAATTTTGAATAAATCTTGTTTCTTAATTTTGTGTGTTATTTTATTTTTCATACTCAACAAAACTGTTTCATTTGATAACATGAGCATAATTAAAATGAGACTGTTGAGTTTTGACTATTATATGACCGTTAGTTAGTATGACCGTTGGAAACTAAATGTTGTGACTATTGTCTCTAAATTCAAGTGATCTTGGTCAATTAATATAGAAAGAATATTCGATGGCATCATCTAGTAGTCTTGGACCGATCAAAGCCCATTTAACAGAACTTGGGAAGGAGGTAGCACCACTGGGATTTTCTCTAGACCAAACCCAAGCTGAAATTCATCGTGTGAAGCTAGAACGGAATGGCCTTCATGAGAAGTTCAAACTGATAGAAATTACTACTCGTGTGATGTTGGCCGAGCCACCCTCAGATTCTATCACCTTAGCACACCTTACACTTAGGTCCTATGTTGTGGTTATAAGGGGCTATGTAAGGAGACCATAATCCTTTGTTATAAATAAAATTTTATTTTCTTCTTATGGTGAAGTTTGGGAGTTTTCAAATGTTCGATTGAATATAGGATGTATTTTATTGATGTATTTTAAAAAATAGGATGTTTTAAAATATTTATGTAAACCTTAAATAATTAATGATGTGTAGTGATTTTGAAAAAATGGTCTTCTGCAAATGTGTTCATTAAGAATTTTAGAGTCTAATAAGATCAACTTAATTTTTGATGAATAGTAAATTATGAATAGTGATTTTATGCTTAGGATTAGTAATGGGACCAAAGGATTAGTAATCTCACTTAAAGAAAGTATTAATATAATTTAGGCACCTTGATTAAGTAGTGTGATTCAATAAAATAGTTAAATAACTGTTTCATTAATTATTAGTAAAGTATTAGTTTTTTTTAGGTGAATAGTTTTTTTTAATTAAAAATTAAATTAAAAATATTTAGAAAATTATTTTTATAAAATGGACTTTATTTTTGAACTTATAGCAACGATATTATGTTAAGGTAATTTTTGGGGTTTTTTTTTTTGAAAAAAATGAATTTTCGGTGAATAGTGTTTTTTATTTAAAAATTAAATTAAAAATATTTAGAAAATTATTTTTATAAAAAGTAGTTTATTTTTGAATTCAGAGCATTGATATTATGTTCAGATAAAGTTTTGGGAGTGTTCAGAAAAAGTTGAATTTTTAGTGAATAGTAAAAATACAGTTTTAGGGTTTCGGTATGTTTAATGACATCATGACTGCATCATGATGATGTCATGAGATATTTTAAGGGATGGTCGACTAAAGGGGATGATGTAGTGTATGAGGGGTCCCATGTGGCCAAAACCATGGGCAAATACCATGGGAAATCCCATGGTTTTTCCAAAACCACTAGTGAGGTGTCCCTTGAAATTATTAAAGTATCACCTCCCTTTCCCTATAAATACCCACCCTTTCCTCCTTTAGTTTTTACTCCCAAATCTCCCCAAACGAAGCTCTGGTCTCATTACCTCCCAAATAGTCCTCCAAAGGTTCCCCCAGGCCCTCAAGGTCCCAACCTTCGAGTTTTAAGAGTTACCTTTTAAGGTAAGGGATCTAACCTCTCTCTTTCTTTTCAAATACTCTCTTTCAAGTCATTCATTTTATGCTCCATGTTCTTATGTTGTAGGATGTTCTTTTATATTCCTCTTACTTCCCTTTTTATGTTAATATGATGATATATCTCCCCTTACTCTCATCATTTCGTTTTATAAATGTTTAAGTGGCGCCATTAGGCTGCCGAAATATTTGTAACAGATTCTTTCACCCTTCTCATTTTCAAGTTCTGTTTTCTTGTCAAGTATTTCAAGTTACTTTTTATTATGTTGGGGTATGATATCTATATCTATCATAATTATCTTTTATGTTCATATTATGAGGGACTCTATTTGATCTCATCAATTCATTTTTTTGAAGTTTAAGTGACGCCGTTAGGCTGCCGAATTTTTAAGGGATTCTTTCACCCTTCTCATTTTCAAGTTCTATTTTCTTGTGAAGTCTTTAAAGTTCCTTTTTATTATGTTGGGGTATGGTATCTATATCTATCATACTGATCTTTTATGTTCATATGATGAGAGACCCTATTTGATCTCGTTAATTCATTTTTTTGAAGTTTAAGTGTCGTCGTTAGGCTGCCGAATTTTCATAAGAGAAATCTTATTTTTGTATTCCTTTCATGTTCTTCATTTCATATGGTATATCATTAAAATTTCATTACCATGTTCTTAAATCCTTAATATTCTGTCCCCCTACTGTTTTATGGATCATTTATTAGTGGGTGACCCATGTCCCCTCTCTTTTCAATGTTTTCTAAAACCCTACAACATAGTCGTTATGCTGCCGAATTTCCGTCTCAAAATGTCTCTCTCTTTTTCTCAAATTCTTTTATTTTATTAAGTGAATACTCAAAGATCTTTCTTCTAAAGGGGTATTCGCATATATAAAAAAATGTTCTATTTTAAATTATTGTATTCATATAATTGAGACCCGCTTTCCTTTTCCGTGGGTTTAAAGTGACATAAAGATCATGTCTTTAAAGCAGTTTTTAAAACGTTATGATTATGAAATGAAACCCATTTATTTTATGCTATATGGGTTATTTATGAAATTTTTGATGATTATATATGTTCCCCACATGATAAAAAAGTAAAATTTAAGGGTTCACCCTGATAGCACTCCAATGCATTGGGTAAAGACTTAATATCTAGAGATGATCATTTTTAACGATATCTTTGTGAATAACCTTGGTAATTTTTAATGACACCTTAGGGATGGACCTTGGTGAAACGGAAATGATTTTCTAAGTTAAATGTTGTAGCCACATCTTCAAGTTATGAAATACATTATTTTTATTATGATATGCCTCATTATTTCTTTCTCATGCCTTAAAGTTATTTTTCATGACTTTATTAATGTATCTCAAGTTCACATGTTAAATGTTTCCCTTGTTTACCATACTGGGTCTTCTGCTCACCCTTTCTTTTGATGTATGTCCAAAGGTTATGAGATGCAGTAATGAACCTAGGATGAACATAAGGAGAAGCCTTTAAAGTGTTTATGAAGAATTTTTTATGTTTTCATGTTTTGATTTCCTGGTTTCCAAGACACTAAACCTTAAAGATCCACAGTTTTGTATAATGTAATGAAAGTTTATGTGATAAAAATGTGGGATGATATAGTTGGTATCAAAGGATGGTTTAGTTATTTGTGGAAATTAGGATATGAAAACTTTAGGAAGAACCCTATAGAAAAGTTTAGATATAGGAAATCTTTCTAGTATTTTGGTGAGTATTGAGCAAGCGGTTTATCAAGCAAATACATCCCTATCTGGATACGAGCAGGTAGAGGTGGCTTTGGCACAGATGTACATAGGGGTAAAACCTGAAAACACCGCTTTGAGCTAGACTCAAATGGGAACTGGTACACGACAATGAGCCTTGCTGCACTCTTGGTTACAACACTCCCAGGGGATATGATTTGGTAAATTCATAAGCTTAGTATGAACCATTATTAAAGGAACAAAGATAAAATAAAATAAAGATTCACATAAGAATATATGATCATGGATAACCTAGATTGAAACCTAGGGGATCACAAGTTAGGGTATAATTTTATTCTACATGTTTAACCTTCTATGATTTAAGTTTATTTTTCATGATTATTAGACAAGTATTTAAGCCCCCTAATTATAATTTCTTTTCTTAGTTAATGGAGAGAAATGGAAGAACATGTCACAACAACCGATGTGATAGGAAATGTGACAATTACCCTATTAATGTGATAGAGATGAAGAGATATCAAGTTGAATATATTTTGATTATGCCAAACCAGCTATCAAAAATTACAATTAATAATTGGTACCTAGTTGAATGCCCAAATTCATCAAGGAAGAAGAAGACGAAGTCTCAAGGATGTTCAATCTGATAAAGTTGATAAGGGAAAGAAGAACCAATTTCCTTTGTGCAAAAAGTGTGGAAAGAGGCACCAAGTGGAATGTCACAAAGGAACCAAGATATGTTTTAAGTGTGAGGTGATAGGGCATAAAGTAGATAATTGCTTTTAAAAAATGGATATTGTGATGGATAGAGATAAGGTTTGATCTAATGTACCTTATACTTTTCAATGTCGTAAATGTAGAGAAGTTAGACATTATCCAAGGTAATTCTCTCTTTGAAGGGATGAGAAGCATGATGAGCATCAACAATCTTCAAGGACAAGGGAACAATGCAAGTCCTATGCTGAGATGGATCTTGATGACTAAAGTACATGTGACTTCTTCGCAATAATTGTCTATGTCATGTTTTTTTAGTTCATGCCCAATGAGAATATATTTAATGTTTTCTAAGAACATCGAGTCACTACCTAAGATGGTTTTATATCATTAAGGAAAATATTTATTGTTATGTACCAGATGTTGATGTTGTGAAGATGTTCTTCTTAAGAAAAAGATGATTAGGGGATTAAAAGATTATTATTATATTGGAAGACGTTCACTATTTTGGGAACCCTATATGATCGTGGTAAATAGATTACTACGGTATTTTCTTTGAGGAATAAAGGTTGACTTTTATTTTGAAGAATCGATGAATTTAAGGTGAACTTATGCTAATATTGGTTACTTATGGAAATTATTAACCTATATTGGGGAAAATATGTTTAGGTTAGCTACTTTTGTTATTAGATGTTAGGAGGGGTTGATGTTGTTTGGAGATGAACGATGAAGTTTATTTTGGAGGACTATGTTATCAAATCATTCTTGTATTTGGGTTTCAATCTTAGTTTGGTTTATTTTGATGAATTTTAAGGACAATTATTATGGAATGGTCTATGATGAACTTTGGGTAGTACCGTGGAATTTTGAAGATTTAAAAGTTGTTTCCCTTCTTACGAGGTTCTTTATTTTGGAAGAGTTGTTTTATCTTACCCTTTCTATTTTTGGGATAATGTTTAAAGATAGAAGAAATAGATAGTTAATATTTGGTGGATTATGTGATTCTCTAGAAGATGATTCCTGTGCTTTTGATGAGACCAAGTGTTTTTTTAATGCTCATCATTTGGGGAAAAGATTAGTTTTGGTAGAAACTTATTAAGGGATGAAACTCTACTTGAAGGAAAATATATTTCCTTGTGTAGTTATTATATGTAGTAAATGAATTCCTCAAAACTATGAAAAGGAACATAAAACAAAAACATTGTATTTTAATGTTTCCAACTAAGAAATAAAATACTGTTAAAACCATTATAAGTTTGTGATTTTCTTGTTGTTAACTTTCTCCTAATCATGTTTTCTATCACTCTCCCTCAGAACATGACCCTTTGTTTTCTCTTCTATGACCATTTTTTCATACATGGAATCCTAGTATGGTTTAAATCGGGTGGCCTTTGTACTTACTTTTCTTTCTTTTAAAGTAATAGTGTTACTGACTCTTTTTTCGATGTGGGACTTTCAATGAAATTTCCAAGCCCAATTTTAAAAATTGCGAGGATGTAATTTCTTAAGGGGGGAGAATGTAACGACCCTAAATTTTGAATAAATCTTGTTTTCTAATTTTGTGTGTTATTTTATTTTTCATACTCAACAAAACTATTTCATTTGATAACATGAGTATAATTAAAATGAGACTGTTGGGTTTTGAATATTATATGACCGTTAGTCAGTATGACTGTTGGAAACTGAATGTTGTGACTATTGTCTCTAAATACAAGTGATCATGGTTAATTAATATAGAAAGAAGATTCGATGGACTCATCCAGTAGTCTTGGACTGATCGAAGCCCATGTAACAGAACTTGGGAAGGAGGTAGAACCACTGGGCTTTGTTCTGGACCAAACCCAAGCCGAACTTCATCGTGTGAAGCTAGAACGGAATCGCCTACGCGAGAAGTTCAAACTGATAGAAATTACTACTCATGCGATGTTGGCCGAGCCGCCCTCAGATTCTCTCACCTTAGCACACCTTACACTTAGGTCCTATGCTGGGGTTATAAGGGGCTATGTAAGAAGACCATAATCCTTTGTTATAAATACTTTTTTTTCTTCTTATGGTGATGTTTGGGAGTTTTCAAATGTTCGAATGAATATACGATGCATTTTTTTGATGTATTTTGAAAAAAAGGATATTTTAAAATATTTATGTAAACCTTAAATAATTAATGATGTGTAATGATTTTCAAAAAATGGTATTTTGCAAATGTGTTCATTAATAAATTTAGAGTCTAATAAGATCAAATTAATTTTTGATGAATAGTAAATTTTGAATAGTGATTTTATGCTTAGGATTAGTAATGTGACTAGATGGATTAGTAATCTCACTTAAAGAAAGTATTAATATAATTTATGCACCTTGATTAAGTAGTGTGATTCAATAAAATAGGTAAATAACTATTTCATTAATTATTAGTCAAGTATTAGTTTTTTCAGGTGAATAGTGTTTTTAATTAAAAATTAAATTAAAAATATTTAGAAAATTAATTTTATAAAATGGACTTTATTTTTGAACTTATAACATTGATATTATGTTAGGGTAATTTTTTTGGTTTTTTCTGAAAAAAATGAATTTTCGTTGAATAGTGTTTTTATTTAAAAATTAAATTAAAAATATTTAGAAAATTATTTTTATAAAATGGAGTTTATTTTTGAATTCAGAGCATTGATATTGTGTTAAGATAAATTCTTGGGAGTTTTCAGAAAAAGTTGAATTTTCAGTGAATAGTAAAAATACAGTTTTAGGGTTTCGGTATGTTTAATGACATCATGACTGCATCATGATGATGTCATGAAATATTTTAAGGGATGGTCGACTGAAGGGGATGAATTATTTTATGAGGGGTCACATGTGACCAAAACCATGGGAAAATACAATGGGAAAGCCCATGGTTTTTCCAAAACCACTAGTGAGGTGTCCCTTGAAATTATTAAAGTATCACCTCCCTTTCCCTATAAATACCCACCCTTTCCTCCTTTACTTTTCACTCCCAACTCTCCCCCAACAATTCTATGGTCTCATTACCTCCCAAAGAGTTCTCCCAAGGTTCCCCCAAGCCCTCAAGGTCCCAACCTTCGAGTTTTAAGAGTTACCTTTTAAGGTAAGGGATCTAACCTCTCTCTTTCTTTTCTAATACTCTCTTTTAAGTCATTTATTTTATGCTCCATGTTATTATGTTGGAGGATGTTATTTTATATTACTCTTACTTCAATTTTCATGTTCATATGATGAGATATCCCCTCTTAATCTCATTATTTCGTTTTATGAATGTTTAAGTGGCGCCGTTAGGCTGCCGAAATTTTTGTAACGGATTCTTTCACCCTTCTCATTTTCAAGTTCTATTTTCTTGTCAAGTATTTCAAGTTAATTTTTATTATGTTGGGGGATGATATCTATATCTATCATACTGATATTTTATGTTCATTTGATGAGGTAACCTATTTGATCTCTTCAATTCATTTTTTTGAAGTTTAAGTGACGCCATTAAGCTGCTGAATTTTTAAGGGATTCTTTCACCCTTCTCATTTTCAAGTTCTATTTTATTGTCAAGTCTTTCAAGTTCATTTTTATTAGGTTTGGGTATGATCTTTATATCTATCATACTGATATTTTATGTTCATATGATGAGAGACCCTATTTGATCTCGTCAATTCATTTTTTTGAAGTTTAAGTGACACCCTTAGGCTGCAAAATTTTCATAAGAGAAATCTTATTTTTGTCTTCCTTTTATGTTCTTCATTTCATATGGTATATCTTTAAAATTTCATTACCATGTTCTTAAATCCTTTATATTCTGTCCCCCTACTGTTTTATAGATCATTTATGAGTGGGTGACCCATGTCCCCTCTCTTTTCAATGTTTTCTAAAACCCTACAACATAGTTGTTATGCTGCCGAATTTCTATCTCAAAATGTCTCTCTCTTTTTCTCAAATTATTTTATTTTATTAAGTTAATACTCAAATATCTTTCTTATAAAGGGGTATTCAAATATATACCAAAATTTTTTATTTTAAATTCTAGGATTTACATACATGAGACCCGCTTTCATTTTTCGTGGGTTTAAAGTGACATGAAGATCATGTCTTTAAAGTAGTTTTTAAAACATTATTATTATGAAATGAAACCCATTTATTTTATAATATATGGGTTATTTATGAAATGTTTGATGATGATATATGTGGATCACATGATAACAAAGGAAAATCTAAGGGTTCACCCTGATAGCGCTCCAATGCATTGGGTAAAGACTTAATATCTAGTGATGACCATTTTTAATGATATCTTGGTGAATAACCTTGGTAATTTTTAATGACACCTTGGGGATGGACCTTGGTGAAACAGAAATGATTGTCTAAGTTAAATGTTGTAGCAAAATATTCAAGTTATGAAATACATTATTTTTATTATGATATGATTCATTATTTCTTCCTCATGCCTTAAAGTTCTTTTTCATGACTTTATTGATGTATCTCAATTTCACATGTTAAATGTTTCCCTTATTTCCCTTATTGGGCCTTATGATCACCTTTTCTTTTGATGTATGTCCCCAGGTTATGAGATGTAGTAATGAACCTAGGATGAACATAAAAAAAATCCTTTCAAGTGTTTAAGAATAATTTTTTATGTTTTCATGTTTTGAGTTCCTGGTTTCCAAGACACGAAACCTTAAAGATCCTGGGTTTTGTATAATGTAATGAAAGTTTATGTGATTAAAATGTGGGATGCTATAATCATGGGACCTCTCAAAGTGTAATCCCCTTCCTTCCCAAACTACGGAGACTTTTATCCATGCTAAGGAATGGTACGTAGGAAGCCTCCTTGATGTTCAAGCCCAAAAAATTATTGGCCCCAACCGTCTCTATGACGGTGTGCCAAACCCCCGTTTCCACCTTGGGATGCCTTAGAGTGTAAGCCCCAATCCATCTGGACCCTAGGTCCCCATTCACGTTAGTTCTCTACCACCATTGGTCGCCTCAGGGTGTAAGCCCCATTCTCGTCCCGCATGACGTTAAAGTGTATCGACCACCTGAACTAAGAAGACTTTGATTCCCCACCACGAGGATATGTAGGACACCTCCATGAGGTTCAAGCCCAACACCCATGCCTCATCTTGATCTCTCCCTCAAGCCCACATGTCTCGGGAAGCTCATGCCCTAACCCAACTGGTATACTTATTATGGGTCCCATCCATGCATCTATTCTCACGGGTCACCACATCAGGTGTCCCACCGTATCACTGAACTACGCAGACTTTGATTCCCTATCACGGGGATACGTAGGAAGTCTCCTTGAGGATCAAGCCCAAAGCCATCATTTATACTGATCCTGACCTAGGTCACTACATCCTAGTGGGATCATGCCACTTCATTCCCTTCCATGGCATTCAGGAAGCCTCCCACGTGCTGGCCCCAACATCGGTGTTCCCTCCAGGGGGTTCTTCAATCTGATCCACTCTAGAAAATGTTCTGATCAGTCTGATCCATCTCTGCTGGACGTTAAACTTACGACATACCCTATGTTAAACATGGGAAGATGAGGAAAACCTCAGATACATTCCTATTTCATACAATTCCCCGCATTCGATGTGGGATGCCTTGGGCTTCTGCACCCTTGAGAAGCCCTATCATAAGGGACAGAAGGCAGACATGCCAATCCCTAATGTCAAGACACACTAGTGATTCCCCAACGTGACTAATCTCCTATCCGATGGTTGCTGCCCTGAATGGACCCCTTGGATGGTCCTGACAGAAGCGGCATAATTAACTGGTGTCCATGAAGATATGGCGCCGGGAAGAGCTTCATGAACCACGTTTTAAATCTATGAGGGAGACCCGGACTAGGCAACGAGCTCCGAGGAGGAATCCATGGAAGGAAGAACTGATATCCCATCATCCCATTTTGATCAAGGAGCAGATGTCCTTGAATAAGGAGCGGATGCTGCCTGCCATTGGAAAGTAGGAATGCGGGGCAACAGGAGCGTGTCCTCTACGTGACAGATGCGCGTGCCCTGGGGAAAGCATCAGAAAATACCTATTGCTATTTTAGTTTATGGTAATCTAGCTTGGACACTATTTTGCTATATTTTAGGGTATTTTAGCTCATACTTGATGTTATTGTAGTTTAGGGTCTTCTAGCTAGGACCTGTTCTTACTGTAGTTTGGGGTCCTTTAGCTCAAACCATCTTTTTATTTATATTACTAAGACATGTAATTAATAGCCCATGTTTTTTAAAAAATATATTGAAATTAATGAAACTTTGTTTTAATTAGATAATTATAATTATCCTTTAAACATAATTTTTCCACTTTTATTATTTGAATTTTAAAAAACGGTCATCTACGGTTGTGATCAGTAAGTTTTTTGGAGTCTAATAGAACAAGTTTGTTTTTTGGTGAATAGTAACATACCCTTAAGAATAATAATATGAATAGTAAAATGACACTTATGTATAGTAAATCATATTATTATTTTATTTTATTAAGGTTATATGAAAATTAGATGTTGATTAAATTTTCAAGGTGTTAAAAAATGAGTTGTAGGTTTAAAATTGTTATTTTTGAATAAATTGTGATTTTATTTAAAAATTAAACTAATAATATTTAGAAAATTATTTTCAAAAAATGGAGTTTATTTATTAATTCTACATGTTGAAAAATAGTTAGGGTGATTTTTTGGGATTTTTCTGAATTTATTTAATTTTTGATGAATAGTAAAATATGATAATTTACGATAAATAAAAAATACTTATTTTAATGAAATATAGGTTATGAAAGGATGATTTAATCCCACTTGGTTAGAACTCACATAAAAGTATTAATAATTTGGGTCACACAAATCAAGATTATTCATAGTCTTGAGCAAAAATATTAGACTAATTATTAAAATGATGTAAAATCCCTCCTCTCCTCTACAGTAAATACCACCATCATTCTTCTCTTCCTCTCAAACCTATCAAGCATTGAAAATTGTCTAAGTTATGAAAAATCCCCTCCTCAAGGATCTTCCCCATGTCCAAGACCTTCTGGTATCCCCAAAAGGTTAAAACTAAAGGCCTTAAGGAGGATCTCAAAGAGAAGAGATCAAGAGGTAGGAATCCTTTTTCATTTTCTTGTGTTTTTTTGAATTCCTTTATTTTCTTATAATATCTTCCCAGCTAAACATATCCAAGAGGTATTAAATCTCTATAATATTATATATTATTTATGTTTTCATGTAAAATATTCATATTATATCTTCCTCTCTTCTTCCTATTATTCTAAAAATAAAAACACCGTCTGCGATGTGCTGATTTACCAAAATCATGGACGATGTGTTTCCAATAACCATTAATTCCTTAAACAATTACCATAAAACAATTTTAATGGTTGAATAAGAATTTAAATTTGATTTTAACCTATTTTATATTCTTTAATGAACTTATATACATGACATTAAATTATATAACGAAACAAGTTCTTGATTATTGAGGAATCACCAAAAATGATCTATACAAACATCATTAATGATTTATCAAATGACACATCATCATATATGATAAAAAAATTATTTATGGTATAATTATATGTTATATAAACATATGAATATCATTTCATTCCACTTCTAGAATTTCATTTTTAAACTAAAAGATTATCAAATACAAACCGTCCATGGAAATCATGTAAAGAACGCACCCAAAACAATGGAAGGAACAAAATAATAATAATTAAAGGATGAAATGATGTTATGAAATGATCATATAAGGTGTTATAAACATGAATATGTTTCATTAATATATTAATAAAACTCTTTTAACCATTATAAACTAGTTTTAAATAAGTTTAAAGTAATAAAAACCTGAGGTAATGTAATTCGTAACCCAATTTCCATTCTTTGGGTTAATATTCTACTTCATTGTTTACTTGGTATTAAAATTGTTTGTTTGATAAAAATTTGTTTATATAATGATTAATTATTTGTATTTACAGTGTATATACATATTACATCCACTCTAATAAGTCTCTCTTCAATTACATGATATTTATAGGGGGATTTTATTTTAGAATCCTCTTTTAAAATTCTGTTTTACAAAATTAAAAAGATATGTTTTTATGAAATTATTTCTATTGTATGATTTTTTTATGTTTCTTGGGAATTTTTTATGATATATTATGGGACCTATATCTACCTTTAAGTAATTGGGTACATGTAAGTTGGAGGTCGGCTGTATGGTCACTCCAAGTGTAACCGCTATGGTTACACAATAAGGTAGTCGTGAGGGTTACATTTTAAGGTAGACGTGAGGGATAAAAATTATAAGGTATCCAATATGGTTAAAAAATTAAGTAATTAATACCCCAAGATACCTTTTTGGTTCAATTTATGTTCTATATTTTTTTTTTGTAAATCTCATGTAAATCTCAAGTTTCCCAAAGTAAGTTTATATGTATAGAAAGTATGTTTTTTAAAATGATTTCATACGTTACAAGTATTCATGGAATACTATTTTCTTCCATTATTTTTATATCCCTTATTGAGATTTTTGTGATCATACCATGTTTTTAAATGATTGTAATAGGTTATAATGATGTCTAAAAAAATATTTAATCCAAGTTAAATGTTATTAAGATTTTTCAAAGAAAACATGTTTTATTTTAAAAGTTTAATATTATGAAGGAAATGGATACTGTTTTTGTGGTATCAGCTTTATATGAATGTGGAATATTATGTATGTATTATAAACCGATTCTATAAAACACTAAACTTGAAAATATCTTCAATATTAAAGTATGTGAGTTCTTGACTAAAATTTAATATTATGTATTGTAATAAGGTTGGGTCCTTATAGTTGGTATCAGAGGATGATTTAGATAACTTTAGGGTCTAAGAAGATGTTAATAGAAAACCATAAATGATTTTTACTATAGTGTTAATTTTAAATAAAATATAATTTAAATATTACCATGTTTCTTCGACTAAGATATGTTTGTTCAGAATGGTTTTTCATAGAAGAAACAAGGAAGATGAAGAGGAGAGGCACTGACAAAATGATATCCTTCTGAATCTGCAACCTAGAATGGAAGGGATTGGAATTGAGAAGTTTGTTATAGTAATGGATCAGATGACACAAGAAATAAATGGTGGTGTAATCCATGCAAGAGAACAACCATATTTACCACAATATAACATGATGATAGTGAAACATTTTATGAGACAATACCCTTCTTCATTAAGTAGATCTTTAGACCCGGTAGCAGATGATGTATGGATTAAAGCCCATGAAAAGATATTCTATGTTATGGGATGTTTAGATAATCAAAAGGTAAGTCTTTCCATTTATTGTTTTTAAGGTGAATATAATCAGTGGTGGTCAATGGTAAAAAATATCAGCAATAGAGAGGATACAGATGCCTTAGAGTGGGATGAATTTAATATTAATTTCATTGAAATTTTTATCTAAGTTGGTAAGATTTAGGACAGAGAATCAATTCCTTGAATTCAAGAAAAAATGAGGAAGATTTAGTGGCTGTTTATGAAGAAAACTTCACCCAACTAGAAAGGTGTTCTCCAAATCTTATTCTGGATCTTGATAGCAAAATCAACCTCTTTTACTCAGGGTTAAAGCAAATGTATCAAATGGAATTTCCCTCCTGTGAATTCAAAAGTTATGAAAAACTTGTCTGATGTGCTGAGAGGGTAATGATGGAGTTTTCTGATGACCATTTTTACTTTTACAACAAAGATAATAAGACATCCAAATAGAAAGTTATGGTTAATAATCAACCAAAGAAATATGATGGTTAGAAATTCCAATTTCGAGTTGCTGAATAGTGTGGAAAAAAGCAGCCTGGGGAATGCCTTAACAAAACCAAGAAGTGTTTTTGATATGGTAATTTTGGACATATGGACCAAGATTTTGATGGAAATGACCCTAAGACTAATACTAACAAGCAAATAGTTAAGTGTTTTAATTGTGGAGAGATGGGTCATTATGAAAATGCCTTCCCAAAGAGAGATATTTATAATGCAAAGAAGCCATAATATAAGTCGAATGGTGTAGTGAGATCCTTTGCAACTACATCAGCAAACATTGGGCTGTCCAATGAAGTTGTAACGGGTAAATTGTTTGTTTACTCAGATTATTCTATAGTTTTGTTCAATACAAGGTCTACACATTCTTTTATTTCTAAGGAGTTTCCTTTTAAATTGGAAATATCACCTAAAAAAATGAGATTTAAACTTATTGTTAAAACACAAGGGGGGTATATTATAGTGAAGAGGAATTATAATAATATTTCTATTGTGGTATGTGGAAATAATTTACCCTAAATCCTTTTTGTTTTTCCCTTAGTAGAGTTGGATGTCATTCTAGGAATTGATTGGATTTCTGTTTTTCATTCTAATATTGAATGTAGAGCTAAAGAAGTTGTTTTTCAGAAAAAGTTTCAGTTTGTATAAAAGAATGAACCCATACAATTGATAAAATATAAAGAATATAAGAAACTATTTAAATATGGAAATGAATGTTATCTTACTCATCTTGTTGAAACCAAGGGAGCTATTCAGACTAATGATGTGCTAGTGGTAAATAAATTCCTTGATGTTTTTACTGATGAGTTACCCAGTGTCAGAAATGATTGAGAAGTTGAATTCAAAATTGACGTAGATTCTGATGTTAATCCAATTTCAAAACCGCCATATCTAATGGATCAAATAAAACTTGTTGAATTGAAAAATCAGTTACAGGAGATTCTTGATAAAGCCTCTATTCATCCTAGTACTTCACCATAAGGTGCACCTTTTTTGCTTGTTAAAAAGAAAGATGCTTCTAAGATAATTTTTATTGATTATAGAGCCTTGAATAACATAAATATTAAAAACTAGTATCATTTTCCTCATATTAATTACTTATTTGATCAGCTCTAGGGATCTCAGTACATTTCCAAGATTGAGTAGAGATTCAAATACCATCAGCTAAAGGTGAAAGAGGAAGACATCCCGAAAGCATCTTTTCATACTAGATATGGGCATTATGAATTTTTTGTTATGCCATTTGGGTAAAATAATTCACTTGTTGTATTCATGGATCTTATGAATAGAATATTTCATGACTTCTTGGATAAGATTGTGGTTGTGTTTATTGATGAAATTCTGGTATTTTATAAGAGTAAAGAATAGCATGAAACACATGTAAGGGTTTTTTCAAACATTAAAGGAAGTGAAACTGTATAGAAAATTATGAAAATGTGATTTATTATTGAAATATATTTCTTTTCTTGGTTACATTGTAAATAAGTATGGAATAATAGTTGATCCTGCCAAAAAATGTGGTTGATGAATGGATAAAACCTACAAATGTTACATAGATTCATAGTTTTATTAGATTAGAAGGTTATTACTGATGGTTTGTTAAAAACTTTTCATAGTTATCTAGCCCGCTAACTAAGTTAATGCATAAAAGGGTTAAATTTATTTGGACCGAAGAATGTGATGTTTGTTTTCAGGAACTGAAGAAGAGATTGGTGAATGCTCTAGTTTTGGTCTCGCCTTCTCGAAATGGTGAGTTTTTCATCTATAGTGATGCTTAATTTAAGGTAATTGGATGTGTTCTGATGTAGAATGATCAAATAATTGCTTATGCTTCAAGACAACTAAAACCTTATGAGTTAAATTATCCCACACATGATTTGGAATTGAAATCTGTGGTTTTTTTCTTTGAAAATTTGGAGGCATCATTTATATTGAGCCAAATGTCAAATATATATTGACCATAAAAGTATGAAGTATATATTTAATAAGAAGGAATTAAACATGAGGTAGATAAGATAACATAAACTGATAAAGGATTAGAATTGCATGATCAATTACTATTTAGGAAAAGTCAGAAAATGTGGTGGATACCTTGAGTCAAAAACATCATGCATCATTAACCATGTTACATTTGGAACATGATCTATTGATTAATGATTTTATGAATTTTTCCTTATAAGTTATTGCTGCATAAAATACCTCTATTTTTTTCAGGTTTTTGTTCAATCATAGTTTTCAGACAGAATTAAGAAAGTGTATAAGGAAGACTCGGAGCTATAGAAAAAGGTATAATTGGTTAAAATGGGTAAGTTTATAGAATTTAACCATGATAATGATTTTGTTTTAAGATTTGGTAAAATGTTGTGTGTGCCTTGTGATTCCTAGTTGAAGAAATAATTTTTCTATGAAGCTCATAGTTCTCCATTTTTAGTTCATCCCGGCAGTAATAAGATGTACAGAGACCTTCGAGAGTATTATTGGTGAGATGGAATGAAAAGGGATATTACATAATTTACTATGAAATATTTGACATGTCAACAGGTTAAAGCAAAGCAGAAATAACCAAGGGGATGCTTCATCCTTTTCTAATTCACGAGTGTAAATGGGAGAACATATCTATGGACTTAATTATAGGAATACCAAATACTTCTCGAGGTAATAATGCAGTATGGGTTATTATTGACCGACTGACTAAATATTCACATTTTCTCCCTATTCGAGATACAATGACTTTGGATCATCTTTCTCGATTGTACCTCAATGATATTTTCAGGTTACGTAGAGTTCCTCTTTCCATTGTATCTGACCATGATCCCAGGTTCACTTCTAAATTTTAGAAGGGCCTTCAAGAATTTCATTGGGTACAAAATTAAATTTCAGTATAGCATTTCATCCTCAATCAGATGGAAAGTTAGAATGAAAAATTTCAACTTTGGAGGATATGATTCAAGCTTGTTCAATGGACTACCCGGGAAGTTGGGATCAATACCTATCTTTAGTTGAGTTTTCTTATAATAACAATTTTCATTCCAGTATACAGATGGAACCCTTCGAGGCATTGTATGGGAGGCAGTGTAGAACTCTATATTTTTGGGATGAATTTAGGTAAAGGAAGTTGATGGGACCATAATTAGTAGTGGAAGTGGCTGAGAAAGTAAAGATGATCTAGCAACACATGAGGATAGCTCAGAGTAGGATGCAACGTTATGTAGAAAATAGGAGGAAAGAATTTTCTTTTGAGCTAGGTGATCATGTTTTTTGTAAAATCTCACCATAGAAAACTTTTATGAGTTTTGGTAAGAAAGAAAAGCTATGTACATGGTTCATTGGACCTTATGAAATTCTAGAGAGTCAGACTAGTCGCCTACTAAGTAGATTTTCATCCGAGTCTATATTAGGTACATAATGTTTTTCATGTTTTGATGTTGAGAAAGTATGTGCCAGATTCATCTCATCTCTTGAGTCTACAAGTAGTTCAGTTAGAGGAGAACCTTTCTTATAAAGAGAAACATGTTTAGATTCTTAATCAAAGGGAAAAAGTATTGTAGAATAAGGTAATACACCGTTAAAGGTTTTTTTGGAGAACCCATGTGGTTGAAGAAGCAACATGAGAATCTTAAAATGATATGAGGGAAAGGTACCCTCACTTGTTTAATAAGTAAATAAAATTGTGAGGGAGCAATTTCCATAATGTGGGGATAATATAACACCCAAATACTTTTAAAAAATAAATTGAAATTTTTCACGACCCCCTCCCCACAAAGTGTACCCCTCCTGGGATGGAAATGTGAGAAGGGAGATAATGACCACCGAGTCCCGCCTCCAGTAGGCCCCGGGTTGGCGACTAGCAGTGAGGGTATATTAACACACAAATGGGAGGCATTAACCTCTAAGAGAACACATGTGGAAGAGAGAGATAAGATAGAAAACAATAAACTCCAACTTAGAACTGGAAATATAAAAGAAAACCAAGTGCACAAATGGAATGTCATGAAAAAGTACTACAACAAAAAGGGGAAAAAATGAAAGAACCCAAAAGAAAGTAAAATAGCTACAACCACAAGCCCAGACAACTCTTGAAACCCCAAGCTGGTAGAAACCGGCTTGATCTCTAACCTGATCCAAGTGACCTGAAAAAAAGTTTGTATATACATAGGGTGAGTATAACAGTATAATCAGTAGGATCCTCCCCGAAGCCTCTTGTGCAAAGGTAAAGAAAGCATGCTAAAGCACAGTGAACAACAAGTGAAACTAACTCGTCACCTAAACAGGTATACTAAGTTCCCATCCCCACCATGGCTACTCTCACCAAGTTACACATACAATAATATAACATATAATAAAGAATATCAAGGGTACCCCACTACTACTTCCCCACTGATTTGCCGCTTTGCCCCAACATCGCACGTCCTAAGCATCTCTCTCCAAAAAGGCTTGCCCGCAGACACCTAGGCAAAGCACCACAATCTGCACCTCGTGCACCACAAAGGCTTTCCCACAGAAACCTGGGTGAAGCACCACACCATCCTCACAACCAAAGTAACTAGGTAGTTTCAGGGAGCCACCAAATATCGCATAACGTGTATTATACGTCGGGTATTATACCTCAATCCATTACATCCCATACTCCGAGTAAGGATCCTCAAGCCATCATAGCCTATACACGTTACACCTATAGTAGTCCATATGATACTATATCTAGAATATATGTGTGTGAATAACCACAAGCCATTACAGCACTCTACACACATATGTGGGGAAAACTAACCGCTGTGCCTAATGGCACAAGTATCTACCAAGAGAAGAGAGTGGGAGCCAAAGGGGGTAGTCAGCCATTCATCCTCCCACCAGAATGTTGGGGAAAATATCCCCAGGGCTCAGAATCCCCGGGGTGTCAGTTGCCCTTACTGACAGGGTGGAGTATCATATAGATCACAAAAAGTACAGAATATATTATAACTCACAACCACACTATGGGAATAACCTATTATTAGACACAACTGCAGCTAACGTCTCTTGGACTCTAGGCTTCCATTTATAAGACTAGGTATCATATAAGAACACAACCATTTAAAGTTCTTTATTAGATTACTTCATTCCCTTTTTATCAATTTCGTTGTACGTTAATTAATTCTTTAAACATTAATTAACCATGAGCAAATGCACATTAAATTTCATTAGCATCACACCCAAAGTCCATTGTTCCTTCAAAATATTACAACCTCATCATTATGTTTCAATGAACACCAACACCATGGGTTAACTCCATTTATTCAAACATTCATTACAGAAAAACTTTACCATGTTCCCAGGAATTCTAGAAAAGAATTATATGAAACTTACATAAGGGGGCTCAACACGATGAGTAGATGTACTACCCTTCGAGTCTTTTACACCTATAGAAAGAGAATAGACCCATCCTCCCTTGAGAAGCTAGACACGGAAAGAACGTGGCATACCCCACGCGTCTTCAACTTTTTTGAATGAACGGTAAGCAAGACCAACTACCTTGAGTAGTGGGGAAAAGTAAAGCATATAAATAACCAATAAGAGTCATCAAGCAACCAACAATCACATCCATCCCATTCCATCATCCTTGGTGTCCTCTCCAACACCCACATGCATAAACTGATGCATCTCGCCACTCTAGGCGTCATCCGCTGCCACAACCAAAAAGGCCTCTATGCCTACACATATCACAACACCCCTCTGGGGTCATGTCTCAACACAAGCAACAGGAAAAACACCCATCACATAAATTGGGATAAGGCCCTTTAACAAACAAGAGGGTAACTCAGAACCCTTCAAGGAATTATCAAACAATCAAATCTATAAACACTCTTGAATTTACCGATTTATAACCCGTTGGTTCCAAAATCGGGAACCTAACCAGTAAGCTATCACAAATGATTATACATTCTTACTGTGCCAATTTGATTAACATCAAATTACCACAAGAACCAGATTCGTTTTCATTCCTCTTTATCTTTGGCTAACAAATATCAATTAGTCCCGGTTTACATTCTTTACCAATTTCCATCAAGAACAGCAGCTAAGAAAATCAATCATAAATATCACACTATGTAGAAAAACCAGAGGCAGTATCATATGGTCGATACACTTTTTTTATCCAGTTCAAAGTATTTATTATCTCAATTCCATTTTCATCCAATGGGATTAAACATGATAACAATATAGTTGGACGTAAAGGGAAGAGAAGCAACGAATCCCCTACCTCAAAGGTTTTTGATGAAAACCACAATGGTCAAGGAATGCTCAAGAAACCCGAGTCAATTCTCCAAGACCCCGCCTTAGATCTCTCCTCCTAGAAAGATCAAGACCAAATCTCATCATATTTGACATCCACACACCTAGATCTACCCATAATGGGTGTAGATCTAAGAAACTGAGAGAAGAGGAGGAGTATATCTATGTAGATCTAAGAAACCAACCAAGAACGAGGAAGAATGATCACATACCTTAAGAAACTGGCTTTGATTCGTCAAGAGAAGCCTTTGGATTTCCTCCAAAATGCTTGGGAGAGATTCTCTTACCTTCGGGGAAGGGTAATCCTGAGTTATGGCCGCTTAGGGGTTTAAAAGAACCATTTGGAGGCAAAAACGAGTTAGATCCACAATTTTAGGATTTAAATTTTAGTGCCTGCACGGTTTGCTTACATTGTTAGACAAACCATGCACTAACTGTGCGGTCACTACTGCCTCGTCAAGCACTCCTCACATGGTTAGGATGCACGGTTAGAAAAACCATGTGCTAACTGTGCATTAGCCACTGCCTCCAACACCAACCCCGCACGGTTTGGTCGCACAGTTTAGACAAACTATGTGCCTCCCGTGTGAAAGCTATAGCCCTTTAGTTTCCCTTAAAAGTCCACCCAAACGCACCCCTATTCACCTTAACATCCCATAACACCTATAACACCACATTTTCACAAAGTAATGGACTAGAGAGGTCTGGTCCATTACACCAGATACCTCTCAAAACATTTTCATCCTCGAGAATCCAAAACCCACCTAATGTGAACGCAAAACAAGTTCTGAACAACCACCCCTCGAGATACCTCTCAAAAGAGAGCAAGCCACAAAAGAAACAAAGAGAGCCATATCATAAACATGAAAGTTTTATAACCACATCAGCTACAATGATACATGAAAAGAGTTAAACATCAAACAACTCTGGGTACTGAGCACGTATCTGTTGCTCACGTTCCCAAATACTCTATTCCAAGCCACCGTGTCACCACAAGACAAGAACTAAAAGAATAGAACACCCGCACAACACCTTCTCCTTGCGGTCTTGGATCTCCATAGGTCACTCCTCGAAGGTTGCATCATCATCCACATCTATCTCTCTCTAATAAATGATGTGAGAGTCATCATGAAGATAACGATGGAGCTGTGATTCAAGGAAAACATCATGTATCCGACTCATCTTTGGGGGAAGTTCTACTCGATAAGCCATAGTTCCAACATGAGCTAACACCTTGAAAGGCCCAATAAATCAGGGAGAAATCTTACTCCCATGACCAAACCATCGCATCCCACGATGGGGAGTCACCTTCAGAAACACATGATCCCCAACATTAAACTCCAAGGGTCTCCTCCTTTGATCAACATATGATTTCTGACGATCTTGCGCTATCTTCATCCCCTTACGCATCACCTGAACCATATCTATTGTATTCTGCACTAGTTCTGGTCTAAGAATTGCTGACTCTCCGACCCCAGTCTAGCATAATGGAGAATGGAAAGTCTGGCCATACAAGGCTTCAAACAGCACCATACCGATGGTGGAGTGAAAACTATTATTGTAAGCAAACTCCACTAATGGTAAGTGCCTCATCCATGAACCTCCAAAATCAAGAACACAAGATCGTAACATGTCTTCAAGAGTCTGGATGGTTTGCTCTGTCCGACCATCTGTTTGAGGATGATAAGTAGTTCTAAGGCATAGTTGAGAACCGAAAGCATGTTGGAGACCTCTCCACACCCTGTAGGTAAAACGAGGATCTAGATCAGAAATGATTGTCCTAGGGACTCCATGAAGTCTCACCACTTCCTCTAGATACTGCCCCGACAAAACTTCCATTGAGCTTGACTCCTTGATCGCTATGAAGTGGGCCGATTTGGTTTAATGATCCACTACCAGCCAAATAGCGTCATTTCCTCCCGGAGCTCGAGGTAAACTAGTAACAAAGTCCATTGAGATGTCCTCCCACTTCCACTGAGGAATCTCTAATTGCTGAATAAGACCACCTGGAACATGGTGTTCGGCCTTTACCTTCTGGCAGACTAAACATTGAGACACAAACTTCACAACCGCACGCTTCAGCCCAGGCCACCAAAACTGACTCCTCAAGGATCGATACATCTTTGTAACGCCAGGATGTACTAATAAGGGTGAACTATGGAACTCTCTAAGAACCATCTCATGCATCATAAAAGGAACAAAAATCCTTCCATGATACAACACTCTGTGTTGTTCATCATCAGACCAACCATCAGAGTCCTCACCACAAACAACTCGGTCTCTCCAGACTTCCACCTCTAGATCCCCCAATTGGGACTCTTCTACCTTCTGTATTAGGGATGACTATACCGTCATCTGAAAATTACATCCTCTACCCCCAACTTCTCCCATATCAAGATGTAATGATGACAGTTCTTCCATTACTCTCCAAGAATCACCAGATTCACGCACAACATCACTACGTGACTTTCTGCTCAGTGCATCAGCTACAACATTCCCTTTTCTAGGTGTATAAGATATTTCAAAGTCGTATTCCTATAATAACTCCATCCACCGACACTGTCGTAAGTTCAAGTCACACTGGGAGAGAGCATACCTCAAAATATTATGATCAGTGAAAACCAAAAAGCACTCACCGATGAGGTAATTTCTCCACAACTTTAGAGAAAACACCATAGCTGCCAACTCAAGATCATGGGTGGCATAGTTGAGTTCATGGGGAAGTAACTACTAAGACACATAAGAAACAACTAACATCTACTTCATGAGAACAAAACCTAAAACCAGATGTAAAGCATCGCAGAAAACATCAAACTGAACTCCCTCAGCTGGAAGACAAAGGACGGGAGCACTTACTAACTTCTCCATTAGATAATCAAAAGATTCCTGACACTGATCAACCTATATGAATGCTTGATCTTTCCTATTCAAAGCTGTCAGAGGAGTTGCAACTCGTGAGAAATTGTCTACGAACCTCCTGTAGTAGCCCGCGAGACCAAGGAAACTTCACACCTCTGAAACTATCTTGGGGGCTGCCCAAGACACAACTGCTTCTCTCTTCAATGGATCCACAAAAACTCCCTATTGGGAAACAACATGCCCTAAGAAACAGACCCCTCGAGTCCAAAACTCACACTTCGACAACTTCCCAAACAACTGATATCAACGAAGAACTCCCAAAATGGCTTGTAGATACTGCGCATGCTCCTCTTCAGATTTGGAGTACACAAGGATGTCGTGATGAAAACTACCATGAACTTGTCCAAGAACTCACAGAACACAGAATTCATCAATCCCATGAATACAGTTGGAGCATTTTTTATGCCAAACGGCATTACAACGAACTCATAATTCCCATGACGACAATGGAAAGCAGTCTTCGGAATATCCTCATCCTTCACACACATCTGATGATATCCTGACCGCAAGTCGATCTTTGAGAACCAACTTGAACCCTTCAGTTGATCGAATAAGTCATAAATTTGTTAAATAGGTTAGAGACTCTTTATTTTCTCTTTGTTTAAGTGATGATAATCGACACACAACCACAAACTGCCATCAAACTTCTTTACAAACAATACTGGTGCACCCCACGATGACACACATGAAAAAAAAACCACAATTTAACAGACCATCAAGATGTATACGTAGCTCTCGTAACTCAGAAGGGGCCATCCTATATGGATACATAGAGATAAACGACGCTCCTGGCTATAGCTTGATCCCAAACCCGACCTCTCATCGAGGGGGTAATGTTATAACCTCTTCTGGAAAAACATCAGGGTACTCCTCTATGACCCTAGGAAACATCAACTATTGTACCTCTGAAGAACTCATCACCATCACAACCATCATGGATGATAAGAATGGAACGTGCCTATGACCCATCCGAGGATCTCGCTCACTAATAAACACCACTTGTTCTCTATCTGCACCAAATAAAATGACCTTCTTCCTAAAGCAATCCATGATAACCTGCACCGAATACAACCAATCCACACCAAGGATGACATCATATGATTGTATTTGTAAACACAGGAAATCTCCCCAAGAGCGGTGTTGCCCCAACACTAGCTAATAGTCTCTACATACTTCAAACAAGTCAGCTCGACCTCCAACTGGCGTAGTCAATGCCAAGGGCACTAGAAGCCTCTCTACCTCAAGTCCCAAAGCATGGAAAGGGGTAGGCGATATGAAGGAGTGCATCGCTCCTGAATCAATCAAGGTATACACCAAGGTAGAAAACAATCAAAGGGTACCTCGAATGATATTTGGCTCGCCTGGAGCTGGAAACATAAGAGCATAAAGCTGACCACGACCTCCACAACCTCTCTGACCTTGATGACGACCACCACCACGGCCGCACTCTGCTCTCTGAGGATGGGGAGCGTAATGGGGCTATTCTCTGCCTACCCCATCTACCCTTTGATGATCTAAAGCTGGTGCAACTGGTTGCTGTTTCCTCGGCTGGAACTGCCTAAACGGAGGAACTTGGAGTATAGAGCCCGATGCACGATGACCACTCTGAAAGGTCGGGCACTCCCACTACTGATGGCCATGACAACCATAAGAAAAACAAGCACCTGATCCCTTGGCATAGGCATGAGAGTTGCTGCCTCTGGAGAAATGAGATGTGAAGGGCTGGTACCTACCCCCGACTGAACGAAAACTCTTCTTCCCTGAAAAACGGGAACCCCGAAACATATCCTTGCTTCATGAGGGATAATGAAGATCCCCCTCTTGTGATAATCCTATCCTGGACAAAGTCCTCTCGACAACCTCTACCCTCTCTAGCACCTCAAGATATGTCTTCAGTATAAATGGGGTGACCTAGCGCTAGATCTCTAGATGCAAAGCCTCCTCGAAATTCCTCTCCCTAGCCTCCTCATCTGGTAACAAGTTTGAAGCATATCATAAAAGGTTCCGGAAATGGATTCCAAACTCTCAAACAGTAGTGCTCCCTTATCGGAGGGTAAGAAGCTCCTGGTGATTGGATGCCTTCGCAGTCGAAGAAAGGAACTTGACTCTAAACTTGTCTCAGAAATCCTCCCACGAGATCACTGATTCCTCATGATCTCTGAGGAACAAGAACCACCACTGCCTCGCTGATCCACACAGCATCGTCACAGCTAAGGACACCCAGTGCTCCTTCTGAGTACGGATCTAACTGAATCCTATCTTGACCTCCTCCAACCAGTCTTCCATGAATGTATCTGAAACGGAGCCCTCGTACTTCTACATACTCTGGCGCGGAAACTCTCAGAGTGTCTTCCTCCAAGTGTCGTCGTCATCAACCTCTACCCTGCGACGATCTACTGGAACAATCTGTTGGAAATTTTCTGGGCAAACCTGATGAGGACGTTGACCTAGAGCCATACCTATAAAATAACAACCCGTTACAGCTCCTAAACCTAGTATATGGAAGAATCAACATTAATTAATTAATTGTTTTCTTTTATTCATTTTAGGTTAACCTATCCCAAGGTCTAAACATTCAAACACAGGCATAAAGAAGAATGATGAATGATCCTTTCCTAGGTCTCTACCCTAAAACTAGTATCACCTTGTATAGTAGTCATTGTAAATTTAAAGGTTCGCACATCAGATCATAGGGGGCCCTAAACTCCTATGTCTCAACTGGTATCCAGTGTTTACCTCACTTTCTAAACATGAATAACACTGTTGCCCTACCAACCCATGAAACCTCACATGTTCCTAACTCCAAACTCCATTCTATCCCTCAACCAGACCTCTGATACCACTCTGTCACGACCCCCTCCCCACAAAGTGTACCCCTCCTAGGTCGGCAATGTGAGAAGGGAGATAATGACCCCCCGAGTCCCTCCTCCAGTAGGCCCCGAGTTGGCGACTAGAACCGAGGGTATAGTAACACACAAATGAGAGGCATTACCCTCTAAGAGAACACATGTAGAAGAGAGAGATAAGATAGACACCAATCAAATCTAACTCAGAACTGGAAATATAAAAGAAACCAAAGTGTACAATTAGAATGTCATGAAAAAGTACGATAACAAAAAGGGGAAAAACTACAAGTACCCCAAAGAAAGTAAAAAAGTTGCAACCACAAGCCCAAACAGCTCCTGCAACCCCAAGCTAGTAGAAATCGTCTTGATCTCCAACCTGATCCAAGTGACCTGAAAAATAGTTTGTATATACCTAGGGTGAGTATAACAGTATACTTAGTAGGATCCTCCCTGAAGCCTCTCGTGAAAAGGTAAAGAAATCATGCTAAAGCACAGTGAACAACAAGTGAAACTAACTCGTCACCTAAACAGGTATACCAAGTTCCCAACCTCACCATGGATACTCTCACCAAGTAACACATACAAGAATATAGCATATAATAAAGAATATCAAGGTTACCCTGCTACTACTTCCCCATTGGTTTTCCGCTTTGACCCAATGTCGAACGTCCTAAGTATCTCTCTCCAAAAAGGCTTTCCCGTAGACACCTGGGTGAAGCACCATAATCTGCACCTCGTGCACCACAAAGGCTTTCCCGTAGACACATGGGCGAAGCACCACACCATCCTCACAGCCAAAGTAACCAGGTTATTTCCTGGAGCCACCACAACTCGCATAACGTGTATCATACATCGGGTATTATACCTCAAGCCATTACAGCCCATACTCTGAGTAAGGATCCTCAAGCCATCACATCCTATACACGTTACACCTATAGTAGTCCATAGGATATTATATCTAGAATATATGTGTGTGAATAACCACAATCCATTACAGCCCTCTACACACATATATGGGGAAAACTAACCGCTGTGCCTAATGGAACAATTATCTACCAATAGAATATAGTGGGGCTAAAGGGGGTAGTAATCCATTCATCCTCCCACCGAAATGTTGGAGAAAACACCCCCAGGGATCAGAATCCTCGGAGTGTCAGTTGCCCTTAGTGACAGGGTGGAGTAGCGTATAGAAACAAAAAAAGTACAGAATATATTATAACTCATAACCACACTATGGGCATAACCTAGTCTTAGACACAATTGCAGCTAACCTCTCCCGGACTTCGGGATTCCACTTCTAAGACTAGGTATCCTATAAGCAAACAACCATTTAAAGAGATTTATTAGATTACTTCATTCCCTTTTTATCAATTCCTCTGTATGTTAATTAATTATTTAAACATTAATTAACAATGAACAAATCCACATTAAATTTCATTATCATCACACGCAAAGTCCAATGTTCCTTTAAAAGATTGCTACCTCATCATTATGTTTCAGTGAACACCAACCCCATGGGTTAACACCATTTATTCAAAAATTCATTACAGAAACACTTTCACATATTCCTACGCATTCTAGAAAATCATTCTATGCTACTAACATAAGGGGGCTCAACACGGTGAGTAGATGTACTACATGTAGAGTCTTTGCCACCAATAGAAATAGCGTAGACCCATCCTCCTTTGAGAAGCTAGACACGGAAAGCACGTGGCATACCCCACGCGTCTTTGCCTCTTTCAAATGAAGGGTAAGAAAGACCAGCTTCCTTGAGTAGTTGGGAAAAGTAAAGTAGATAAACAACCACTAAGAATCATCAAGCATCCAACAATCACATCCATCCCATTCCATAATCCCTAGTGTCCTCTCCGACACTCACATGCATAAACCAATGCATCTCGCCACTCTAGGCGTCATCCGCTGCCACAACCAAAAAGGCCTTTATGCCTCTACATATCACAACACCCCTCCAGGGTCACGTCTCAACACAAGCAGTAGGAAAAAAAACATCACATAAACTAGGCTAAGGCCATTTAATAAACAAGAGGGTAACCTAGAACCCTTCAAGGAATTATCAAACAATCAAATCTATAAACACTCTTGAATTTATGGATTTATAACCCGTTGGTTCAAAAATCGAGAACCTAACCAGTAAGCTATCACAAATGATTATACATGATTACTATGCCAATTTGATTAACATAAAATTACCACAAGAACCGGATTCATTTTCATGCCTCTTTATCTTTGACCAAAAAATATCAATTAGTCCCAATTTACGTTCTTTACCAATTTCCATCAAGAACAACAGCTAAGAAAAGCAATCATAGATATCAAACTATCTAGAAAAACAAGAGGCAATATAATACGGTCGATACATTTTATTTATCCTATTCAAATTATTTATTATGTCAATTCCATTTTCATACAGAAAGATTAAACATGCTAACAATACAGTTTCACGTAAAGGAAAGAGAAGCAACGAATACCCTACCTCAATGGTTTTTGATGAAAACCACAATGGTCGAGGAACGCTCAAGAAACCCGGGCCGATTCTCCAAGACCCCGCCTTAGATATCTCCTCTTAGAAAGATCAAGGCCAAATATCATCATATTTGACATCCACACTCCTAGATCAACCCATAACGAGCGTAGATCTAAGAAACTGAGAGAAGAGGAGGAGTAGATCTAAGTAGATCTAAGAAACCAACCAAGAATGAGGAAGAACGATCACATACCTCAAGAAACTGTGACGACCCGTCCTCGGGGCCCGTGCCGTGACTACCCCAAGCCCGCCTTCCATAGGCCAGGGGCTGGCGACTAGCACCAAAGGCGTAAAATCCCGATAACTGGGATGGCATTGCCTTTATAAAAGAAAACAAGCACCATAGAGTACAAGCGGAAGAAGTAAACACTAAGTAAAAACTGACTACAACAGTAAGTGCGAAAAGTAAAAAGGGGCCGGAAATACAAGCCCAACTGTAAAGTACAACTCGAAAGGGAAAACAGCAACTGAAAAGTAAAGCTGCTATGCTGAGCTGTCCACTGGAAATCCCACCTGAAGGGTGGGTACAGATAGCTCCTCTGCTCCTCAGGTCCCGCCGTCCGCTCCGAGTATGTCTCGCCCAGTGGTCCACCTCCGGGTACCGCCTCGTCGTCACGTCCACCTCTGGGTACCGTCTCGTCATGAGGTCCTCCTTCGGGTACCATCTCTTCGTATAGTCCACCTCCAGGTACCGTCCAGTCCTCGAACACTCGGCCTCTGTCAGCACTGCCCGTCGTCTGCAACCAACACAACGAGGTGCGGGCATAGCCCGTGCAGGGGTGAGTATAACGATACTCAGTAGGGACCCCGAGACCCTCAAGGTCTCACTAAACCAACAAGGATAACCACAAAGAAGATCTCAACAGATAACCTCTACTTAGTTATATGCCCATACATATACCTAAGTTATCAAGTAACCCATCTCAATCATGAGGAAACACAAGGATTGTGAAATCAATGGATAACCACTACCCAGGTATATGCCCATACATATACCTAAGTTAGCAAGTGACCCATCTCAATCATGAGGTAAACACAAGGTCAAAAGTCTCAGCTCAACCAGGATTTTCATTATCAAAACCGTAACTGCTGAAGAGCTCCGTCTCTGGAGTGTACAGTGGTCCTGTCACGACTCCGAGGTACTGCTCACTAACCTAAGACTGCTGAAGAACTCCACCCATCGAGTACTACGGGCCAGCTGCTACAACCAAGCGCTCCCATGTGCCGCTACAACCAAGCGCACCTCTATCGTGGGTCTTCCGCTACAACCAAGCGCTCCCATGTTCCGCTACAACCAAGCGCACCTCTGTCGTGGGTCTGCCGCTACAACCAAGCGATCCCATGTGCCGCTACAACCAAGCGCACCTCTGTCGTGGGTCTGCCGCTACAACCAAGCCCTCCCATGTGCCGCTACAACCAAGCGCACCTCTGTAACACACCGAGTCGTTCGATCAGCAGTCATCGGGTCTCAGCCAGCTACACGGTCTCCGTACTCCGCACGCTCATCACTGGGAGGGTCCGCTCCACGAGCTACAGGTCGATACTCCAAGTATCTCAAAGTCCCACGAAGAAGTATCTCAAAGGACCGCCACGTCATAGGGGTCTCAACGCAACAGACGGCGCGTCAATCGGACGCCCAGTCTGTGAGTTATTAGCCTTTTCGTCCCAGGGGCCCGGTTGGTTTCATGAGCCAACCAAACCCGGCCGTATCTCAACTGTACCCTGAACTCTCATAGGGTAAACTCATAGGGACCGTTTCTCAACGCGATCACCAACGCCGCTGACGGTTCGTCAAACGAACGTTCTGTCAGAATGATATCAGCTTTTCCGTTCCAGGGTCCCGGTTGGATTTAGGTGCGATCCGACCCGACCACTATCCATCTGCATCCAAAACTCGGGCGGAGGATGCCAAATGTTTTGTATCGTCAATAGGAACGCAACGCAATAGACAGTGCGTCAATCGGACGCCTGGTCTGGAAGTTATTGGCTTTTCCGTCTCACACCCACCTTGGGAAACTTCCTAGGAGGTCACCCATCCTGATCACTACTCTAGGCCAAACACGCTTAACTATGGAGTTTTAACCACGTAGCCTCCCGAAAAAGAAGATCTACCTTGAGTATAGTATACTGAAACGACCGTCTCGATCCAAAGATCGCGTTGCCGCTGACGGCGAGTCGTTTGGAGGCCCGTAGCCCAAGATACGAGCATTTGACCAAAAGTTGTCCGAAATTGGGGGTCTGGGCCCGGGCCGACCCGGCTCGACCCCCCCTGGTCCGACCCAAACCGGGTCGACCCAACCTGGTCCGGCTGGACCTGGCCCGGACGGCGGCGCGACCCGGCCGGCGGCGCGACCAGGCCGGCGGTGCGGCCAGCGCGTCGTTCGGGTGCCGCGCGCGGGGGGCAAAGCCCCCCCCCCTTTGTGAAACCACGACCCCTTAATTGGGGCCGCTTGAAGACCCGGCCGTGGGAATTAATTCCCCAGGTCTCCACTGCCCGGCCGACCCGCATTGGCCGGTCGGTTTCGCCACCAAGGACCGGCGACGGCCGATCCTTCCTTCGCCGACACCGGCGGCCCGGTGCCGGCCGCCGGTCATCTTGCTCCGCCGCGGCCCGGAACCGGCCGCGACCTCTGCCATTCGGCGCGATGCGACGACATCGCTTCCCTCCGCCGCAGCCCCGCTCCGGCCGCGACGCCTTTGACTTTCTTCGACGCGACGCGACGACATCGCGTTCTTGGATTTCTTTCCACGGCGCGGCGCGACGGCGCCGCGCGTATCTTCCGCAATAAATCTTGTGGTGCAACGACACCACGTTTTCTCGTATCATCCTCAAGATACCATCACGAAAAACAAAGGAGGAGGGTCGGTCGTGTTTGTGCGGTCCGACCCCCTCGCGTTATTCAATAACAAAAAGGGTTTTAATCCACGATTATCACCAAGTTTGTATTCACGAACAATTAAATAAATAAACCCCTACCTCGATTCAGATACGGTGCACGTCAACAACCCGCAGAAGACGAGCGTCGCGGAGGTCGGGCATCGCGGGGAAAGAACGTCGACTCCGTTGTCGTCGAGGTGCGTTCGAAGGGGAAACGTCGTTGGAAGAATACGTCGCGTTCTTCTATGGATATGTTCTTCGTTGGAGGTGTTCTTCGCGTTCTTCGTTGATGTTGAAGAAGAAGAAGACTTAACCTTTTCTCTCCCAAGTCTCCACCACAAGAACAACTAACCCCAAAATAAAATAATCCTCCCACTTATTTTATTAACCCAATATAGATTTTTAATTTCAAGAGTTTGAAAATTCAAAACCCATATTTAACTCACTTAAGTTATTAACATAAGATGTTATAAAATTAAGGAGGTGTTAAGTTATCAAAACTTAAATGGGGGGTTTAGAGGGGTTAGGAAAGTTAAGGAATTTGAAGAGGTGGGGAGGGGTTTGTGTGGGCCCCACCCTTTCAAATATCCACACATGGGAAGTTGGATGGATGTGGGCCCACCACCAACTTCCCATGGGAGAAGTTAACAACTTAACATGAAATAAAATTGATTTAACAATTTTATTCACTTTTTTAATAAAACCCCAAAAAATTAACTTCTTCTCCCGCACAAACACAACTATGGTAAAGGTTCCCTTATGCGGTTACCGGCATTACGAGTTCATCGGTGCAATCAGATTTCAATTCCGAGGACCGGTTCAAAAGATAGAAATTCCCGCTCATTCGTTCACTGAACGTACCCGAGCCAAACTTCGGAAATTAATTCCGGGCACACCGGGCCTCGAAATCAGGCGCCTTCAGAAACTGCGTTCTTGTAAAATTCCAAATAAAATTAAAAAAAAAATTTCCTTGAAATTTCTGGGTCTTTACATTACTCCCACCTCAGGGCTTTACGTCCCCGTAAAGCTTCAATACAAACTAGGGTCACAAAAGCGGTACAGAGCATGCATCTGAGCCTTCCGCTCCCATGTGCTTACCTGGAGGTTCCGTACTGCCAAAGAAAGTGCACCCGAGGAATCGATCGTCCTCGTAGGATCTGCTCCTGTCGATCCTCGATCCTCACTGGAACCTCCGTGAAAGACACCCCATCGCCATCGTCCAGCTCTTCACGGTCGATGATATGTGCAGGGTCGAGCACGTATCTCCTTAGTTGAGATACGTGAAAGTCATCGTGCACCTGGTGCAACTGCGGTGAATGGGTCAAGCGGTAAACCACCCCGCCTACCCAGATGGGGACCTAAGAAGGTCCGCTGAACCCTGGAGATAACTTGCCGCCTTGGCCACATCTCCGTAAACCTTGTCGAGGTGAGACCCGTATAAGAACGTGGTCGCCATCCTCAAACTCCAGATGTTTCCAATTCCTGTTAGAACTGGAACTCAAATGACTGCTGCCACGAGGGTGAGGTTGGCTGATTCAAGAGTGATCGGTCGCACCCTCCCGTGAAAGAGTTTATCCCGTGCTGCCTGGAGTTTCCTTTTCACCGACCAAGGAAAACCCATCCCGACGTTTGCCTAAAACCGTCAATTTGAGTATGAACAGTTATTTCCCATTCCATACTCAAACTAACGTCGTAAGGCCTCGACGCTATCACCAAGATATTCCAACCGAAACTCTCACCTCGAGGGTCTGACCACACCGCCAGCATAAGTGTGATTATCAAGTCTCCTACCAAGGTATCTCCAGACATGAGGGTCAAGTCCACGGCTTACCAGAAACTCTAGGTCTAGAACAATATTTGTGAAAGCAAGAAATGATTCACATCGACGTCCGTTACTAAAACATCTAGTAGTGGACACAGACTGTCCCTTGAATCATTTCTAGAGCCATTGGGTCACACTCCTTGACCGCATGCAGGCACACTCTTCCTCTGCCCTCCAGCTCCCTGAGCCTGGCAGGAATAACTAAGGCGGGTGGTTGTACCATGTTAGGATGTACACCACCTCATGCTGCTCTCCTAGCTCTGCCTCCACGTCTACTGCTTCGTAGACTCATCTCTCCTTTAAGCTTCCTCTTCTTAACACGCCCGAGTCTCTATGACTGGCACCGGTTTCCTGTTTCTTACTGCACTGAGCAGTCTTCATCCTCTCTTGGATGTCCTGGACCTCCTTTAGTCTCACAAGAGCTGCTATGATTTCTTCTTTGCCGATAAGAGAAACCCGGTCTCATCCCCTGGATGAACCACATTCGTTGCCTAATACAGTCAATCCTGACATGAATGATGCATTCATGCCATGGATGACGTCGTAAGGCCTCGACGTATCTACTAAGAGATCCAACTGTCACTCTCGCCTCCAAGGGTCGAGTCACACTTTCGGCATCAGTGTGAGGTCACTGGGTCCCCTCCAGTAGAAATCTCGAAATTGAGGGTCAAGTCAACAGTTTAACCGGGACCACTCAGTATCAACCAAACAAAAGGACAGGAAAGCAACAAAGATAAGTGTCTTTTTATTATTGCAGCTCATAGTACAAAAACACAAATAAAAAGCAACATGGAACTAGAAGTACAAAGGACGTATCCACTAGTTCCTCTCCTGCCCACCTTCTCGCAGAGCTCTACTGCCTTGTCCACTGCTCGGATGTTACTCAAGCACTCGCCGCTGCTTCTGTCTCGGTGGCTCCTCCAACACCCTCTGATACCAATTTGTCACGACCCGTCCACGGGGCCCGTATCATGACTACCCCAAGCCCGCCTTCCATAGGCCAGGGGCTGGCGACTAGCACCAAGGCGTAAATCCCGGTAAAAAGGGAAGGCATTGCCTTTGTAAAGTAAACAATCACACAGAGTACAAGCGGAAGAAGTAAACACTAAGTAAAAACTGAGTACAACAGTAAGTGCGGAAAGTAAAAAGGGGCCGGAAATACAAGCCCAACTGTAAAGTACAACTCAAAGGGAAAACAAAAACTGAAAAGTAAAGCTGCTACGCCGAGCTGTCCACTGGAAATACCACCTTAAGGGTGGGTACAGATAGCTCCTCTGCTCCTCGGGTCCCGCCGTCCGCTCCGAGTATGTCCGCCCAGTGGTCCACCTTCGGGTACCGCCTCGTCGTCACGTCCACCTCTGGGTACCGTCTCGTCGTGAGGTCCTCCTCCAGGTACCATCTCGTCGTATAGTCCACCTCCAAGTACCGTCCAGTCCTCGAACACTCAGTACTCTCAACACTATTTCTTCACAGAAAGAAACATCAGAGTTATAAGTTCTGCGGTAGAACCGAACTCCTCTGATACCAATTTGTCACGACCCGTCCTCGGGGCCTGTGTCGTGACTACCCCAAGCCCGCCTTCCATAGGCCAGGGGCTGGCGACTAGCACCAAAGGCGTAAAATCCTGATAACTGGGAAGGCATTGCCTTTATAAAAGAAAACAAGCACCACAGAGTACAAGCAGAAGAAGTAAACACTAAGTAAAAACTGAGTACAACAGTAAGTGCGGAAAGTAAAAAGGGGCCGGAAATACAAGCCCAACTGTAAAGTACAACTCGAAAGGGAAAACAACAACTGAAAAGTAAAGCTGCTACGCCGAGCTGTCCACTAGAAATCCCACCTGAAGGGTGGGTACAGATAGCTCCTCTGCTCCTCAGGTCCCGCCGTCCGCTCTGAGTATGTCTCACCCAGTGGTCCACCTCCGGGTACCACCTCGTCGTCACGTCCACCTCTAGGTACCGTCTCGTCGTGAGGTCCTCCTTCGGGTACCATCTCTCCGTATAGTCCACCTCCAGGTACGGTCCAGTCCTCGAACACTCGACCTCTGTCAGCACTGCCCGTCGTCTGCAACCAACACAACGAGGTGCGGGCATAGCCCGTGCAGGGGTGAGTATAACGATACTCAGTAGGGACCCCGAGACCCTCAAGGTCTCACTAAACCAACAAGGATAACCACAAAGAAGATCTCAACAGATAACCTCTACTTAGTTATATGCCCATACATATACCTAAGTTATCAAGTAACCCATCTCAATCATGAGGAAACACAAGGATTGTGAAATCAACGGATAACCACTACCCAGGTATATGCCCATACATATACCTAAGTTAGCAAGTGACCCATCTCAATCATGAGGTAAACACAAAGTAAAAAGCCTCAGCTCAACCAGGATTTTCATTATCGAAACCGTAACTGCTGAAGAGCTCCGTCTCTGGAGTGTACAGTGGTCCTGTCACGACTTCGAGGTACTGCTCACTAACCTAAGACTGCTGAAGAACTCCACCCATCGAGTACTGCGGGCCAGCTGCTACAACCAAGCGCTCCCATGTGCCGCTACAACCAAGCGCACCTCTGTCGTGGGTCTGCCGCTACAACCAAGCGCTCCCATGTGCCGCTACAACCAAGCGCACCTCTGTCGTGGGTCTGCCGCTACAACCAAGCGCTCCCATGTGCCGCTAAAACCAAGAGCACCTCTGTCGTGGGTCTGCCGCTACAACCAAGCGCTCCCACGTGCCACTACAACCAAGCGCACCTCTGTAACACACCGAGTCGTTCGATCAGCAGTCGTCGGGTCTCAGCCAGCTACACGGTCTCCGTACTCCGCACGCTCATCACTGGGAGGGTCCGCTCCACGAGCTACAGGTCGATACTCCAAGTATCTCGAAGTCCCACGAAGAAGTATCTCAAAGGACCGCCACGTCATAGGGGTCTCAACGCAACAGACGGCGCGTCAATCAGACGCCCGGTCTGTGAGTTATTAGCCTTTTCGTCCGAGGGGCCCGGTTGGTTTCGTGAGCCAACCAAACCCGTCCGTATATCAACTGTACCCCGAACTCTCATAGGGTAAACTCATAGGGACCGTTTCTCAACGCGATCACCAACGCCGCTGACGGTTCTTCAAACGGACGTTCTGTCAGAATGATATCAGCTTTTCTGTTCCAGGGTCCCGGTTGGATTTCGGTGCGATCCAACCCGGCCACTATCCATATGCATCCAAAACTCGGGCAGAGGATGCCAAATGTTCCGTATCGTCAATAGGAACGCAACGCAACAGACGGCGCGTCAATCGGACGCATGGTCTGGAAGTTATTGGCTTTTCCGTCTCACACCCACCCTGGGAAACTTCCCAGGAGGTCACCCATCCTGATCACTACTCTAGGCCAAGCACGCTCAACTATGGAGTTTTAACCACGTAGCCTCCCAAAAAGGAAGATGTACCTTGAGTATAGTATACCGAAACGACCGTCTCGATCCAAAGATCGTGTTGCCGCTGACGGCGAGTCGTTTGGAGGCCCGTAGCCCAAGATACGGGCATTTGACCAAAAGTTGTCCGAAACTGGGGGTCTGGGCCCGGGCCGACCCAGCCCGACCCCCCCTGGTCCGACCCGAACCGGGTCGACCCGACCCGGTCCGGCTGGACCCGGCCCGGCCGGCGGCGTGACCCGGCCGACGGCGCGACCCGGCCCGCGGTGCGGCCAGCGCGTCGTTCGGGTGCCGCACGCGGGGGGCAAAGCCCCCCCCCCTTTGTGAAACTGCGGCCCCTTAATTGGGGCCACTTGAAGACCCGGCCGTGGGAATTAATTCCCCCGGTCTCCACTGCCCGGCCGGCCCGCACTGGCCGGCCGGTTTCGCCACCAAGGACCGGTGACGGCCGGTCCTTCCTTCGCCGACACCGGCGGCCCGGTGCTGGCCGCCGGTCATCTTGCTCCGCCGCGGCCCGGAACCGGCCGCGGCCTATGCCATTCGGCGTGATGCGACGACATCGCTTCCCTCCGCCGCGGCCCCGCTCCGGCCGCGACGCCTTTGACTTTCTTCGACGCGACGCGACGACATCGCGTTCTTGGATTTCTTTCCACGGCGCGGCGCGA